>JAFIDM010009631.1:27782726-27866982 GCA_023159025.1 Thereuonema tuberculata
CCCCCCCCCCCCCAAAAAAAAAAAAAAAAAAAAAAAAAAACCTATCATATTCTTTTGTAATGTTGAAATATTTGTGGGTTCAACGAAATGGTTCAGACACGATTCTGATAAAGTTACAGGTGGTGGCTTTCGTTTCATAAAAAAAGTATTTTAAGATTTCGAACTGAATTGTTTTAACTGAATTGGAAATAGCCTACGGGATTTACAGTAATCACACGTACAATCCTTGTTTCACTGATTCAATAATGAAGTCTTATAAAAAAATCGTTATTTGGACATCGTTCTGTTTGTTTCTTAGATTGTTAGTTAAGTTAAATTGAACAGTTCATTCAGGTGAAAACTTGAAACCGTTGATTGCATCGATTCATTTAGATTCGTATCAGCTGTTTCTAAGGTTGGTTTTAATTGCGATAAAAGAGAATTAGAAGCTTTCTGTCGAATGAGGATCAAATAAAAAAGCGGCGTTGTTACTTAGGTTACTTGTGTGTTTGCGTTCTTTACAGAGAGAGGGCGCTCTGTGATGGCGTCTCAGTTTACAAAAAAGTTAACACAACAACTGCGCTGCTGACGTCACGACGATTCGATCTGGTCTGTAAACGGATGAAATCGAACTCCTTGGCTACCCAGGTCGTTTGCAGCTGTCGCTTGAGAACAATTAGCGAGAGTGCGAATATTCGAATAAATAAAATAGCTGTGATTTTACTGAAATTACTGTTGCTTTATTGCCCATTAGATAAGAAATTGCAGAATAAAAGCGAAGAAATATTACTGGGAATACAGAGCAGCTGAAACTTTTAGACTGTAAGCGAAGTTCCAACACAGTTTTACAAACGGATGATATTTCTCTAATGTTAATCCTCCCCAATTTGTTTTCGGGGACTTCGAACTCAAATTTCTTATCAATATTATGCAGATGTTTTGGTTCCGTTTACTTCTCGAAACATGAGACACTTGTTCGTGTTACAAAGAACCCATGGGAAATATCCCATTGCGATAGAATTCTGATTCTTTGGCTGACGATATACTGCTGTTTGAGTACTTTGGTCATACCTTCAAGTATTTATGTAAAGTCAAATACTAACTGGAATTTAACTTTGCTTTTTATCCTGGCGAAAATTTAGATAATCAAATTATTATTTAGTGACGTTTACAACAGATTAGAATGTAATCATTTTAGTACGGATTTTGTAAGTAGTCAATTTCTTACTGGGTGTGGAGCTTTCTTGGACTATTTACATCGTTTTCATACTATATATATATATATATATATATATACAGTATATATATATATGTGTGTGTGTGTGTGTGTGGTAAAGAAAGACAAACCTCTATTCATTGTTTATTTAACTGCAAACTGTTTTTATGTGAAAGATTTGAATTGAAATCTGATTCCAAACTTGGAAAACTTAAATAATTATTGCATTTCTATTGATAACTTGAAAATTTATAAAGTGGCATTGGGCCATAAATTAGATCTTCATGGATCGACTTGAACCTGTGTTATTATGAAGTTTGTAATTTCCAAACGCTATAAAAGTTTCCGTGATAGTTTTTGTAATGTATTGTGCAACGACAAACAGACAAGCTTTCTAAAATATGTTAGATAATGAGATGAAATCCTTGGATTTACACCCAGCTGGTATTAACTTGTACTATTTGTAAAAAACAAAATAAAAAATTCCATTTCTCGGCCTTTATTTTTGAATAGTTGAATTCTTTTTTTTTACAGTAATAGATTCCATCATTGGTAACTCAATATTTCGATCTACATTAATTAAAGAAAATAATAGAAATTCGAAATTAACGAGCAGTAATAAATAAGTAATTAAATAGAAATCTAAGGATATAGGTGCGAATATGGTCAGAAACAAGCCTTGCCAACTACGTTTTCATCGCGAAGTAGTTTTTTTTTCTTCTTTTCTTCCCTCTGAAATTCCTTGGGAATTAGTGTCGGACTTGCATTTCCGAAGAATCCCGCCACATGTTTGGACGTTGGCCAATTTTTTTTACTGCAGTTGTAAAGCATTAGGAATTGGTGTTGTTTTTTGTGAGTCAGCCTACGTTATATCATTTAAATTACTTTGATAAACGGTGAATGAATACCAATGTCCAAGAATAGTACGAATTTGTCAACTGGTGACTACGAGATGGTCGTAACAAGAGAGCACTTCAGTTAAGACATTTCACAGTTGTCTGCAATTAATGTCCTTAATATTTCTGGCAATAAAACTTACAACAGTATTTAAACTAAACTATGGATGATTTATTAGCAGTTGTGATGGTTCAGCTCGATCTGGTTAGATAAAATTGTCATCTAATGCCCAAAGATCATTAAAGGATAACAAAATATTTATTCCACTTTGGTTTTGAATCTTCTCAACTGATAGGCTGTCGTAAATAAGATTCTTTCTAATATTTACATTAATTTTTATCACTAGTAACGATGAGTGAAAATAATATTTTGTTGATAATTGTGTAAGATTCACTTTATATCGAGATGATTTCACAATTAGATTACTTTTAGCCTATTTTCCGAAGGAAAAGAAGATTACCTGTCTGGTGTATTCTTAATAGCTTAAAAATTGAAGGAATCTTCTTCAAATATGACATGTCAATGTGTAGATAATAAATTATCTGTCCTTTATATTGGAGAGATGATGTTAGCCGGTCAAAAGCAGAGCGGTCCCAAGTAAATTGAATTGAGATAGTAATTCATTACATCGATAGGTCTTTTTAAAAATTATTAAACTTTTCAGAAATATTTTCTTTTAAAAACAAATGCTGAAGGCTTGGAGGCCTCTGGTAAATACTGTATAAAAATGATGACGATTTAACGGAAAGTAGGACTTAAGATCTTCTTGTTTAACATTTTACTGTTACAATATTAGAAAATACTAAAAAAAAAAAAGAATATACCTATTTGGCAATCAAATGTACAAAATAAATACAGAAGATTTCATCTTTGGTCCTTTCGTTTCGAATAAAAGTGTTAGAAAAACTCTTGGCTTCTTTTGTTATCCATCAGTATTTCTGACTGCACTTTCGAAGCTGAAAACAAATTCCTCTTTCGTCAAAAAAACCTTGGCTTTGATTTACAGTCTGGCTTTAGGAAAGGCTGCCAACAGTGACGGTTCAGCTTCAGGATTTGCAGAGTCCGTTTACAAGTGCGCCTTGAGTTGCTGGCTGTTCACGAGACGTTCATTAGTAGGACAGTATCAGCAAACAACAACATTAGTAAATTAATGAACGGATATTAACTATCTAATGCGGAAAGTGAGAACTGAATTGATTTGCAATAAAAAAAAAAAAATGGTAATATTAAATTTAGTTGCTTTTAACTTGACACGCTGACTACGCGTGACCAGGCTAGAAATCTGAAATGGAGAGGGGGAAGCCATTTTTAGTTTTGATACTGATTGTAATGAAGACAACATAAAATATTTTATTGATTTGAAGACTTTCTTTCTTTTTTAGGAAGAGGGAACAGTCAAAGCATAAAAATGTGGTGATGTTTTTTTTACCCCTTTGGAGATGGAGACAAGTAAATCACTTGAAAAAAAAATTATTAGAAATTAAAAAAAGCAGAAGAGATTTATTGAAAACATAAATATTACAAAGGGATTTAAAGTAATCTAATTTAAGTATTTTGATAATGCAATAAAAAAAATAATAGAATAGAATGTGTTAATGTATGAATAGTTTCATAATTTACAATTCCTGAAAGATATTGCCTTTTTACTACAGATGTGAAACTAATAGGAAAAGTTGATTGTCATTGTTGGTGATGTTTGTAAATGATTGTGTTCAGATTCACGGGGTAGCAGGAGCCCTGACTGTTGGTTGCGGGGGAATGTGTATTACATCCGCTCCATCTCCAACTTGTATCGTTGGCTACGAATTACAGGAGCTCTACTGTGGAAGGCTAAACTTAGCCTAACCATAAAAGCTAAAGTGAATTATTAGGTCGTGGAAGGGCCAAGCATCTAAACAGATCAAGATGTGGTGGACAAATACTGTCACTCTTCCAACTGAATTTCATTTCTTGCTTTTCACAATCTTATTCGCCTCTGAATTCAAAGCAGCTTGATTTCGAATTCATTTCTGTACGGGTGAAAATCAAACAGTTGTCGTAACTGGGGGAAATAGTCGTAAAATATGGAAAGAGAGAAAGTAAGAATATTCCTTTCTTGACGTTTCGTTCTGTTTAAAAGAGAATGCTTGAAAACCTGTTCACGGTGTCAGGGGAAATTTCGTTATGTTAAGGACTGGCATAAATCTCATTAGCGGAAAAAGGAGCTTTTTTAAAAAATGCATCAAGTTCACATAAGGATGGCTTACATTATATTTGGGTCTCAGTATCAAGTTTCAGAAAAAGCACAACATCCTGATCTCTATTAAATACAATAAATATTTCCTAGAATATTTTTTTTATATAAATTCTGACTAAAAACTCGCTGCAATAAATGTTTGTTCTATTTTGGCTAAGTTTATTTTGCTTCGGATTGTAAACCATCGACCTCACACGCTGTTCTCTCAGATGAAGGTCGGCCACTTTTATGTAGCAGCAGTTCTTCCCGAGATATTCCGGTTGATTAATTACAAAAGAAGCCCCCGCCCGTGGTTTTGGTCGCTCGCATGGGCAATGAAGTGTCCCCCGTGGGCGAGATTGGCAGTGTGTCCTTGAGGCTCCCACATACTGTCTGTGGGCACCCACACCAGCGGCCAGAAAGCAACGTCAAGGTGACATTGCTCACCGCCTCCTCCTGGCATCGATCCGTCTTAACAAACCCCCCTCCCTCGGCCTTTGTTTTGTTTCAGTTTTTGTCGCTTTATTATCTTACGCGTTTTCTTTTCCTTTCTCTGACGATGAATCAACAACCCATCCGCCTCCATCAGTTCAACACGAAGGAATTTCTTCGAATGAATCCTGTCCCTTACTCATCTTTGATTTCCGCTTATTTCCAAGGCGTGATTTGCAGGAGGGATGGAAATGATTATTCGTATCAACCCCACCTCCGGTTGGAAGATTCGAGCAGTGCAATTAACCTCTCCCTCAAGCTAGCAATACGAGGTGGTGAATGTCGTGTCTTCATAAAAAAATCCCTACTGGGTTTGAAAATTCTTATTGTTTTTGTAAATATTTTAATTACCGTCATGTTTCTTCTGCCATTATTTTACATTAACATTTTCATTTCTGCTACGATAACTACAGCTGATAGGTCATTGAAATTGGTCTTGATATTTCGATCTTAATTGTGGACATCGGCTGAGAAAATTACAAAGATATGACAGAGAATAAAGTTAACAGGGAAGATAAGTTATAATTTATCAGAAAAACATGAAAGGAATGGAAACGTTTTTAAGGACGGACCATACAGGGAAGAAGAAAAAGGAAGCTGCTTTTTCTTTCGTTAAAAAAAAAAAAGTACTAGCCTATATTCTGATAACAATGATGATAAAAGTACATTAAAAGATAAATATACATTTATTAACGTACTATTAATAGCCGATGTCTATTAATCGTTTTAATGTATTACTTAACTAACGTTTCCCAAAAGTTGTTTTAATTTTCTGGAAGGATAAAATTAAAAAAATATAGAACTGGAATTAAAAAAAGAAATAGAATTAGTAATTGATGATTAAAACCGATTGTTTTTTCATTATATTTTTTCAAAATGTATATTTGACTATAAGTAACAGTAATCCAAATTTCTTTTTATATTTATGACTAGATTTGGAAATATTGAATTGTCCTTTGTTGGCTCGTGTTCCACTTTTTTCAAAAAAGATGATCCAATGAATTCCAATGAGTGGAAAAGGAAATGTTTTCATCAGAATTAAACAGAATAGGAGACTGATGTCCGTTTCCCTTTTAATAACCGTCCGTGACCCTGTTGAGGGAGGGTCGGCCTACTTCTCCCACGCACTGTACAGAATTTTTCCCACTGGGCTACTGACAGCAGATAGCGTTGCAGTGAGCATCAATTGATGTACAGTGCTTAGTAAGAATTTGACAAAGAAATTACAATCTTTTATTATTATTATATTAAATGCTCTAATTTTAAAAGTATATAAAGACTATTTTCCCAATCGGAAGATAATTAAGCAAATAATAATAACCACAATACCGTTTAATTCTTACACGGCCTTTTGTAGAACTGGCCGATATAAATTTTAAGAGTTTGAATAAAGATTAATTTGTGAACCCCCCCTCCCTCCCACTACCACCACCAATAAGAATTAGAAACAGGCATCGGAACATAAGTTACCCGCATAAATTTTAACACAGATCAAAATATAATGGTACTGTAAAAACAAAACAAAATTATACACTACACTTTAAAATTATATAAAATAATTTAAATAAAATTTACCCTTTTTTTTTGTGGAAAGAGAAAATATAATCTGAATTATATTAAAAATGAAAACGGGGCGTGGATGTCTCCCTTTACTAATGTATAGCCTTCGGGATTTTTTTTTAAATACAGCCATAGCCTATTTGAAGAAGAAAAAAATTCTGCCGTCCACAATCGGAAATAAACCGAGTAAACCTGTTTGCATTTGTTGTATCTTCTGAACTAAAAAGGATGTCTTGCATTTAAAAACTATTAAACGGAACATAATTTCATCTACAAAATGACAGCAATTTCGAATTGTGAGAAACGTGCATCTTATGTTGCAAAACAGCTCGCCGTCACCTGCTGACGTTGTTCCAATTATTCCAGCTTCAGTAAAATATTAGGCAATCCAGGACCTACGATAGTTTTAAAAAAGATTTTAATACCTTTTTTTAAAAAAAAATATAAAAAAATCTAGAATTTAAATTAAATTAACTACAGTTGTGCAGTTAGAAGATATTCATTTTCAAGCTCAGAATACATTAGTTTAATGGTTTGTCAAATGAAATTTGTATCCTTTCCATTATATATAAGCAAATGGAAAAATAGAGCTAAATTTTTTTATATTTTTCGAGGGATGCTTCAAACAAGTACTTCTATTGAAAAATAACAACAGCAAAATTGAGTTCATAAAAATATCATTATAATAAATAGAAACTTGTATGGAAAGGGGTAGAGGAAATACTATCAGTTTTTGTCTATGGTTCTTCCTTTCCAAATACAAGAAACATCTATTATATAGCAAGGTTTAGAAGGCTGATATTTGTTTGTATAGAATTGCCATTCCATTCATTTGTTGATGGATTACAGTGTTGATGCCACCTGTTATTGTACAGCTGTTTCACAGAATGGCCTGAGTTAGCATTTTGCCAGACACTGTGCATTCATGTGTCTCACATTTCTCATTTGTTTTTGATGCAGAGGGGAAAAAAATGAGGTGTGGTGAATTAGTAATGATTGCGATGTGGAAATACACACCCAGTCATAACAAAATTACCTGGTTTTTTTTTTTTGAAGAGTTTTGAAAAATTCTTCACAATATGAATTATAGAACAATCCAAAAGCAATGATAAATGTAAATAAAATTTGATTGTGTAAATTCCTGTAAAAGTGACTTAAACTGATTCTGATATCATTTCCTATAAACTTATAATAAAATCTGAGTTTATTTTAATTCATGCTAATAGGGATAAAAAGAATACCTTCAAAGAGCTATGGAAACTTTTTGCTTTAAAAACATAAAGACAGGCTTTGGACTTTTTCTTGTTAATGTTGTTTTCAAGGTTCAGTCCTGTGTTGGAACAGATAGTATCTTAGTAATTCAGTAATTTATTTTAATATTCACAATGAATTACACAACAGTGATCTAAATTGTTTCTCAAAACAATCTAAATTGTTTCGTCACTTCCTTTATTTAAGAAACAAGTTAACACGTGTTAGACTTGAAAGCAGAAGAGAGAGTATTGATCTAGAGGTTTCTGATTTTGCCATTGACATATCAATGTCCTTTACAATTTTGTCTCAAGAGAGAGAGACTGGCAAAAATGGAATCTAACTGGGAACTGCCTTATTTCTGATAAACAAAGAATTTAAGAGCTATTTACAAAGATTGTTATGGTTAATCAATAGTCACCATAATTTAGTAATGATTGGGTAATTTGAATCAAATCAAAAAGTTAATGATTCAATTAATGGTACAGGTTATCATTTGAAATCCAGCAACCTGAGGAGTGCAGGATTTTTTTATGGTTACATATTTAACAGAAAATGACTACCTCTATAGTCCTTGAAAGAAAGAAAATTAAATACTAAATGAAAAGCAAATTAATAAAACAGTTCTACAGAATTTTAGTTCAACTGAATAAAATAGTTCTACAGAATTTGCGCTCCGAAATCCATGCCAGAAATCTGAAGGAACCAGATTTATCGATGGCCTGATTTTTGAATGTCGACCTGTTATAGAATCAAAACAAATTGCAACAACTAAAATTTCACTTAAAAGTTTAATGAATGAATTTAAATAGTTGATCAATAAGATATAAAAAGGAATTATAATAAAATAATAATTCAATATTAATGTAATCTAAAACAGTGGTTTTCAAACTCTTTTCAATGTTTGATGTCGTGGAAATGGCCAGCATTGCAGTTGGAAGAAGTAGGAACTAATATTTATACTTATTAATTAGGTAACAACTAGTCCTTCCTCTTCTTTCTGCTATTACTTCCACATTTATAGTTACTCTTTTTATTCTTTATTATGTAATTAACTTTTGAAGTGAAACTGACATTATTTGCTAGGTAGACTCTGATTTCATTCACTGTAATTCATGCTATATTAACTTCATTATGTAAATGAAATCCATATTTTTAATGCACTGTCATTTCAGCTTTTTTTCTTTCATATTCTGCTGTCCATTACTTGTATTTTCAAATGTAGATATTAAATTCTGCTTTAGATTTGAAAATGCAGTGGTGACCTAAATCTGTGAGCATTTGCAGAAACAAAAGAACCCAAACAGAAAGAGCAATGCATTTTGGGACATGTCACACTAGAATTAATTATTGCTTGTTTCTAGACAGGATGATACTTACAATATATGGTAATTGCTTTAATTTCTTGCTACAGGCAGTACTGATTCCATGCAGAAACAAATTTGATGAAGCTGCTAAATTTTTAATATATAAATCCATTTTGGAGGATGAATTAAAGCAGCATACTGTACAGACTTCAGCACCTAGTAACTATCTAAGTCACAGATAGGCCTACGATACATCCAGATAAAATGTACAAATGTTTGAAATAAGGGGTGTGTAGATCTTCTACATGGTGCCCACGCCCTTACATCTTACAGAAGCATAAATAAACTACAGTGGTTCTTTTAGGGTAGCGATATTTGCATTTTCCCATTTGAATGTTTTTTTCTAATTCTTAATATTAAAATTTCTTGGAAATGAAATCAAAGATACATAAAAATAATATACATTAATATTTTTCCCCCTGTTATAGGTACTTTGAATCCAGCATTGCAAGATAAGCATGGAAGACCCAAGAGAGACATTAGCACAATTATCCACATACTGAATGATCTTCTGGGTGCTACACCTCAGTATCGCCGCGTTGGACGAGTCATGGATGGAACACAGCTGAAACCCTCAGCTCAACGAGCTTTGCCTAGTAAGTCGCAAGGTGAGTCTGAAGAAACTGTTAAGGGATTCCAGTTGAATTCTTCATGATGAAAACCTTTTTTAATTCCTTTTTTTATATTTTATAAGTACCGATTAAGTTTGAAATGAGAATTGTTAAATGTATATTTTAAATAACAACAATATTGTAGGGCATTAAAATGAAATTTAAAATTGAGTTGTTGTTTAGTGTAGTTCATTACAATAACCTCTATTAAGTGTCGTATGTATGGATAACATAAACACATATACTATTTATCTTTCTGTGGTATTGTAAGATGGAATTAGGTTTTAATAGTCTCAGAGAAAAATTTTTAAAACTCAAATCAGTTCAAAATTTGAGTTTTTGGAAAAAATTGATAAGTCTTAAATTGTTATAATTCCTTAATCAAAATGAAACAGAGAAGAATATATGAATATATATAAGAATTGTATGTTGCACATAAATGTCATTAGGAAGAGTCTTAAATTCCGTTAAATTTTAAAAATACTGAAAAACTGGATGGACAAGGTATATTTATTAAGAGAAACTTTAATTCCTCCCTCTCCAAACTTTCTTAAAGGCAAATGCCTGTAATTGTGACACAAAAAAGAAATCTACTGCCATTTGATTGATTGCTTTTCTCCAGATAATCCATTTAATCACTAAGAGTTTGGCCTGTTTCATGAGTTAGTCATGTAAACTACAAAAATGTATGAAATTATTCCGTTCAGTGATGATATCTTTCCTTAAATTTCTCATGATCTATTTGACTTATTTATATCTTTTAATAGCTGCAATCCAGGAAAAGATAAATAAAAATTCCCTCTTGATAGCTAGTTCTGAGTATTAATAGAAAAAGAAAAGAAAAAAAAAACCAGTTAAATTATTAACTTTTTTTAGTATTAATAAATTATAATTATTGATGCTTTTTTGAATGCTAACAGTTTCTGGGGTATTTTTTTTCCATGACATCGTCTCTTAAATAGAATCTTGTTATTTCTTTATCCCTCCAATTTTTTCAAACTTGTTATTGTTACAAATAGATTGACTGTCCCACTAATACTGTTCTATACTTTATCAATGTTTCCATTTTCATTAATTACTGTGTTGAGAAAAATCATAAACTTCTCTCCTTTAGGGTGATATCCATATTGTGAGATTCTCTTTTTTTGACACTAATTTCGATTCCAGATAAGTTTGTGCTGAACCTAAGTTAAATCAGTGAGGAGTAAAGTTTGTACATAATACAGATATTTCGGACAATTTCCTAAGGGGGTAAAAATTATTTACCTAGGTTTTTTACAGCAGCCCAACTTCCCTTGAAACTTAAAAATTTCAAGCTCTATATGGTTGCATTAGTTTTCAACAAAATGCCACAGACAGCATGCTTTTGAGGTATTAGTCTATTTGGTATCCCATAAATAAACAAATTCCTGAAATTTCTAAATTAAATTTTGAAAATCTTTGGTTATCTAGTAGCCATCTAAGTCCAGTTGTTCTTAATCCCATCTGAAAAATATACTAAAATAAGAACTGTTTCCAACGTCTGTTTGAGGAATTATTTTACATTTCTTATCCTCATTACTGTGAATTTCAGTTAATTTCCAAATCAAAACCTATTAAGACTTTGCCCTTCTAATCCTCCAGATTAACTACATTAGCTGTTGCTGTAATTAACAATTCACTGTTGAGAATAACTAACAGACACAAATACCCACTTAAACTCTGTTGATCCTAACTGTGTTAGTAACGTGATTAATTAATAACCGACTGTTGCAACATCCAAACTAGCTCAAACAAAGTAAAAAATTGATTGTAATTTCTTGCACTTTACAGCTCATATATATCAGTTAGCTGTTGATTCAATCAGTATCTTATCATGTATCTAAAAGCTTAGACAAAATTATTATTCAAAAATCAGTAAATAAAGTTGATGAGACAGGAGAAGCAAATGGAAAACAGTATACTTCATGCATTTGAAAACTTTCAGGATTTTCTTCACACCTTTTGTTTTATTTTATTTTCTGAAGAGCAATTGGCACTCTCACAGTTATATTACACATTTTCATTTATTACATATCACAAAATTTTAAATCAGCAAATTCTTACTTTACCAATTATCTAAATCTAATAAATATTAATGAAAATCGAAACAATTGCCAGTAATATCCTGTAAGCATTATCATCTATCACACATCGCCATAAATTATATCATCAAGTTAAAAATCTTTCTTACATTATAATTTCATGAGGCAATAAAGATACAGAAGCACAAACATTTCATGTACAGTTGTTTGTTTGTTTGTTTTGTGTGTGTGTGTGTGATTTTATGTCTAAAATAAGGGGTAGGAGGAAGAGATGAAATGTAAGGAGACTTTTTTACTGTGATAGTATGCAAAACTGATTATAAGATTTACTAAAACTGAATAGCATTAAGATTAGTTATATTATTCAATATTGATCTTTAATTAGAAATAATCTTTTTGAAATGAATTGCCTTTTTGGGTTGAGCCATGACCCTGTTACTACCGTTTGGAGGTTTTTGAGTTCTCCTCAGCCAGTGCAGAACCCAAAAGGCGCATACTCTTCCCCTCGTACGTCTTTTGGATTCTGCAACTGCCGAAGAGAGCTCAAAAAGCTTGAAATGTCCGTATCAGGGTCTCAGCTTAACCCACAAAGGCAATTCATTTCAAAATGATTGGCTTTTCTTTTACCCTTTAGAGGGTTTTATTTTTCTTATTTTTAACTTTTTTTCTTAGTGGACGTTGTGACTCCCAAGGTGTTTGCATTCCACATTTATTGTTGTTTTTAATTTTTCTTTCTTTAGTGTCTACCATCACAGAAATAATGATTTTTACTTTAATTTTTGAGCTGTTTAGTCTTCAAAATCCAAGTTATTGAAAAGTGGCTTTATTTTTAACTTTTAATGTAAAATAAATAGTTTGATTATCCATCTGTATATTAATTTTTCATATATTTTTTTTTAATTATAACATTTATGATAAAGGGCTATTCCCATTTCCCCTTTTCATGAAACACCAGCCTTTTGCATATTTAGAATCTACTATTAAAACCTTGAATAATATACATTTTATTGACTTGGGCACTGGAGAACTTAAGATTCTTCATTTTTTTGCACTTATTTTTGGAATGTAAAGTTGTCATAGGATGGCAGTTTTTTGAGATTAACTTTGAAGAAATGTATGTTATTACATAAGCTGGATACTACATAAAATTACACACAATTTGCTATGTAGATCAATTTCAAATTCAGTAGAGAACATAAAAAAAAAAAATTGCTCTAAATTTTTAACGGTTTTTAAATTTTCTTTTTTTTTAGCCATATGTTCTGTACAATTTTTATTTCAAACGCAATTTGAAAATCTTGATTGCTTTTGAGAGCCAAAGTTGTTGTGAATTGCTGCCACAAATCTTAAATCATACATGTCGTATGAGAATTCTTTCATGTTGATTTCATTGGCCTTAAGTATTGGATCATTTCACAAATTGCCTCAGTTTTGGTGTTACAAGACTCATCCCATCAAATGATATATATTAACTCCATTTAAACTCTGTGGGAAATGGAAATAATCCTTTAGCAATTTTGATATTCTTAATTGTTTTCTAGTTTACCATCTTTTCCTATATAATATTTATAAGCTATTTTTCCATATGTTGTTCTGTAAATCTCACTTTCTTTTTGACATCATCTGTCATGGAATAGTACTAATTACAAGTCCCTATCTGATTTTCTTTGTCTTTCCAGAAGAATTTAATAGACTGAATCAAGAGAATAAAGCAACAAGAGGAAAGATGGAACAAATACAGATGATGCTGGAAGAGCGCCGAGCTCGCAGGAGAGCCCGAAGAGAAGCTCGTGCTCCCTACACCTGGTCGGCCAACAGCAAGGCATCTGTGAAGGCCGAAGCAGTAGAATGTGACAGTCACGAAGCTATGGAGACGAATGCCGTCAGTGATAACGGTGCCACGGAATACCATGAGCTTAATACAGAAACTGTTGTAGCTTAAAATCTGGCTTAAGAAAATTAACAAATTAAAAAAAAAGAAAAAAAGAAAAAAAAAATACAATCTAAACTGGATTACAAACAAGGCCAGAACCCCAAACCAGCAAGATTTCTTTGCACAGTCAGAGCATGTCAGATCACATGGCAGAACTAATCACATGCAGTTTTAAGTCCTGAAATTCTGTAATTGTGGTATTTTGGCCTTTGTTACCAAAACAATGCAGCTGCAACCATGTAATATCATATTAAGCAGACATTTTATTAGTAATCTTTTCGTGGTTGCAAGTCCGTCTTGTGAAACTGTATACTCTTTTTTGGAACCGACCTTAATTTTTTGGACCAGAAATTCTGGCTCTCTGTTATAAAATTGATTAATATTTTGTTTTGTTTCCTTTTTTTATTTTGTCCTTAATTTAGCTACAAATCCAACAAAGTATTACTACTCTCATTTTTTCATTGTCGTGTCCAGTGTAGTTCCTGTTGTGTTGTTGTGAGTTGTGTGTTAAAAAACAAGTATAAGGAGAAATGCAGTTTTGTTCAGAAATGGGGCAAATTCAACAATTAATTATTATTGTGGATTTTGACTATTAAGGACTTACTTCATGTTGTTAATATCTTTCCCATATGAGAATTAAATGATAAGACACACATATACATTTATAAATACCTATATAAATATATATATCTTTTATTTTTTTGTTGTTCTTTTATTATGTTGTTGTTGGCAGCAGTTTTATGGAATATTAAAAGAGCACCAGTGTGTGTGTGTGTCCGTAGAAATTGAACATTGCTTCAGCTTCAGATTTAACATAAAAAAAAATCTTAGGAACAATGGTGGGCAAAAGACTACACCTTAATTTGTTGACACACCTGACTGTTAATTGATTAGTAACTTTATCCTCTTTTTTATCTTAATTGTTGCCGTTTTTTTTTTTTTTTTTTAAACAGTTGTGAAGTATCTGTTCTGTCTGAATTTGATTTTCATTCAGCAGCATCCTCTTGTGTTCATTACCTCATCAGAAATCTGGCTGGCCAGTTTTGTTTTGTTTTTTATTTTATATTCTTTTCTTATATTTGTTTGATTGTGTTTTCTTTTCACAAGAGCATCTAATGCACACGTCTAATAATCAGAGGAAGTGTGTGGTCTTTTTAAGTTTACTGAACTAATTTCAATATTCTTTGATTTACAAATTCACTACTACAGACATGTGCAAACCAAAAAATGTAATAATAATAATAATTTAAAAAAAAAAAATCACTTTCAAAAATTTGCCATATTTTCAATTACAGCTAGTATTCATGTCCAAAGAGATTTTAACATTGCAGAAGTGGGAAAAAAAATGAATCAATAATATCATTGCTTTGTTTTGAAGATAGTTCTATGAGCAATAGTCAAATAAATTTCAAAATTGAAATGTTTATTATCTCCCCCCCCCCTTAATTATTTCATTTTTATTTTTATTGTCAGTATTATCTTTCAACAATATGGTATAGTCTTTTTCAGGAACTATTTTCAGGCTTTCAAAGAAAATACTGAATTTTTCTTGCCCATTATAGCACTATGCTTCAAGAATTAATGAATTAATAATCTATATATATATATGAAATATGTACAAGCTATTATAATCTTTCACCGTTTTATTTTTGTGCTGAATTAATTCTTTAAAAATAACTGTCTTGTTTATTCAAGAATACCTTCTTTTTCTTTCTTCATTAGGATGTCTATCAATTCCATATATTTAAACAATATTTTAATTTATTTTAATATCTGCATATTATTCAATGTGTTACCCTTTAGGGTTATTTAATCGGGTTTTGAGTTGTAGGGAAAGAACCCTCAGTGACAGCTGTTGTTTCTCATTTATTTGGATTCATCAGCTGCAACTACCCTAAATGAAGCAACTTTTAAAGTCATCAGATCTGAATAAAGCAAAAACAGTTGCTCCCTTTATTAAAAAGAAATGAAGAATTTGCAGAGCATTCAGAAACTCAGATGGCTTTGTTCTTAGTTTAGAAATTGTGTGCAACAAACTAAATACAATGGTTTACATTCTAAAAGCATTGGAAGAATAAATTTGGATTAAGCAAAATGTCAGCCAAGAGAATTTATAGTTTGCTTATCTTGTTTTGTTATGATTTGCTTTATTTTCAATTATGGGAAGATTCTTTTTTACTCTGGGTCAGATGAAAGCATTTTTTCCTTTTCTTCTGTGCTTACGAGAGATTCAAAACTGTATTATGATGATAACCTTTTTCCTTTTATTTTTAATTTTGCAAATGCAGATAAAATGTTGGTACAGTTTTATGAATGCTAATAATTTTTGTGTCATTTTAAGTTAAAAAAGTGTAAAACTTCAAAGGTTTCATCAGATTTAGCAAATTTTACCCACTGTCTTGTGAACGGGGCTTCCAATTCAATCATGAATTTGATTGGAATTTGGAAAAAAACAACAACATACAAATAACTTTTGATGATTGAAATTTATGCAGTGCCAAATTTATTAATCTGTCATACAAGATACTTATTTTTCCCATGAATTAAACAGTTTGAAGGTTTATTTTAGTTCTCTTCTTTCAACTAAACAGATTTTGGATTCAAGTGAACAAAAATCTGATGATTCTTTAGCAATAGTCTGTAGAATCATTAAAACTCCCCACCCTTCAAATTTATCTTTTACAGAGAACAGAATTGAAACTGTTGCTTAGGTGAGTGCTTTTTAAAATGGAGGAGGACCCTTATGGTGCTCTTAAGACATCGTTTACACAGAATGGATGTTATTTGGTTTTGGTGCAGATATTCTTATGTGAGTACATTGGAAAAAGCAAAATAATAATAAAAAAAAAAGTCTTGAAATATATAAATAAATGTACTGTGAAAAGTTTCACTTAATCTTTGTTAGTGTTAATGTTTTAAAATTCCTTATATTTCTTAACATTTTTCTACATAAGTTTTAAAGCTAAAATATTTCTGAGGCAAAAGTTTCAAATGACTTTCATCACCAGAAACTAGGAAATGGAAATATTTACAAAAAAACTTGGAACAATTTGATTAATTCCCACATGATTATTAAAGAAAATTATTAGTATAGAAGATGAAGCCCTTCAAATAATTGCAATTATTAACTTTGATTATATCCCAAGAGGTAATTAAAATAAACATCAAATTTTTGTTCAGAAATCCTTGTTAATCTTTTATTGTCACATCTGTTACTTCTTTAATTCTGTTGGTTTGATACAATTAATGTTAAGACTCTTGAATTTGTTCAGTTTGTCTTTTAAAGGTTATTTGATGGGTTTACAAGGCTTAATCTATGGGCATAATACCAAATTAATGTCTTTTGTTATTTTCCAAAAGATGTTTCCATTATTCTGAGGAACAGACTTACCATATCATGAGGACTGCATGCTAATTAACATTTAACAATTTTGTTCATATCAATTCCATCACTGTTGTTAGTGCTCTGGGGTTTATTACCAGACTGTTTCATTATTTAGATAATTAAAAAAAATTGCAAAATGTCTACGAAAAAAAAATTTCCAGGTATATCTAGCCCTTTCTTCCTGCATATATTTTCTATAGCTGTAAGAAATAATCATTTTGAAATGGCAATGTTTCCATTTCAGAATTCCATTTTTAAGATGGTCCACGCCCTTGTGTATTATCAACAAATCTTTTTTTAAGGGCATAAATATTAAAATTACATGTTGTACATTGCATGATTTCAGTGGTATAGTAAGAATGATGAATAAAATAATGAAGATGAACATTGTGGTTATGATTTCTTGTATTTAAAAGACAGTACAAACATTACATTCTCAGACTTATTTATAAAATAACTTATAGGGATAAGGGTTCCTTATCACTGTATAGATCTCCCTTGTTTTGGCTCAAACTTCCAAAACAATACTGATGTACAAATATAATTTTGTTGTTCTTTCAAAAAACAATTCAAAATTTCAGAACAATGTAGGATCAGGATGATTCATCACAAGTAAATGTTTATATGATCGTCTCTGGTGGATGAGCAGAACATCAAATACTTTATAAGCAAATAATTTCCATTGCAGCAGAAGAAAATTGAGGATGACTGAAGTGATAAAGAACTAGAACAGATAATTGGAAGAATTTGTAAATGTTTTGTCGGGGGTTAGAGTTCCTTTAATGAACCCTTACTTACTGAAAGAAAACACATATTTTGTTTTAAAATGTAACATTTTTCATTGCAGTGTATTAATGAGGTTGTCTCACTCATTCCCATACTAAATGCCAATAATTAATATACAGTGAAACCTGTTAAGTTGACCACCCAGTGGTTCCACGTTTTCGTGGTCAACTTAGACAGGTGGTCAACTTACCAAGGGTATAATACTTCCTTTTTAATTTTCATATTATATCATCTACGAACTACTACTGTACATATACATAGTATAGTACTGTGAAATTTTACAAAATATGAAATGAAAATGATACAAAATAGGAATAATATTGCTTATTAGAGTTAAACATTAATTATACATCAATTAATTAATTATTGAATATTATCATAGTTACTACTTTATGTACTTCAGTAGTAAGTTGAACAGAAACAAGTTGATTTAATTATGAAACTCAATTTATTATTACAGTAATACATGGACGTTAAAACACGCCTTGACAATTCTTTCTTTAGAAAATTAGAAAAAAAAATATAAAAGTTGTTAGAAAGACAGAAAAAATTCTGGAAGTGGTCAAGTTACAAAGGTTTTGAGCTATGCTTTGTGACAAATTCTGCCTAATTACCTGGTCAACATACAAGTTAGACAGGTGGTCAATTTATAAAGGGTTCACTCAATGTAATTAAGCCATTCCGTTCCTGGTCAATTAGGTCAACTTATACAGGTGGTCAACTTATAAAGGTGGTCAACTTGACAGGTTTCACTGTATAAGTAATAGAGTTTAACTCTAATCTCTTGATGTGATTATTAATATATTTTTGGTATGGTTAATTACATATGAGCAGAAAGTAAAAATTATTTGTAAATTTCATTTCAAAATTCCAAATTAAAATATATTTGCAAAGTGATTAAATCATGAAGACCAAACAAACAGACAAAACAAAACAAAAAAAACTGAAATTATGAAATTCAGTTTGAATCTTGTTATTGCCACTTTTTTGGGTTATTTATGTCAATAAGAATACTTTAATAATTAAAATGTCCGTAACAAAGATTGCTTCTTTGCAAATGGATAAAAAAAGCATTGTTATAAGCAAATACTTAGGAAAATCAGAAAATTTTTGTGTAATAATATTTAAAAACGTGTCAAGAGGACCTACTTCAAATATATGGCAAATATATTTGCTTTATATGCATTTGAAGGAGGTCCTCATTTAAACTTGTAATATTTTTATTTATTTCAAAGTGAATGCAAAAATAACTATTTTTGCTGTGGACATAATTAATTAATTAAAGTTCAAAATAGTGAAACAGTGAAATACTGCATTATGAAAACTACTATTGAAAAAAAAAAAATGAAAAAAAATTGCAAGATACTACTTGATGAGTTTAGACTATCTTGACTTTAAATATGAGGATATTTTAGTGAACCAGACAATCTCGCATTCCACTGGAAATGTATAAAAACAGATTCATATTCTTTTCTGAATTGTATAGTTGAATTTTGTAAATGCTTAAGAACAACTAAGTAAAAACAAAAAGGCTTGATATTTTTCTCCATCACTTACAAGGAGAGGGCACACCCTGTATCTTTTAAATCTTGGTGCCCTTTTGTGAGATGAAAGAACACATGAAGTACTTCAAAAATATATATAGGTTTTGGGGCCAACTCCATACAGATTTCGAGATATTCAGTGTTGTTTTCATGGATTTTCAAGTTTATTAACTCGCTTTATTAACTTGCTTTATTAACTCGCTGCTGTCTTCATGAAGCATGTGTTATCGTGGCATAACGGTTATTCACTTGCATACTAATTCAAGGTTTCCGGAGTTGCCGGGTGGAATGTAATTTTTTTAAATTTCATTCCTTCCTTCCTTTCTTCTTTTTACTTCCTTTTTTTTTTTTTGCCTTCTTTCTTTATGATGATGTAATTTTTTTCCTGTTTATGTTATGACAGAAAACTAATATACGATTAGCAGTAAATAAATAATATTCTTGATAATTTTGGTTTTTAATTAATTATTTACATAATTAACTATCCAAAAAGAGATATTATTATAGATATAAGAGTACAAAGAGATGAAGAACCTGCTGAAGTCATTGTAAACTGACTCGCTAATGAACAATTGGTTAGGGGCTTTTCTGAGAATTTCCCCTGACAACCCATCACAGTAAATATAACTATCCTAATTGTTGAACTGTGCAATAAAAATCCTTAAAATAAAATTCTGTTAGTTAAGCATTACATAAAAACTTAATTTTTCCTAAAATAAAAGTA
Source organism: Thereuonema tuberculata (assembly GCA_023159025.1). Classification (NCBI taxonomy): domain Eukaryota; kingdom Metazoa; phylum Arthropoda; class Chilopoda; order Scutigeromorpha; family Scutigeridae; genus Thereuonema; species Thereuonema tuberculata. The sequence continues at coordinate 27,802,750 of JAFIDM010009631.1, forward strand.
CAACTGAAATAATCTTAAATACAAACAATGAAAGAGTATCACCACAACAAGACATGATTAAAAAAAAAAAAGATTAGTTAATTAAGTAACTAATTAATTAAAAACCCAAAGTTAAAGAGAATATTATTTATTTACTTCTAACCGTATATTAGTTTTCTGTCATAACATAAATGGAAAAAAAGTTACATTATCATAAAGAAAGAAGTCGAATAAAAAAAAAAACAGAAAAAAAGGAAAAGGAAGTAAAAAGAAAAAAAAGAAAGGAATGAAATTAAAAAAAAAAAAAAATACATTTCTTCCTGCAGCAGACTTGAACTCGGGTACCTTGAATTTGCAGGCCAGCAAATAACCACTGTGCCACGATAACACATGGTTTATAAAGACAGTAGTGAGTTAATAAGGCAATACTTAAAAATCAATGAAAACAACGCTGAATATCTCGAAATCTGTAGGGAGTTGGCCCCAAAATGTACATGTACTTTTGAAGTACTTCATGTGTACTTCCATTGAGATCTGAAAGATACAGGATGTGCCTTCTCCTTTTTAGTAATAATCTAAAGTTTATTGGAAATCATACAAAAGTGATCTCCAATAAACGTTACTCCTAGAAATCCTATTAAATAACATTCTTTTAATATCCACAATATTTCGTTCGTCCTTATTGAAAGACTTCCTCAGATGGTTATAGAGGACAAGAAGACAAAAAAAACTATTCTTTTTCCTCTACATAATAAAAGGGTTACAAAATAAGAACTAAAAACATTTTAGTATAGACGTTAGCAATTGAAAACTGTCTTATTCACCAGCATAGTTCTTAATAAACTTTGCTAGTTTGAGATGAAAACCTTTCCTTGATTTTGACATATGGTGCTGTAAAAGCAAAGCAAGCAGCTAATTTTGGAATTTCTCAAAAGACTAAAGTAAAATGTGGTTTCAGTATATACTGTAGGAAGAGATGTTTATAAATATTAATTATTCTTGATTTACAGCAAAGTTATATAATTTTAAAATCAGTAATTATATACCAATGGCCACAGCAATTCACCCAACTGCAAAATCAATATTAATTTTGAAGTCAAAATTCTGTTAAATTGTAAATTGCTATAATTTACTACTTGTTAAATATTACTTGATGACTTTTTTTTTTAAAAGCATGAAATACTTTTTATTCTTATAATGAATCTCTTGATCAGTTCTATTGTAACAGGTTTGTTACCCATAATCTGCTTCAATAAAACTGTTAAAGAAACAGTTCAAAAGAAGGGTTTTTTCCATACTGCTGAAGTGTGCAAGATGCAACTAAATGATCATAAGACAAAAACTAATCAAGAGAGAGAAAGAAATGCCACACACAAGTACAGCAAGTGGGATAACTGACTTCTATTAAATATGTAGCATAACTAATCTCTTGAATTTGAAAAAGATCAATTTTAATTAAACTGTAGGATTAATATACAGAGATATGCAAGAATTAAATAGACACCTGTTCAAGAAGAGGTAATTATTTTCTCTGGAATGGCAGTAGCTGTACAGTAATGCTGAGCTAATTCCCTTTGCATCACAAAGGGCCTTCACCCTGTTGGGTCAATGAGTTCCACAATTTTTACCTACAGTTTCAGTTGGCTGGAGACAATTCGAGTTAATTTCTTACTGTGCAAGCACCACACCCATACCCTCCTACTGTCTGAAAACTGTGAAAAATGGAACTCATCAGAGAAAATGACTGGATGCTATAACATGGCACATCTTACATTTAGACAGGTGTCTATTTAATTCTTGCATGTCTGTGTATAGGTTACTGAAATTTTAGTTGTGAATCCAAATGGAAACAGAAAAAAATATAGGAAAACAAATTTGAATATTAATGAAAGTTTTTATTAAAGTTGTATTTTTAGAAAGTGATTTATAACAGTAAAATCATTACAGAAGTGATTATAATTAATCAGAATGAATGTAAAAAGATGATTGAAACAAGTACAAATTACAATGAGCACAACATATTTGTTCCCATCTGTAACCAACTGCACTAGCCTCCACAGATGTTCAGCGTTGACAACAGTTGTGGACAATCCCGACAGACTTGATGATTTTAGGTTAATGACTAAGTTATATTGGGCTGCGAAAAGTCAAATGACAATATTATTAATGACTGGGCATTATTAAAAAAAAAAAAAAAAAAAAACTTTGGTGGAAATCAGTTGAAATATTGTTGAAGCAGTACAGTAACATTTTTTCTAGGTGAAATGGCATTTTGGTTTGTATTTTACAAAAATTCAAGTAATAAATGTCCTTTCTATCAATTTTAATACACTGTCATCTGTTAATTTAAAAATATAAAATGCTCAATTTTTATCATTTTCGCTTGGATTCCATACCGAAGATTTTGGTTTAACTAACCCAATGTACATAATAATCCTATCAAGTTTCACTAAAATTGGTTGTTTTCATGTTTGAAAGGTCCACTAAAACTTTACTATATTAAACAAACCAGAAAGAGCTGTTTTGATAAGTGAACACAACTGTACATGGTTTTCTGTACATGGTATGTTTCAAATCTTACAGAATTTATTCCTTACAAGTCCACAAATCTCCAAGCCCAGGAATAAATAAAATATAAGCTCATGTTTATATGCCATTCAGATTTACAGAACTAAATATCTGTACATGTAAGAACTACTTGTCACATGAATGCTTCAGTGTTTCTTTCAAAAGGTTAATATACGCATCAAATTTAAAAAGTAAAAATAAAAGTGGGGTGTGTATGAAAACATTAACATTTTATGTCCACAAACAATGGCTCCTACACTGATTTTTTGGTTTTGTTTGAATACTTGTGGCTGATTTCAAATACAGTCGGACCTCTATTTAATGAAGTTGCTAAATCCCGAAAAAAAGTTTGTTATATGAAAATTTCGTTAAATAGAGATTCGCCTTTTAAAATTACTTTAAACTACATAAAACAGATTTAAAATATATAAACAATAAATATTATCAAAAAAATTAATAATTTTAATGACCTAAAGCATACATTACCACATGCGTACTTACATTTTACTAATAAAGTCTGTTAATTTTGTCTGAGGTTTTTTTTTTGAAAAAGTTTTCGCTCATGGTACGTCTCGCATCTTTGCAATACACCAAAAACCCCTTCAGTAGTTTTCTTCAAATAATAATCCGCGTCGGATTGTTTTAAATGGGTTTCAAATGATTTTAGCATTTCATCATATAAAGGTTTTTTGATTTCTGCATCATGATCATTTCCATTTTCATCTTCATTGCAATTCATTGCTGTATTGTTTTTATTTTTCACACTGTCCAAAATATCCGATTCAGTTAATGATTCCGAGGTCTCAACTTCAAAATCAAGTGAAAGATAATCATCAATCAGCACATCATTGTTAATTTCTTCTTTTTCCCTCAGCTGTATCCACATTTGTTTCATTTCCTCTGAGGGAATATTAATAATAAAAGCATTTCAAGGAGTTAAAAAAAATAGATACCACAAAAAAGTTCGTTAAATAGAAAATGCACTTCGCTATTTGGAGGTTATTTTACGAAGAAATTAGCAAAATGTTCTTGGTTCCAAAGAAAAGTTAGCAAAATAGAGGTTCGTTAAATAGAGATCCGACTGTAGTTGGCAGGATGATCAAGTGATCATTCATATATTATAGTGATCAATTATACCTTGTTCGGATAAGTTAGTTGATGTGGACTCAGTTGATAGTACTCAGCATGGAAGATATGTTTAGAGGATATTTATTCCTCTTTATATTAGAACTTAATCTTCCAAAGATGTAAATTGTTCCAAACAAGATGTCAACAGAAGTACACTGCCTGCTCAGATGAAAGTGGACACCTGTGGTGTGGAACAGACGCTTTATTTACAGTGTGTCTAATAGCGCATACTGTGGCCTTTTGCCCTAAGCACAGCATCCACATGCCGTGGCATGCTCTCCACCAGTTTTTTATAGCAAGCAACCGGTATTTTTGCCCACTCCTCCTTCAAAGCCTGCACAAGTTGGATGCGTGTTTGTGGTCGCATCGGATGGGCACGAATCCAGCGCTCCAATTCATCCCATAGATGTTCAATAGGGTTGAGGCCCGGATTCTGGGCGGGCCACTGAAGTTCCTGAAATTATTCTCCGGAAACCAGGCACTGACAACATGGGCCTTATGGCATGGCACTTTGTCGTGCTGGAACACAAATGGCCCTTCACTGAACTGCGACCACAATGAAGGAAGCATGGAATTGTCTAGAACATCCAGATACTGTGTGGATGCCATGTACCCCTCGATCACAACCAACAGACCACGTCCAAACCAGTACCCCTCGATCACAACCAACAGACCACGTCCAAACCAGGAGAAACACGACCACACCATCACTGCCAAACTTCACTGTTGAGATGACACACCCAGGTAGCAGCAGCTCCCCTGGTAAACGCCGCACCCAGGTGCACCCATCCAATTGTAAGTGTGTGAAGTGTGATTCATCACTCCATATAATGCTCTTCCAGCGGCCCATTGACCAAGACCGTCATTCTTTACACCAGGCCACACGACACTGGGCATTTACTAGGGTGATGTTAGGCTTGTGGGCAGCAGCCTAACCGGTGTACCCTAAGGCATGGAGCTCCCGACGAATCGTCACGGTACTGACAGTTGCTCCCGTTGCCTGCTGGAAGTCCTGCCGCCGTTGTTTTGCTGGAACAACCCTGTTCTGCCGTACCAACCGCTTCAGGGCCCTCCGGTCTCTATCAGTCAGCATGCGGGCTTGGCCACCTCCATGATGTCGTGTTTCCACTTCGTGATAAAAGGACCCACGTTCGACTTTGACAGGTTCAGTGTCACTCCAATGGCTCGCACACTCTGGCCACTAATGTGGCAGCCTACGACTACTCCACATTGAAAATCGCTCGGCTGCTTTGATGGTGGCATTTTACTCAGCACGTGGTTAGACACCAAATGACTCCAACTACACATGATCGTGTTGTTTTATAACAAATATATTCAAATTATTGCCTGAATTTGCATGGGTTGTTCCACTTCAGCAGATATCCACTTTCAATTGAGCAGTCAGTGTATATAAATATTTTGAATTAATTATGATAACAGCAGCTCAACCATCATATGAATCTTAACACAGCCTACGACTGTCTTTATAAAATTAATGCTATTTCTGATGTACTGTATCCATGTGATTACTTATTTATTGCAATAAAGTGATAGCAACTACTACCTTAAATAAACAGAATAAGAACCAAGGTCAGCACATGAATAAATTGCCTTTCTGATTCAATTATCGGAAGGAATTGGGAACGGCCGTTTCGTCCTGCATGGGACTCAGCAGCCCGATCTGCCTTCCCCGATATTTATTCATATGCTGACCTTGGTTCTTATTCTGTTTGTTTACAAATTTTCCAGCACAGTTAAATTTATTCCTGGGTTAATTCACCTTGTAAGGAATTTTATTTTCTTTTTTAAAAAGCCTTCTATCCTACCTTTCTTTAGGAAAAGGTTTTTGTTGTGCAAGTTAGCCCAACATTTATTGTTGTTGATTTTCTTGTTTCGGGGGTCACTGCCAGGTGTGACGGTGACTTCCAATTAAGATCTTGCCTTTCTGCGTCTTTTATCAGGGAAGGCAGATCGGGCTGATGAGTCCCATGCAGGACGAAACGGCCGTTCACGATTCCTTCTGATAATTGAATCAGAAAGGCAATTTATTCATGTGCTTACCTTGGTTCTTATTCTGTTTACAAATTTTCCAGCACGTTAAATTTATTCCTACTACCTTAAATATTTTCCATTTCTAATTTAATGTGCTGTTGGATAATCAGCTTTTCAGGTCACTCCTGCTTATTTCTAGCTTACAACCATCTCAATATGATCATAAAACAGAAAGAGCTTTTTAATTTTCTTTTGGTATATATGTTGGTTCTCAACTTAAGGAATTGGAAGAGGGAATGAAATAATGTTTGTATGAATGTGTGTGTGTGTTTTTTTTATGATGAGACATAGGCAAATTTTGGAAACCAGTAAGATATATCAAAATATAATAAGCATTAAAAGATGTGACAGATTTCAACCAAAAAAACTTTTTTTTTAATAAATAAATTACATTAATAACATTAATTATGATAAAGATGTTTTTCCTCATTTTCTATGAATAGTTTCTTCAATAACTTTGTACAACTGTGATAAATTTGAATTAGTAAAAATTTTACTCATCTCTTCTTCAGATTTGCATTCAGCAATTGAAAAATTTGGAAAACTAGAAAATAAAAGAGAGAAAAATGATTTTAAAATAAAATTACTTTTAAATATCTTGTGAATTACTCTATTTAATTGTTTTGTGAGGTTTACAGCTTCTCTCAATAAAAAGTTCTAAGTGTTGGACACTGCTAAGACTATTCTTCATTCATCTTTAACACACTGGAACTTACTGGAAAATTGCAGAATAATTCGCTAAATAACTGAAAAGCCAAGTCAAATTCACAATATTAGTGGAATAATAATATAAAAAAAAAGAAACAGCAATGCTATATCTGCCCACATACATTCAGAATTGGAGAAAATTATTATTCGACTTCTGCTGTCTTAATCGTTACATAGTAAATTCTTTCAAATTGGATAACTCTGCTGGAAACACCTTTGGAATTTGTGCATTTATTCTCTTAACTATTTTTATTTGACTGATTTGAACAATCTTAATGACCTAAACTTTCTTAACCTCCTAAATCCCTTCTTGGGAAAAAGATAAGCAAATGTTTTCATGTGAATATTTTTTTTTTAACCTTAGATTTCCTATCCATGAATCCAAATTGTATCAAATAGACTTGAGAGTAAATTTTAGCAGATTGCCTAAATCAGGGGTGGGCAAACTAAGGCCCGCGGGCCGCATGCGGCCCGCCAGAGTATATTATGCGGCCCGTAGGAACGCACATGTTGCGATCCTATGTCGATATTAATTTTGTTCGATTATAATTTTCACTATATTTTTGAAATTTTATTCTGAACATTTGATTCGAATCTAGGGATATTAAATTGGTTTTTATGGCTCCAGAATTGATTAGTGACTAATCGTCAACATCCCCATTCGAAATGGCGTTTCCACTCAACCGGAAGTGGATTTTATTCGCAGCGAATAGACGTTGATTTAACCATGAGTGCTGCCAAAAAAAGAAAGACTGAGGACGAATGTCGTGTTTATAATGACGAATGGACTGCTAAGTACTGCTTCACGAACGTTGCGAGCAAAGCAGTCTGCTTGCTGTGCCGTGAGTGTGTGAGCGGCTTTAAGGAGTACAATTTAAAAAGACACCACCAAACAAAACATTTGGGTTTGGGGCACAATTTAAAGAAGCAGCAAAGTGTTTTCACCAAACAGTCTTTAATACAAGATTCTGCAACCGAAGCCAGTTTGGTGCTGTCTCATAAGATTGTAAAATGGAACAAGCCTGTTTCTGACGGCGAATTCATCAAGAAATGCTTGTCAGATGCAGCAAACATTATGTGTCCAGAACAGAAAACAAATTTGACAGCATTTCTTTATCAAGGAGAAGTGTAGTCAGGCGTGTTGAAAAGATAAGTAACAATTTGATGCACCAACTTCGAGATGCAAGCAAAGACTTTTTGTGATCTCTCTTGCTTTGGATGAAGTACCGATGTACAGGACACAGCACAATTGTTGGTATTTATACGGGGAATAAACACCCGTTTCGAGCTTACCAAGGAATTACTTAGTGTTGAGTCACTGAAAGACACAACCACAGGCCAGGATTTATTCAGTGCTCGTGTGAACTGCGTTGAAAGAACTGGATTGGTGTGAATAAGACAGCAAGTGAAACAACCGATGGAGCGCGTGCTTTGACTGGGAAAAACGTAGATCTGGTGAAGTTGTTGAATAATAAAATTAAAGAAGAACACCCTGACCACACACTCTTACCTCTTCACTACGTCATCGATCAGGAAAGTCTGTGTAAGCATGTTATTGACCCAGTTGTCAGTGTGATAAACCTCATCAGAGACAGGGCACTTAACCACAGGCAGTTCAAGGCAATGCTTGAAGATTTGGAAACTGAACATTCCCTCATATTATCTACCGCAGCAGTGTCCGCTGGCTGAGCCTGGGCAAGATATTGCGGCGAGTGTAGGATCTCAAGGAAGAAATAGTTATGTTCCTGAGATGAAGGGTATTGATTGTGACTTTGTTATTAACATTGTTAATAAAGAATGGAAGTAAGACTTCATGTTTGCCGTTAACATTATGGAAAAGTTGAATGAACTGAATGTAAAACTTTAGGGCAATAGCTTGCTTGCACATGAAATGTATGTGCATGTTAAATCATTTCAGGAAAAACTCTCCCTGTTCGCCAGGCAAGCAGGTGAAAAAAGGTTTTGCCATTTCTCTTTGCTTAAACAGAAAACAATTTCTGGTGAAATGGCTGACAGGTACAAGGTACAGTTGGGTGCCTTGGTTGTGGTTCCAAGAAAGAACCAAGAGGTTCCAAGACTTCAAGAACTTGGAACCACTCTTCAATATCTCAGTTCGCCATTTAGTTGATTCAGCCCCAGAGGATATACAGTTGGAGTTGCTTGACCTACATGCAGATTATGATCTGAAGGAGAAGTTCAAGTCAGTTCTTCTGCTGGAGTTTTATGGATCTTTGTCAGCAGCAGCATTTCCACACTTAAAAAGACTTTGCTGTCAAACTTTTATCACTATTTGGGTCCACATACATCTTTGCTGTCAAACTTTTATCACTATTTGGGTCCACATACATCTGTGAGCAAGCTTTTTCTTGTCTGAAAATCAACCAGTCCAAGAACAGGTCGATGGCAACTGATTGCAATTTGAATGCAGTCATGCGAATCACAACCAGTAAACTGGTTCTACAGTTCAAGAACATTATCCAAAATTGTAAACAGTTACATACTTCTCATTAATTATAATTGTACTCTGTGGTCAGATTGTATGTAAATTAAGTTCCTTCTTCATAATTATTATGATAGGTAACAATAAACTTTTGTTGAAATAATTATGAATAGTAAAATCTTATTACCAATTTAGAAACTGTTTCAAGTTAGTATTTTAAAAATATAATGTGCGTTTGTAATACAGTGTGAATGTGAAATAAAATGACAAATACCTGGTTATTGTCATTAATTCATATTTTCATACGTTGTAAATTGCAATTGAAGTAGACAAAATATATATGCGGCCCTCGATAACAATAAAGTTTTCATTGTGGCCCTCCGTAGAAAATGTTTGCCCACCCCTGGCCTAAATCTATCAGTGTGGTAGCTCAAGTGGTACAAGTATTACTCTATTGGTTGAAGGAGCTAGTTTTTGTTTCTTCCCCTGGGTGATTTTTCTTCTAGATGAGCCCTATGATCCTCCTAATCCTCTTAAAATTAGAAACTTTCTTTCCTTTCCAATAAAGGCAAGCAATGAAACTGATCATTCAACTAGCCTGTCTGGCCTTTCAAAGTTATGATAAACTACTTACAACTACCACAAAATTTCAGCTATGATAAATTTTGGAATTAATGTGATTATAGTAACAAAATGCAGGGTGTCTACAGAATCAGGGAAACCGGGAATTATCAGGGAATTTTGTTATTCTGGAAAAAATCAGGGAATTATCAGGGAATTTTGCAATTATTACTTAAAATCAGGGAATTTTTTGGTTGAACAGATCGTTTTTTTTTTGGTTGAACAGATTGGTTTTTTTTTTTTTTTGGTTGAACAGATCAGGGAATTATCAGGGAATTTTAAAAGAAATTGTTCATGAAATCAGGGAAAAATCAGGGAATTTTTTTATTCAGATTTTGTAGACACCCTGAAATGGTTTCCTGAGGAAGGCCTGGAAAACCCCTCAGTATCTGTTCCAAAAACAGATGGCAGTAGATATAAAATGTATCTCCCAACCCATCTTGTAAGTGTGGGTGATTAGACCCCCCCCCCTCCTGCAGGGGAGGGGAGGCCTATAGCCAGAAATGGCTATAGAAAGAGCTGAAGAAAGAAACAAAGAAAGATTAAGTTACTATACAGAGTGTACCTGAAATGTGCTGCCAAACTTAAAGGTTGTATTTAATCATGCAAAACAATGAATAAATGTCATATAAACATGGGTCTGGAAATGCTTTATTTCCAAGATATGAACAATGCAACAATACCGAGGTGTTGGCCTACAGTCACTCAGTTTCACAGAAAGTGCTCGAAATCTCCTCCACCGGCCGCAATGCACGCAACACAACGTCATTCCAATGACTGCTGAACACGGTCGAAGATGCCAGGTGCAAGTCGAATTGTGTTGCACCCATCCACTATGCAATCATGCAGTACTATGGGCGTCAGGAACCGGTGTGGTGTACACTAATGCTTTAAGATAACTCATATGAAAAAGGTTTGTACACTTTTGGTGGGAGGGGGTTATTGAACATTACATGTCACGATTACTGAGGAGCAATTTAATGACTCTATGATATGATGTAAACGCCAGCACCTCTGTATGGTTTCATATTAATATCATAAGAACATATATATATATATGTTCTTATGACCGATTTGGGGAGGGGAGGCTTCCAATTTTATTGAGATAAAGATATCAAGGCATCATAATTTAACACACTCAGTGATTAAGGGAGTCGTTTTGCATTTAAACAAGTGATACGTGTGTTAAGATATCTTCCACAGCTATTGGGTTGTTTCATAATTATTGGTCGATTCCGGCAAGAGTAACTTGCAGAGCTAGTTAAAAAGGACTCATCATAGTAGAAACTATCAAAAGTCCTTGCAAAGTGAATGGGTTCAGGTCCACATATTGAAAATGTTATTTCAGTCAGATCGAAGCAGTTTGTGATGTGATGGAGCAACGCATTGTGAAATTAGTGATTTTGTACAAATTCAAACTTGGACGTGAAGTGTCCGAAACGGTTGCTAATGTCAGTAAAGCTTGGGGTGTCGGCACAACAAGTGACAGAACTGTCCGTAGACTGTTTACAAAGTTCCGTGCCGGTGATGTTGACATCGACCATAAGCCAGGAGCCAATCGTCCAATTGTGTGTGACACGGTACAGTTAAGGCAGAAAGTGGAAGAAAAAACAATATCCACCATAAGTGAGCTCAAAGGCGAACTTGACATATCACTAGCGACAGTTTCCAGACACCTGAAAGCTATGGGCAAGGTTAAAAAACTGGATATCTGGATTCCACATGAACTGCAGCAGATTCGGCGCCTGGAAATATGACTGCCTTCCAAACACATGAGGCTAGCACTCCGTTTCTGCATCGGATCCTTATGGTTGATGAAAAATGGTTGCTTTATGACAACAGAAAGTCAACAGTGCAGTGGCTCAGTAATGGGGAAACACTGAAACAAATGTCCAAACCCGATTTGCACCCACTGAAGGTTCTGATCTCTGTGTGGTGGACTGCCAAGACTGTGGTGTATTATAAGTTCTTGCCGCATGGCCAAACAATCACAACTGTCGTATATGAATGTCATCAAAAATTATGCAACGAACTACCATTGCTCGTCAATCATTTGTTGTCCCATACTCGTGGATGATGGAGCACAACCACAGGTGTCTTTTGGAAGCATGCAAAAAATCAACACCTTAGGGTACGAGGTCTTCCCTCACCCTCCATATTCACCAGACTTGCCCCCCCCCCCCAGACTTTCACATGTTTCGCCTTTTGGACAACTTCTTGAGGGGAAAACGGTTCACTAACAAAGATGCTGTGTTTCAGTCCGTTAGCGATATCTTAGACCTTTGTGATGCCAGCTTCTGCCACGTGGCATTTTTGCATTGAAAACAAGTTGGGTACAGTGTATTGCTGCCGAGGGCAGATATTTTTCTGAATAAAATGTACTTTGTCTGTTACTGCTGATTTTTTTATGTGTATCAGAATCGGCCAATAATTATGAAACAACCCAATACTTCTGTAGTTCCAATGCTGAGCCATATATAAAAATCGCTTAGTATCTGGTCAGGGTTTTACTTTCCCTCTAGTAGTGAAGCTTTCAATGAAATTTGTATAACCATTACATCTCTTCTGTCAAGATATAATATCCCTTCTATTTATTGTACTAGTTTAAAGAATTTCAGAGATCCAAGCACTGTCTATTGTTCACCAAGATGGGTCTTCAGAATTAGCAAAGTTGCAGTGTCTTGGAAAAAACACTAACAGAAAGAATATAATGCTATTCCAGTCAAACTAAGAGAAATGACACGTAAACCTGGGCAAAATTGCTTCACAAGCGATTGAAGTTGTATTCAACTCAACAAATCTTGCCTTTTAACATATCCAAAATCAGACAAAATCCAATCATGAGAAAGCACCTAAAAATCAAATTCAAAAAGGCAGTCATTTTTTCGAACTTTTGATTACTAGTTTGAAGATATTTTGTAATATTTAGGGCAATGAAAGCACAGCCTTTAAGTGTATATATTGAAACAACATAGAAATTATATTATATTTAAACAACAGATTTTATTTAAACAATGCAGAAATAATTTTAAGTTTGGTGATAAGTATAAATGAGATTTTTTTTTTTTCATAGTTAGCATTACAAGTATGAACACATTCCTTAAGAAATTAAATAAGTGATGTTGGAAAAACTAGGCATCTGAATCACTGTCATTGTTTTCAATTACAACGTTGTTGTCACATCCACTGATCTGGCACTCCCACAAGAGGCTGAACAAGGCAGCCCATTCTGTTTGCATTGTCACAGTCTTTTTTGTGACATTCTGTTTGTGATCGGATTTTTTTTGTTATTGCAGTTTTTCTTTTTTACAGTATGGCATAATTTAATTTTTTTTTCTATGGATGAAAAAATATTTCAAATTTGAATTATTCCATGAGGTTATCTACAACTGAATGTCGTATTAAAAACTTGCCTAGCTTCTTTTAATAATGCGTGGTCATGCAGGTGGCCGATTATTCTAATAACAATATTCCTTTATTTTAAACAGAGGTAATCTTTGCATGGTTACTATGAGCACTTAACCGTGAAGGACAATTGTTGCATGGTCGTTCGATAGCAACGAAAAGGTTTTTTCCTCGAAAAAAGGAAAAAAAGAATAGAACAGATTTTATTTTCTGTACGGCCAATTCTCAAACATGGATTTTAGGCTGGAAAAGAAGAGACACTACCCAGCTGTTTAGTCATCATTTTTTCCTCGAGTTTTGGTCTGCCTAAAAACGAATTCTAGCCAACCTTTACAAGGAGAATGCTGTGATCCAAGCCTCATGAGACTAGGCATATCTTTTATCGAATGAACGTCGATGAAGACTGAAGTTTCACCCTGTAGCAGAACGTCGTAGAAAGACTGTCATCACTAAGTTTTGTCGCAGGTATGTGGCACCAATCGTAAGTGCTTTTTACATTTTATTTGTATGGTCTTGTGGGTGATCAAGTGTACGGCTGCTGCTGGCTGCAGAGACTCATTACTTTGTTAGCCCACTGGAGAAAGAAAAACTGACTAGTCTTAGGACCTATTGTGCTAGTGATTTAGAGTGAACGCTTTTCCCTTTTTAAAAAAAGGAACCTTCGAACTTTATTAATAGTGTTGGCTCCCAGCAACTACAGAAGTATGTATCCAGTGCATTTATTAGACCTCAAACTTATGACAAAATATGAAATGGACATGAACTAATCTAGCCTGTATGCCCAGATAAAAGTTTTTTTTTAATTTTTTTTTTGAAGGATTCACTGCAAAGTTATTATTAAATGGCAAGCCGATCAATATTTTTTTTTTTTTTTGCATTCTTATAATCCTATCCAATTAAATTTTGAATTTAATTTTTAACTTGAGTGAGTTTTCACTTCATTTAGTCTGTTGCTTATTATGTCCTTTTCGCTTTCTGATCCTTTCCGGGCCCAGCTGGGTCAGAGAGTTATTTTTAGTTTACTTCCATGTGACAGTATCAACATCGCATTGTTGTGCATTTCGTCTTACAAGAACAATGGATCATTTTCAGTAACCACTCTAATTTTATTCAAATGTAGCAGTGTTGGCAATATGCAAGTCATGTTACTTGGTGCTATATTAATGATTGGCAGGAACATAATAGATGTATTTCCAGAGTGTTGGAAATTTGAGTTATTGTATACAGGCTGCATCATTCCAGACCAATTGGAATGATCTCTTCCTGGAAACGACCAGGTAAATTGCCAGAGGATATCAATTGTTCTGATGTTGGCACCAATTCCTTCTAGTTTATAGAAAGTGATATCCTTCAGAAGATTTCTGGAGGATCTGTACTCTCGGATCGTAACACGGACAATGTTCTTCATAGCACTGTCTGTAGCATTATATCTCCGAACAACGGGTTGTAATTTAATTTCTGGTGTTATAGCACAAATCATTCCCATGCCGTAAAAGGTATTATTCCCATCTAACGTTCGAATATTATGATCAACATTGTCTGCTGCAAACAGTAATGCATTATTGTCTGACACATCCTCTGAAAAACTGCTACTTGCTATTTGCAGCATTCCTTTTGAATTTCATAATTTCTGTGTAGGAAGAACAGAAACCCAGAGAATGGAGAACATCGATAATATAATGTGACCTGAAGTTGTGATGCATTTGAACAGCTTCCTCTATCTGCAGTGGGCATATTAAAGCTCTTGGGCATACAGCTTGCATAATACTCTGGCCAATTGCACCAACTTTAGTCGAAACATCTTGCCCCGTAAACATTTTTGCACAACTTTAAGCTGCCAGGGAGGTAATCCATAGTTTTTTCGGTAGTGAGGTCATCTGTTGATGAATATTTAACTTTATTTGTCTGTTTGTAAGCTTTCACATTACTCCCTTGATTAGTCTTGCTACTGCCTCTATTATGTGTATCTTTTGTAATTCAGGATCACAATCTTTTGAATTTGCATGGTAGGATCTAAGAATTTGATCAGCAGTCTCTTTTAATGTTACAATGTCAGCCTTTCCACTTTCACCATCTATTATAACACTTTTACCATAATGTTCTTCAAGCTTTTTTTTCATGTGTCTTCGATCATATGCTTTGCAATCACTTTCTTTCAGATACTCTTCCATTTTTGAAATAAGATCCACGACAAGTAATTGTTCCTCGTCATTAGATTCAAGGTAAGTATATGTCTTTAGGAAAGCTTCTTCTTGTTTTTCATTGATTGGACAATCAATGATTGCAGTGGTAGATGCAATCGGCAGCATGCAGATCTGAAAGAAAATATTCAATGCGTCCTTTTACCACATAAGACCATTCATCGAAGCGTTTCTCACAGCATTTTTTGATGGTTTCAACAAATTCGGATGTTCGTACTTTAACTTTATCTGATTTCGTTTTGTATTTTGCTGAAAAATCCACAATAGTTCCACAAAACAAGCAGTCAGTTGGGGCGAAAAATGATCCTTCAGCTAAACGAACACTTCTCTTTCGAATGCATGTATTACTTGTCGATTGTTGTTTATTCCATATATCACTGCTTTTCTTAACAGTGTGTATTTTTCGGCATAACACATGCACTCTGTTTCCAGCACTTACGATGACATCGCTACCATGGAGTTTACTGGCTGCATTTACGCCATCAGTACCCTTCTGCATTAGAGTGACTGCCTCTTGACCATCTTCGACAACTTTTTTGCAAATACAACAATGTTGTCCAGCAGCAGCCATTTTCAGTAAACTTTACCTGAAACAAGAAAATGTTTAGTGAAGAAAATATTCTTTAAATATTATATCTATTAAAATTACACATTAGAAAATATTTCATCTTATACTAACAAATACGATAATTTAGAAAAATGGTCACCATTTTGAATTTGATTTTTAGGTGCTTTCCCATGATTGGATTTTGTCTGATTTTGGATATGTTAAAAGGCAAGATTTGTTGAGTTGAATATCACTTCAATCGCTTGTGAAGCAATTTTGCCCAGGTCAAATCATAATTTGATTAGACTATGCATATAGATTTTGAGTGGAGATGGATAGATGTGGATACGGAGTTGTTCAATGGACATTTTCAAGGAAATTAATATTTAATGAGTCAGCATGGTAAAATACCGAATTATGAAAACCATGAAGAAAATACACAATCTAGCATCTCAATATGGATTATTCAGTACTGCCAATCATTAGTAAATGTAAGCAATTTACAAAGATGAAATGATCAATGATGAAATTGATCAAGATAACTTGGAAACTACTAGTCCTATGAAGCTAAAAGCTAAAAAGTAGGTTTTAGGGTATAAAATATAAACTTCCTAGGGGGGCGCCACCGTCGTGAATGGAAATAGACGTGTTCAAACTGAGCTCCGGG
Source organism: Thereuonema tuberculata (assembly GCA_023159025.1). Classification (NCBI taxonomy): domain Eukaryota; kingdom Metazoa; phylum Arthropoda; class Chilopoda; order Scutigeromorpha; family Scutigeridae; genus Thereuonema; species Thereuonema tuberculata. The sequence continues at coordinate 27,819,066 of JAFIDM010009631.1, forward strand.
AGTCAAGACTAAGTAAGTAGTGACTATAATGTAAATTAGTGAATTCCTTCGAAAATAAGAGACTTTTGATAATAACAAAGAAGTGAACAATTCAAAAGAAAAGAACAAAGAACTGTAAGAGATTAAAAACCCCATAGTGCTATCTGACCCCAGAGTGCGGAGACACGAGGGGTAAGAAAAAAAATAGGACGCAAAAACGAAGGTACTATTAGAACGGAACAGTTGTGGAGATAAAAGGTACAAATAACAGAAAGCAAAGAAAAGATGAACGAATATATTACACGCTTCAGGAGAAGAACAGGATCTCTAGGTGAATGGGAGGCAGAAAAAGCAAAGCAGATTACTGAAGTGGACAAGTCCGAATTAACATGGAAAGACCCATTTCAAAAAGGAGGGAAGTAGGAAGATCACCGCAGGCCAAAAGATATAAAGAGGATTTAGAGACGAAAATAACAGGAAAAGAAAATCAAAATTTGATTAGGGAAGACCGAATAGAATTAATAGATTCGAATAAATTAATAGATTCGACCGAATATGAGAGAGATTCTAACAAAAGTGAATGGAATTGAAAGTGACATTAAAAGTTTCAAAGAAGAAAATAAAATGTTTAAAACACAAATAGAGGAATTGATAAGGAAAATAGAAAGAAGTGAAGAAGAGAAAGAGATAATAAAGAAAGAATTGAATGAAATAAAAAGATAGAAATAGAAGAGGCAATTTCATATTGGAAGGTTTGGCAGAAGAAGAAGGAGAAAATTGGAATAGAACAGAAGAAATGACAAAAGAGTTTATAAGAAAGAAATTAAAGATTGACTTAAAAATTACTAGACCTCACCGCATAGGAAAGAAAACAAAGCATACAATAGAAGAATAGTAGTAAAATGTGAGTCAGAAAAACAAAAGGATGAAATAATGGGAAATAAGAAAGACCTAAAAGGAACTGCATACAAGATTAAGGAAGATTTTTCAGAAGAAACAAGAGAAATAAGAAAAAAGCTAAATGATATGGCATTCGAAGAAAGAAAAAAGGGGAACCTAGCAGTAGTGAAGTATGATAAGCTGATTGTTAATGGAAATTATGTGGAAACAAAAAATAGAATAAACTGGTGCGAAATATATAAGTTAAAACAGGAGGAGATAAGGAAAATTTCAAGATTCAGTGCAGGAGAAAGCACAAATGTGGAAAAAAATAATCAATTTATAGAGGATCAAAAAAACTAAATGATGAAAAAGAGAAATATAATAAGCAAGTGAAAACAGAAAAGACATTGTTAGTGGAGGAGGAAAGAATGCAAAATACTGATCCAATTGAGATAAAGAAAAAGAACCAAAAGGAATTTGTAAAAAAAGGAACAGAAATAGTGAAAATAAATAATCAAAAGAAGGAAAAGATAAAAGAAGAAATAAGAAGTAAGAGGAAAAAAAATAAAAACAATAGCATGTTAGAAATAATTGCATGGAATGTAAATGGGTTAAATGATAGAAAAAATATAGAAATTTGGGAAATTATAAAAGAATATGAAATTATTATTTTAATAGAAACTTGGTGTATTAACGATAAATTTGTGCACAAGTTAGATAAGAAAGATAGTTACAATTGGTATCATAAATTCGCAGTGAAAGAAAAAAAAAAAGGAAGACCTATAGGAGGAATTAGTGTAGGTTGGAAAAAGAAAAAAGAAATAGAGGATATAAATTTTACATGTATAGAGGATGGAATTATAATGGGTTTAAGACATAAAAAAGAAAAGTATCAAATAGTGGCAATATATAACAAAAATATAGAAAGGCTACTAAACAGAATAGAAAATAAAATTTTCCAATCACAAGCAAATAACGATAAGGTTATTTTAATTGGGGATTTTAATAGTAGAATAGGGGAATTAAATAGTGTATGTAATAACGATAAGGAAACTGAAATGTATGAAAGAAACTCAAAAGATAAGATCGTGAACAAATATGGAGAAATATTGATAAATTGGGCTAGAGAATATAATTTAGAAATTTTAAATGGAAATAAAGAAAAGGATATAGAGGGAAATTGGACATTCATAGGAGGCCAAGGATGCTCAGTAATAGATCTATTATTTGTCAACGAAAAAGTGTTAGAAAAATATTTTATTTTTGAAATACTAGAAACAGAGATCTCAGATCACATGCCGATAACAATAAGAAATACAAAATTACAAACTGAAAAAAGAAAAGAAATTAATAAAATAATTAAAGTAGATGTAAATTTTAATAAGGAAAATGAGGAGTTATATAAATCTGTAATAACGAATCATATGGAAAAGTTAGGGCAAAACGAAGAGGTAAACGAGATATATAAGAATTTCAAAGACATATTAGAAAATGGAATTACTAAAATTAAAGAAAAGGAAAATAAAACAAGAGAAAGAAATAGAATTATAAATTGGTTTGACAACGAATGTAAGGAAAAAAAAAAGAAAGTAAAAAGTAGTCTTAGGAACTTTAGAAAATATAATGAAGAGAGATTAAGATTAGAATATATAGAAGATAAAAGAATATATAGAAATACCTGTAAAGAAAAAAAATTAAAGTATAATGAAGAACTAACAAATAAATTTATTGGAATAAAAACAGGAAATGAATTTTGGGAGTTAATTAAAAAGTTTAGAATTAGGACAGTATTTACAAATTATTCAGATTATATAGAAAAGGAGGATATGGAAGAACATTTCCTTAAATTACTAGAGGGGTCCTGGACAAAAAAAAAAATTAAGTGGGTAGGGGAAGAGGAAGAAATGTATGAAAAGGTAGAAATGGTTAACAGAGAAATAGAGAATAATCCCCTCGATGAGCAAATAGAAAAAAGGGAATTAGATTTAGTAGTGAAAAAATTAAAAAAAAGATAAATCACCAGGCCCAGATGGTATTAGAAATGAATGGATAATCAATGCACCTAATAAATTATTAGAATGGATATTAAATTGGTATAATGAGATTTGGAAAATAGAAAAAATTCCAGAGAACTGGAGAAATGGAAAAATAATACCATTGTATAAAAAAGGAAGTAAAAGTGATCCAAAAAACTATAGGGGCATTACACTTCTAAATACATCCTTTAAAATCTTTACAGAAATTTTAAAAAATAGATTGGAGAAATGGCTGGAATATAATAACATTATAGTAGAAAATCAGGCAGGTTTTAGAAAAAATTATTCAACTCAGGATAACATATTTATTTTAAATGCACTTATAGACTTAAAATTAATGGTTAAAAGGAAAAAACTTTATGCAATGTTTATAGACTTTAAAACCGCATTTGACAGCGTCGATAGAAACATATTAATGAAAGTATTAATCAAAATAGGGATAAAAGGAAAAATGTTAAGTATGATAAAAAAATATTTATGAAGAGACTAGAATAAATGTGGGAAATAACATAGGAGGGAGGGAAATATTCATCACAAAAGGAGTTAGACAAGGATGTAGCATGAGTCCCATTCTATTTTCAGTACTAATAAATAATTTAGAATTAAAGTTAAGAGAGGAAGGATGGGGAGGCATCAAGTTAAAAAAGGAAAGAGTATTTAGTCTAATGTATGCAGATGATTTAGTAATATTAGCGGAAACACAAGCAGAACTTAGCCGAATGATAAAAGTTCTACAAGAATTTGTAAATGAATACTGTCTAAAAATTAATCTAGAGAAAACGAAAATTATTATTTTCAGAAATGGTGGAAAGAAAGCTAAATTAGAAAAATGGGGGTGGAACAATGAAGAGATTGAAGTAACAAATAAATATCAATATTTGGGAAAATGGTTCACATCACAAAATAGCAATAAAGTAAATATAAAATATAGAAAAGAAAAGGGAATAGCAGCAACATGGGAATTAATAAAATTAATTAAAAGAGCGAAAATAAATGATTGGAAAAAAATAAAATACATGTTTAATAGTATGGTTAAAAGTGTTATTTGCTATGGAATGGAAATAGAAGGATGGAAAATCAAAAAGGAATTAGAAAATATACAATATTTATTTATTAAGTTATATTTTAATATGGAAAAAGCTACTCCAAATTATATTATGGAAAATGAATTAGGATTGTATCCAATAAGAATTGATTGTATTAAAAGGAGTATAGACTATGTAATCAAAATTGTAGAATTAAATGAAGATCGATTACCAAAGTTAATATTAGAGAACATGGTGGAAAATGCAAAGAAGGGGAATAAATGTAAATATATAAAAGAGATTGAAAAAACATTTAATGAAGTAGGATTGGGGATAGAATGGGAAAAAATAATGGATTGTAATTATTGGATGGAATGTAAAACAGTAATTATTAAAAAATTGATGGAAATAAATATGCAATGTAATTATAACAAAATACAGAAATCGAAATTTAATAATTACTATTGTAAATTAGATGTTCAAATAGAAGGGGCCAGCTATTTATGTGAAAACATGATCCACCCCTACTGGAGAGAAATATACTTTAAAATTAGATGTGGTAGTATTTGGAAGGCAAGTAAATATTGGTTAACTAAAGAAGAAAGGAATTGTAGATTAGGATGCAATAATTTAGAGGATTGGAACCATATAATTTTTGAATGTGAAAATATGAAAGAAGAAAGAAAGAAGTTAGATATAGAAAAGATTTCCAATAGGGGTGGATGGTGGATTTCACAGTTAAATCAAAACAGAATTAATAATGAAATATGTAAATATATTAAGGTATTTTTAGTTAAAATAGAAAAGAAAGAATAAATAAGGGTGTAAATAAATATATATATTAATAAGGTTATTGTTATTTAGGATGTTAAGATTATAATGTAATAAGGATATTACTATTATTAATAGCAGTTTGAGTAGATTTAAGTTAAATGTATTAAAACTGAAAATGTATTACCAATGATGTAAAAAAAAAAATTGTATTATTAATATTTGTATTATATTAGTATTATCTGTATTGATATAATTATTGTTAATAGTAGTTTGAGAAGATTGAAGTTAAAACAAAACGGAAAATGTATTACCAATGTTGTAAAAAAAAAAAAAAAAAAAAAAAAAAAAGGTGGAAGAATCCCCTTGTAAAGGGTTAACACCCACAACAAGTAAAATAAATTATTATTATTATTATTATTACAAACTTCCTACTTTTTTGATGTGATCGGAAGGCCAAATAGCCAATACAATCATTATAAATTGCCATTAAAGTACTATATTCATATTAACTCAAAAAACTATTTGTCATAGCTGAAATTTTGTGATAGTTATAAGTAGTTTATCACAGCTTTCAAAGGTCAATCAGAATTAGGAAGAGGTTGAATGTTCACTGGAAGAGAAAGTGAAAAAGAGGCTGACAAACACAGGAAAGGAATGAAATAAACATCCATGCCATTACTGGGATTCAACCTGTTCAACGCCAGGTTCTGACGCAACAGCCTCGTGAGAGGCTGCTACCTACACCACAAGGCTATGTCAGAATGACATATGGTAAGTTAACACAAAATTAAAAACAAAAAATAACAAGAAAATAATAATTGCATTTCATATAGTATCAAAACTGATTTTATTTATTTATTTATTAGTTATGAATAGTAAAACAAATTGAAGAAAATGTTTTGCAAAAAATGTAAAGTCGAATTTTTGTATAAATTTTCATTCCTTATTTAGTATATATATCTATGAACACTTATACAGTGACCAATCTTCCAAAACACTTTTTTGGCATTTAGGGAAGATTTAAAGTGGAATACATTTTTCATGAAAAAAAAGTACACTACTACAGAAAAAAAAAAATTATAAAAGTAATTTTAAATAATTTATTTCCGCTTTGCTTAATTTGTTAATGAAATCTACAAATATTGGAGCTGAAAACTTAATAAAATAAATAAATTTGAAACCTGAAGCATCCAATTGAAGATCTGTTTTTAGTTCCTTCAAAAGGAGAAGGATGAAACAATTGGTTATTAACTGGTTCTAAAGTTTGAACAATGACAAAATGAATCTGCAATCAATAGCAAATAGGCCAGTCAAATCGTACAAAAAAACCCGTTAAAAACGCAAAACGCCATGTAAAGCTGCATTTTTGGTATGTTATTTGGACCCGCTATTTGAAAAAAAAGTTGTGCTAGCTGCAAACTGCAAAATTTTCGGACTTTTTGAAGTTTATGCAGTTTAATTCACAAACTATGCGTATTTTGACATTATCATTTTGAAAGTATATTAAATTTGTAACAATTTAAGCCCACCCACAGCTCCGTATGTCTAATAAGTTATGTCTAATATGAGATATGGCACTTCAAAATTTGGCATGTTTTCCAAAAATTCAGTTTCGCTTTTGTTTTCAGCCAAATATCGGCACAACCGCTCATCCTACAATAAAAATTATAAGAAACTACATTTTAGCACATTTAATTACCTTTCATTTAAGCGCAAAACGGGGTCGGTAGACCTTATAGTTCTCTTGGAATCGCTAAAAAGTCAAAAATTGCGAAAATAGATTTTTATGATATGGGCCTAACCTAAACACTGCTAACATGAAATTGTGGGCATTAGGCGAAAGAAAGCCAGGTAAAAAATTTGTTATGTCTATTGACATTTATTATGTTACAGAAAATAATTAAAATGTTATGAAAAATTAAAGCTTATATTTTTTGGAGGGTCCCGGTTGATTATCTAGAAGAGACCACTGTTGTTGAGACAACATCTCCTCCAAAGGGAAAGATTTGTCGATGTATTCTTCGTTGTCGGATTCATCTATTTCAATTGTGGAGACATTTTGGCATGACTTGTCCCGACAGAAATGACAGAGAACAGAGCACTACGTGCAAACTCGTCCATTACACCCTTTGCGGCACTTGCATGATATGAATTTTAGGAGGGTTGGAGGAGCTGGGTCCTTTGTGGAAGTCACGGGTAACAGCCCCTGCTGGTTACTGGTCCAGCACCAGTTGGTTGGTTCTTTTTCTACCCCCAACCACTCCTGAACCTGATGGTATTTTCGATATGCATGTTGAGCTGCAGCCTCTTCAGTTGGGGGCAGACGAGCCAGGTGGACCTTGGCGTTGGCAGCTGATCGCACGAAGATTTCGTAACGGAGAGTGTGAAGAGTGCTGGTGACTCCTCCTCCATACAAGAAGTTTATTTCCAGCAGCGGCTATTTCGTCATGAAGGGCATCCGGCTGTAGGAAAATGGTAGCCACATCAACCAGCCGTGGATGCTTTTGGAGGGCGCCCAACATCTTCATCTTCCCATGCCAGACAAGGGGAGAAGTAGTGTCGCCTCCAGTAAAGACGTGCACAAATAATACAAATCCAAGAGGAAATGATAGCTCTCCGGGATTGAAAGATATAGAGGAAAACTGCAGAGAGCCTGATTCACTCCTGCCACTTTTGTAGAAGAACATATTGTCCACACTAGATCCTAATCCATTTAGGAGTAACAAGAGGTTCACATCCTCTCCAACTATTATTACTTTTTCATAGGATCTGCTCTTGTCTAGCGCTGTTCTCACTATAGTGCAGTCTGCGTCCTCTGTTGCTTGCTTTGTTTGGATCCCCTCGTTTTCCAATCCTGAACAGAGGAAGTTGATCATGCACCGCTTGTTGTTATCGGTTGACAGCAATTTCTCCTGGGACACCTTGATCAATGTTGAATCTTCGAACATTATGTTGCTGCATGAAGCTGCATACCGACGTAACCTTTCTACAGTTTTTGAGTTTCTTGTTACCCCATCTTCTGGCGTCAAACACAACTGCCTTATTCCTCCCAAAGTGTCTTAATGTGTAGCTGACGTAAGCAGCTACAATTTCCGTAAGTGACCTATTCTGGTGCCAGATGACCTTATGGAGCAAGTAGCCTCCATCCACAACAACGAAGGTAGTGGTTCCTATAGAGATGTTTTCGGGGAGTAGGGTAAAAGCTGAGTAAAAGCTTGATTTTGTGCCTTTAGGCATCTCCTCTTAACAAAACAAAGCCATTGGGTACGGAGCCAACTCGTATTTGAAGTAGTCTTTCAGGCCCTTATCTGTCTGTTTTGTGATACAGAGCCTTTGGAAAATGGTGAGAGGATCTATTTCAACCTGCTTGGTTTGCACTTTAACGGTAACTGACAACAAGGTTCGTACCTTGTCTTTTCGTTTGAAGCCAACTTTCCCAAACGAGTTTCCCGTGATCTTTTTGATCCCATCAATTCCCAATTCTTGTGCCATGTGGCAATTGACTTCAGAGCCCCCAACAATTCCATTGCTGATAGACATTATTTTTCGAAGAATACATCGACAAATCTTTCCCTTTGGAGGAGATGTTGTCTCAACAACAGTTGTCTCATCAAGATGATCAGCCGGGACCCTCCAAAAAATGTAAACTTTAATTTTTTTATAACATTTTAATTATTTAAGTAACATAATAAATGTCAATAGACATAGCAACTTTTTACCTGGCTTTTTCTTTCACCTAATGCCCACAATTTCATGTTAGCAGTGTTTAGGTTAGGCCCATATCTTAAAAATCTATTTTCGCAATTTTTGATTTTTTAGCGATTCCAAGAGAACTATAAGGTCTACTGACCCCGTTTTGCACTTAAATGAAAGGTAATTAAATGTGCTAAAATGTAGTTTCTTATAATTTTTATTGTAGGATGAGCGGTTGTGCCGATATTTGGCTGAAAACAAAAGCGAAACTGAATTTTTGGAAAACATGCGAAAACCTGCCAAATTTTGAAGTGCCATATCTCAAAACTTATTAGACATACGGAGCTGTGGGTGGGCTTAAATTGTCACAAATTTAATATACTTTCAAAATGATAATGTCAAAATACGCATAGTTTGTGAATTAAACTGCAGAAACTTCAAAAAGTCCGAAAATTTTGCAGTTTATCACGTATTACGCAACTAGCACAACTTTTGTTTGCTTGCAAAACATAGTTTCACACTTCCCTAACGGGTCCAAATAACAAACCAAAAATGCAGCTTTACATCACGTTTTGCGTTTTTAATGTACAATTTGACTGGCCTAAAAATGAAAGAGATCAACATAGAATGCTGTCATCTTTACTATATGTAGATAGGTAATAATGCAAGTGAATTGTTGAGTATTGATTTTTTTTTTTTTTTTTTTTGAAAAAGCAATGTTTTTGGAGATAAGCAGTAAAATATTTCAGTTCGTTTAACCTTCTTTAAGTGCTGATCTAAAGATGTAATGAAAGCATTAGGCTTGAAAAGGTAGACCAAGAAACATATTTTTGGCATAATTGATTATATATAAACTTAGGATCAGATGTGAATGGTCAAATACCCATTCAGAAAATGTTAAAACAGGAAATTTCTATTTTAAAGAATGTTCAGGTTTGGTTTCAAAATTTCTCTTTCTGCTAAAATGCTCTCATTGATATGCCGGGACAATGTTTACTAGTGATTTCATGAAGTAAAACCTAATGACCAGAAACTTATGAGAAAGATGAAAACATTTTAACATCTTAAAAGGCTTTTCATTTCCCATTTTGCAGAGATCCACGGTGGAAAGTTGGCTACAAGTAACATCATGCCATGTTAGAAATAAATACACAAATAAAATCATTATGATTTGATGTTTGGCCTTTGGAGCAGAACACAACACAAAATACCTGAAGAAAACAATTGTTTGCAATCATTAAAGAATAAGGATATCATCTGAGGTTAGCAACATTCTTGAGGGAACTATCAGAGACTCTCCATATTAAAGAATTATGTTGTAATGCACTAATTATTGAAAGGTAACAGATATTCTGAAGCAATATTCATTTGTATTATCATCTGAACTGCCTGATTCATTTGTTGTTAAATATATCACTTAAACAAAAGTTCAAATTAGGAAAAGAATAATGAAATATTAAACCAGGCATTGCTTACACATGTAAAAACATTTTTTTATTTGTTGAGGAACAAGATTTTCACAAAATTGAAACTGAAGATTTGTAATTTGATAACGGAAGCTTCACTGTGTTGCTCTGGATCTGTTAAGATTAATAGGGAACTTTGGCCAATGTTTCCAAGAATGCACAAAGAAAAAAAAGAACAGTTTTCTTAACATCAAACAAGACTGAATATTACTGCAGTTTTTAACATCATGATGATCATGTTAAATTTTGTTGGACTGATGTGAAATATTGTAGTATGACCTTCTATGCCTAGTTTTCACATAAATTTAAATTTGGGTTATATCCTGCATTCAATTGAAAAACATTATTTAATCCTAGAAGTTTCCCCCATACAAGTTTGGATGTTTTGGAAAGGCTGTTGTGTATAAAACTAGAAGGTGCTCATTGCTGACACTAAGCATTTTAATTGTTATCAAGTGTTGCTCAGATGTATTTTGATGTCAACACACTGAGCAATGTGTTTTTGTTTTATGCAGAAAAGAAGTTATATTCAAAGATTCAGTCAAACTGCTGCTGATGGTAAAACATTAAGCTATGTACATATCCTGCTGGCAGCAGATATTAGCAAAGGTTTATAATGGTAGCAGCAGATATTATACTGAAAACTCTATATTTACATTTTATTTGATTTGAAGAATAAATACCACCAGACAAGCATTTATTTATTTAATGCTGCTGTGCATCATTTGCAGAAAAAAAAAATGACAGAACATCTGTTACCAATTTAAAATACACTTGAGTAAAATTCAGCATGGCAGATTAAATAACATTATGTAATAACAAAGCAACAGATAAACAACAGTGGGAAATAAGATAATTGTTAATTTGGAAAGTATTTTGTTTATTGACTGGAGTCAACGAATAAAAGGCTTAATGTCAAATAATTCAGCAAGAAAACAAGAAATCAATGAATGTAATAAGCAAATTCAAATTTTGAATGCCTAAAACAATTTTAATATTGTTTCTGAATTAATAACTTATGTTTATTTACAACTGAATTTGTAATTGTTCTAGAACTGGTGCTCTTTATTACATTCATTTATTTGAAGCATTAAAAAAAAAAAAAAAGCTGCTTTCAAACATTCCTTCACGGTCTGAAGTTTCAACCATACTTTTCTACTTTATAAGGCACGATTCTAGGATATTAGAAATTAGACCAGACAACAGAGTGAAATCTATCAAGAATATAAAAAAAAAATACAAGAACTTCAAACCCCTGTGCTTCGTTTACAGATTTCGACTTGTTTACAGTATACTTTCAGATGGAAGTTGAGAGTACTGAAATAACTGGACTCTTGTTATCAGAGATATTGATATTTGATTTCCAAACATGGAACTGAAGCTGAAAGAATTCACCATCTGTAGGAAAGAAGAAGCTGTAAACTATGTTGAAACCTAGAACTGTTGGAAAACAAACGCCATGTTTTGTGAAGCTTAGGATAAGACAAAGGGTAGAATATAAATATAGTCTTTATTTTCTATTTCTGAAAATACACTCATGTTTGTGAAAATTGCTACATTATGAAGGAACCATCAGAATGGAAAGAAATTTTATTACACACATTACTAATAGTGATACAAACAAACAATTAAAGTTTCAGAGCAGTGCAACAACAGTACTTGCAAAAATCAGTATGGTGTAAAGCCTCCAACAGCTGTTATTGCAGCAATAACAGCTGTTATACGCCATGGCATTGAATCAAGCAGGCCTTGGATGTGTTCCTGGGATATCACCTGCCAGGCTGATTCTATCTAGTCCACAATTCATTGGTATTGACTGCTGGATGACAATGACAGGCTAGTTGCCGATGGACCCTATCCCAGACATGTTCAATAGGTGACATATTGGGCAAACATACAGGCCAGGAAAGAAGGGGTATATGCCTTGCTTCAAAGACGGCCAGGACATCTCTGGCAATATGTGGTCAGGCATTGTCTCGTTGGAATATGGCTCAGGAGTGCTGAAGAAAGTGTACGACTTCAGCCTCCATAACTTCCCTGATGTAGAGGTTGCTGTTGAGAGTGCTCACAATTTGTAGCAGCCGAGATCACCTATCATAGCCAATTGCTCCCCAAACCACTATGCATATCATTTGTGCAGTGTGATGCTGGATAATGCAGTCTGGAAGATGGCGCTCACCTTAATATTGTCTAATACGTATGCAGCCATCATTGTAATCCAAGTTGAAGCAGTACTCGTCCGAAAACACAACATAGTGCCAATTTGCATGCAAGTGGGTGTGTTCGTGAGCCCATTGTAGTCTGAGGTGTCGATGGTTCAGGCCCAAGGGAATCCTCCACAAAGGAATGCATGCACGCAGCCCTCTGCATAGCATTCCTCATCAAGCCGTGGAAGTAGACAATGTCAGACCTGTTGCAGTGTTCCAACGTTGTGCTAACACTCGAGAAGTAGCTGAATGGTCCATCACTGCCATGAGGATGAGGTGTCTATCATCTTGTGGTGTTGTCACATTTTTGTGGTTCACTTCCGGATTTTTGAGTTGTTCTGTTCTCGTTTTGCATCGCTGTCATGGCATTTTGCCCCGTACGAGCAGCAATTTCGAGGTATGAAAATCCTCCTTTACGCAAACCGATCATTCGGCCCATTCAAACTCCGTAGCTTGTTTATAAGGTGCCCTATGATGTCGAAGAGGCACGTGTACAGCTCAGTGACGATGAAAAACTACTTGTATAGATCAGCAAGAGTTCTCTACTTACATGCTCTTATATGACAGTTCAGAGGGCGCTGCCGAGTCTAGGCATGCGGAATCATTCCCAAATTTGAATCATTTGCATATCATACACTGCTTTACCTTTCCTGTAAGTTTCACTTCATTTGCATGTTTCCTTCATGGTGTTGCATTTTTCACAAACGTGTATATAACTTTTTCATTTTATCCATAACGTTTCATTGTCCTCTGGTTACTTGTCTACATAAATCATTAAGCTTACTGACAGATTTTCTCCAATGAAAATATTTTCTTTATATTTTATGCCAGTTTATCTTTTCTACATAGAATACTCTCAGATGGTTATGTAGCTCTTAAGTGCTCTCTTTTGTTAGGTGAACATCATCTATAGCCTAATGAATTATACCTGATATTGAATACTGAAACACATAAAATATTTACTTCTGATTCACAGTTAACTTCATCTACCACATGATGTGGTCAACCAATGCTATAATCCTCCTCCAAATTGATATATCCTGCATGAAAACTGCTTTCATCATCACTGGACTTCTTAAAGATACAGAAATCTTGTTTATTCCCAATGGATATGAACATCATTCTAGCTTTTGAAGAAGAAAAACGGTACCACTTCACTGCTTATGCACATGCATTTCCAGCATATCTGCTATTCTAAAATCAGTGTTTACATGATCAAACAAGGTTTATTATTGCTGCCACTGCTTAGGAAAAGTAGAAAACAGAATTCCTCATTACTCTGAATATAAAATAATTTCCTATTCTTTGTAAATAAAAAAAATAGACACAAAGACATTTTAATGATCAAGATGGATATGATCTGAGCTCCTTCAAAGATAACAACAGAAGAAGGAAATGCTTATGGAAGTCTAGTTATTCCAAAAACAAGCATCTATATGAAGTGCTACTGTTTTATCAATGCCTGATAATGTGAATGGCATAGTTCAAGAGTTTTTTTCTTTACTTTAGGAATACCTGTGAGGGACTGTGAAAGCCTATATAGTAGATAGAAGACCAATAGAAAAATGGTCTTATTTTGTTACCTCAAAAATAAATGCTGTAACAACTGCTATAGTGTTGAAATAAACACCATCTGATCCTCTAGTTTTATTTTGTAATAAGTCATTCAGTAGTCTTCTAAATACTTGATAATGTCATGCCCTTGGATCAGCAAGAGATTTGGAATGAACCAATTATCAATTGGTTTTTGCAATTTATACTTATTGTCCTCAAAATGAAAGATGACCGGCGGAAGTTTGAACTCCGCAGCCCTTCCGGTAGCTGATCAATTATGTTTTCCTGTCACAATGGACGCCCGTCGTCTGTTTTCACTGAGAAAGACATGTTGATAACGCCAAATTAAAACTTCTCTCGACTATTTACCGTTATTTCAATACCAGTTGCTAACAATAAGTATTTATATAAATAAATAAATATATATTATTTATAAATACAATGCTCTTTTGCAAAGTAACAAGCCTTTACCGTAATGGCGACGTCCAGTGATAAACTCATACGGAAGTGCCTGACCAGAGTAATCGATGATACATGCGCAGATCTCACAAAAACAGGGCGGCCATCATTCACTGGGAGCACAGTACCTTTATGCAAAATTGTGAATAATTTGTCAATCTTGAGTTTATGGCATGTCTATAGACTATATTCTAAACCAAATACAGATAAATATGCAGTTTAAAGATGTTAGCTGCAATAAATCGTTGAAAAAAAGGAAACTGTCTCAATAAAGTCTTCCAATATAATAGTAACATAAACTCAAAAAGATTATGGTTCTTCTTCAACTACCAAAAAACTAAACTATTGCTTTATTTCGTCTAACATTTAAGATTTTTATAATGAATTTTTTTAATCTTTTTAGTTAATTTTAATAACTTTAATAAATTATATTCACATAAACCTTAAATGAGTATTAAATAACTACAATACTCTCAAAAGAATCTAATTCAAAATATACATTGCCCTGTCAAAGAATGTGGACACAATAACACTATTATTATCTCATACAATAAACACTAATATGGACAGATGTAGGGATGCTTTTGATAAAAGTAAGGATCTTCTTTTTCTAAACCTTTTCCCACTTCTATGTGGGGTCAGCGTTCCCTTTCTTTTATTCTTTTCTCCATTCCTCTCTCGTCCATCCTTTTTCACCCTCAGATCTTCAGCCACTTTATCTCTCCATGTGAGCTTGAGTCTTCCACATTTTCTATTTCCTGGCATCTCCATCATCATCGCTCGCTTTCCTATGTAATCTTCATTCCTTTGTTCTACCATTTCAGTCTACTTTCCTGAATTTTCCTGCTCCCCTGTCCCACCTTGACTGTTCCTCTGATGTGTTCATTCCTAATCCTGTTCTCTCTCGTTACACCACTCATCCATCTTAGCATCTCATTTCTGCTACTTCCTGGGCCTTGGTGACTGCCAATGTCTCAGTACCATACATCATTGCAGGTGTTATACTAGAAGGTGGTCATGTATAATTTTCCTTTCAACTTGCAGCTTACTTTCCTGTCGCACAACAGTCCACTCATTTTCTTCCAATTCATCCACCCACATTGGATTCTGTGGGCTACTTCAGCCTCTTTATCCTTCTCCAAGTTTGACCCCAGGTACTTGAATTTTCTTACTGTTGGTAACATTTCACCTTGTAGTTTTATAAATATGTCTTCTTGTTCATCCTTCGATACCATCTTTGCCCTATTGATTTTCATTGCTCTGTCCTCTAATGCCTTTCTCCACTCATCCAGCTTTAGCTCTAACCTGTCCAAGCTCGTTTCACACATGATGTCATCATCAAACAGCATACTCCAAGGTGCTTGACTCTTATAATGGTGACAAATGGTTCTATGGCAGCAAATATGTGTAGCACAACTAAAGAACATAAAAAGAAACTCTAAAAGACAAACTGCAGTGAATAAAGTAACTTATATATTCATTCATGTGTAGGTCAATATTAATTTCACTAAAATAGCAGGACTTACTTTGCTTGATAAAGCTGTTAGATATGAGTGGAACAAAACACCATAGTCAAAACAAATCTTGCTATAATTGCACATTAAAAGAATTCCTTGGCTTTATTTTAGAAATTTAAAGTTTTCAGACAATATGAGTAGATGAAGGGTTTAGAACTAATTAATTCTCTCTTCATTTACTTGATGTTCCTTTACTGAGTAATCTTTCCATAAATTAGGAATTTTCATTCCATTCTTACCCTATTATATTATTTCCAATGTTTAAAAATCCCAGGACAATTTGTTTCAAAGTAATAACTCTGTCCAAACGATTTGAACCTCTTTCCCTAAAATATTTGTGACATGTTAAAAATATGGATAGAAAGACTGAATTGAATTAGTTAGATCAAAATCATCAGATAAAGAACCAAGAGAGCTATTAATGTAAATATCCAAAAGCTTAGAAAGTCTGACTCCAAAAATCTCTTTCTGAAGTCTTTCAGACAGTATACATCCGTTACTGTTGTAGAGACTTTACAAAGTTTTATGCATTTAAGTTGTATTATCTCATTATTCTCATTGAAGCGCAGTAAGTATTCAAATAATAAGTTAACTAAATAAGAATAAAATTGTGTATAAATACTAATTTACTAATTACATGGTATACTAGTGGTACTTCTACCACTATTTGTCTTGGATCAATGAAACATATTTTCATCTGTACTGGTAGATAACTACTACAAATCTGCATCTGATAACTATCTGCATATGATCTGGTAAGGACTACTGCAAATGATTGAAAAAAGCTCTTACAGATGAGCAAGAAAGCCTCTAAATCGTACAATCCAGTTAAGAGTATGTGCATAAGAAAATCATGTAAACAAAGAGAGAAAATAATGAAAGCGAAGGAACAATCAGAAAGACTTGATTGCAAGAAATGAACTCCACAGAAAACAATGTCTGGAAGAGTGTATAGTGAATCACTATTAAGACCACCGTTAGATATATGCATGCTTTCAAGAGGAAACATGAATGCTAGACAATAAAGTGAGGGTGGACCCTTTAGTTCATCTTTATGAAGCAACAGGCGATACATTTCTCCTATAATACATAATGCATGTCCACACTGAGCTAGGCTGGTAGATTAATGTCTTTAAAGAGGAGACTACTGTATGTATAGATTGGCCAGCTGTGTCTCTTGACCGTAATCCTATCGCACAGGTCTGGAATGCTCTCAAGAGATATGTTGCTACCCTCAAACTCCCTTCCCCAAGATCTGGAGGGATTTATAAGAGCTTTAAAAGAACAATGATCATTGCTACCTGTTAAGCTCTTGGGCAGCATCATCAACAGCACGAAACATCACTGTGAGGCCTACACTAGGGATGAGGTACTTTGGCTGTTTAATTTGGTCCCTTTAACCTTGACCTGGTTCTATGTGTGCTCACACAAAATGTTTTTGGGTCATTAGCTAACATACAATATACTATGGGTATTCACCTATTTTATACAAATGAATCAATTATTTTTGAATCAACAAGGATTGTGTGATCCTAGAGAAGAAATAGCCTGACCTCTGCCAGGGACTGAATCCAACTACTCAGGTTGGTAGTCCAGTGCCTGTACCATTGAATCACCAGACCCATGTAGTTCAAAGAGATGGCCCCATCTATGTTGATGGTCACTATGCAAGTTCAATAATGTTTGTGGATCCTGACAAAGCATTTCTAAATTGGCTGATTCTATTCAGCATGGCTTTTGTTACATTGTCAACACTGTATCACCTATGCAATCTTCCTCCTCTTCAAATTATCCTTTAAAATTGAAAGGACGTTATCACTGCCAATGCTGACATGTTCGATTATTCTCCCTGCGGTTTGTGATAATAAACTAAAAGTGTTCAGAACCTATTAATTTTTTCAGATTATCTTAAATGACTTTCACAGATTCCTGAACTACTTTCATAACCTTTTATAGCTTCAACAGTGAGGCAAAGTAATTCTGAAAATAATGCATTTTCTTTAGAAAGAATAAATAACAATTGTTGAAATAAGAAATATATAAATATTCATCTTAAGAGAAAAATAATTAAAATGTGAATTACAAATAAATTTAATTATTTAAGAATGTTTTATGATTTAACTTTTCAAATAATTTTCTTTTCCTGCATAAGCAAAGTTTAAAGTAGCCCGCACACGAGGGAGCTTTTGGCCGAGTTGCATGTGCAACTTGATGCCTAGAGCGGTTTTTTGAGCTGCATGGGCCAAGTTGCATGGAAGTTGCATGGAAAAAAAGCTTCACAGAACGGCGGTACACCACGGAAAGTTGCATGGAATTACCCAATCACAGTGCAGCATTTTTATACGTCAGGCGTGACGTCATGCTCAAGGAAGAAACATGGCGTCGAAACATTTTTCCTTCGCTTCAGATGGGCGAATCGCGAATACAGCAAAAATATCAGATTATTTCGAGTTTCTTTCACACATAAATACAGTTTATATGTAAATGCAGTAATTTAATGCGGTAGAATGTAGCATAGCGTTTGAAAAACCTAGATTTTTTGAATATTTCACATCGCAAGCGGATTGTCGCTCATTCACCATTTCCGGAAACTGCCATGTGACGTCATTGTTTCAGTGAGCAATGGATTATTATTGGCTGTTGGTCGTTGTTATTCGTGAATCGCATTATTGCCATCAACTGCGATTACATACCGGCTAATAATATTATAAAAATATTTCTCATATGTTTAAAATAAATCACAAATATTTAGTTTTGGAACGATATCACAGCAGTATCCTTGACGTCAAGTCCAGTGATGTCATTCAAATTCGTAGTGTGCTTCGTTTGTTGTCCGCACGGCGGCGCTAACAATGTTGCATCGTTTGCGCACTGATAGTCGCATGCAGCTTTTTCTGTGCACCTCAATTTCCTCGAGTTGCACAGAAAAAGCTCCCTCGTGTGCGGGTAGCTTTACTGTCTACATAAAGCATATAATTTCTTTGAAATCTTTATCTGAATCACTTTTAATCTAAATATTTCTGGATGTATATTTATTATATTTAACCAAAAAATTTACTTTTCTTTCATTTATGAACACATTTAATTTTGATAATTACCTTAACAAAAACGTTCCTTCAAACAGAATTGATACCATTCTTTCTTTGCAGTTCCGTCCTGAGGAATCCACATCAACACAAGTAGTTTTCTGAAGCTTTATGAATTTCTAAAGAAAAATAAGTTAAAAAAAAAAAATCTTTGAGATTCCTTTTTTAAAAATCAAAATTCCATGATGATTAGTGACCTATTATTAATTCTTGTATAAAAACAGACAACTCTTTAAAAACATTCACCTTTATTGGTCATGAAATATATAAGCTTTCTGTTGTGGTTGTATGATATTAATAGAATTTTAGGAACAATCTATTAAATGTGAATGAACTTATGATAAACGCAGGTGGATCCCCCACAAATACGGTTTGTGTTCAATTATGTAAACTCACTTTTAAACCAAGGCATTGTGTAGCTTTTTACAACTAAGCAAAACCTAATTAAATGTAATTGATAGATAACAAAATAACAAAAATACAGAAACTTCATTTAAACAATGAAACAATTTTTTTTTTAAATAATTAAAAAAAATCAAATGGAATTGGTTTGTATAGTATTACAAATACAGTAGAGTCCCGATTATCCAGGGGATTGGGTGGCAAGGGCTTCGCGAATAACGAAAATCGCGAATAACCCGAAAAAAGACTAAAAATGAGGTGTAAACACACAAAAAAAAATATTTCACCATTAAAAACTACGTTTTATTGTACAAAAAACGTAATATGTAAAACTTTTAAAATATGTACAGTAAAGCAGAAATCTTTGCTCTACATTGGCATCCACAAATTCCGAGAAGGCCTATGGGATCACGATGCACGATAAACCTGTCAGTAATTTTCGACCTTCGCACTATAGGGCCTATTACATTTTCCCTGTTGGCTTGGATTAAAATTTTTTTTTTTTGAGGTTTATAATTAAAAAAAATTTTCGCAGCACTTGCAATTAATCGGGGCTCTTCTGTACTTTAATATTTAAAGTGAAATAGACAAAGATAATATTTTCATTTGTCATCTATATTATGAGAGATTTTTATTAATATGTCATATAAGGTTTTGAAGGCAATTTTGTTTCAGTTTTCCATGGTCCTGTACATTTTTGCTTTTTAAATAATTATCAGCATTGCCAATAATTTCTTTTTGGAAGCAAAAAAAAAAAATACAAAATTATGTAAGCAATTCAAATCAGTTAACAACCAGATTAATACCGGTACAAGAAAAAAAATCTATGTAGAATTTTTCTGTATCATCTTTTACAGCAAGGCTGTCTAAATTTTCTTACAAATTTAAAAAGTCCTGTATTGTTTCAAGAAGACCAATCCTATTTTTGTACGGCCAACCATTATAATAAAAATTATTAATATTTATTTTGTATACTGATTAGTTGTATTACAAAGAAAGACTTTAAACCCTTGAAAAACTCAGGATGGAGTCATTTCAAGTGCAGTCTTTATAAATTGCCTTCATATCTGTCTTTCAATTTTTTTTCAAATAAGAAACTGTTCTTATATTTAGTATTCCTATGCAGTTAAACTCTATTCCAATTTGAATCATTGATATTGTATCAAAGTAAAAAAAAAAGATATCGGTTTAATTGTTTTGTTTTTTTAAGAAAAATCAGCTAGAAATGCCTTTGAATTGGCCGTCCTGTAAGACCAGCAGATAGAATCTGTGTTTCAAGAACTCATCACTTCAATTTGTAGTTACAAAATTACAGGACGTGGCAAATAGTTGAGGATCTAAAAAAAGGCTATGTATATGATGTTGGAGATAGTATGGAGCTAAGGACTGTGAAGACTGGGAAACAATCATAAAGGAGGCCAAGGCCCTACAGGGACTGTAGTGTCGTGGTGAAAGTAAGTACAGTGGAACCTCTCATAACGAGCATAATTCGTTCCAGAATCTTACTCGTTATGTGAAACACTCGTTAAGCGAAACAATTTTTCCCATATAAATCAATGTAAAATACGATAATGCGTTCCATGCCGAAAAAAATACTCAATTTTTTTTTTTATTTTTAACATTTATTCAAATAAAATTACTGTACTTATAAATTGTTAAGGAGCGTAACAACCTGGAATGCAATTTCGATTTGCAAAAAACAATAAAAAAATCGAAATAACTAGTTTTTTATTTATGAATTTATGACAATAATTAATTCTTTTTTACTAGAAAGCTGTCTAGAGACATTCGTTTTTGCCGACGGTTCAAAATTTGGTGACACAGCATTATCATCTATTATCATCTATCTTCTTAATTTTGTCCTTGTTCTTGAGGATAGTGCAAATTGTTGATGTAGACCGATTGTATGTGCGCGCTAGATCAGCCACGCTCACACCTCGTTCTCGCTTTTCAATGATTTTACGTTTCATTTCTACAGTTACTTTTAGTCTCTTGTGGCTTTTTCTTCGGGGACATTTTTGCAAGGGCTATTAAACTTTTCACAAAAAAAATTACAAATAATGTCTGAACACAAGTTTGGAAAAATGTGTTATCACATGAGACACTAACGTGCTAGCGGAAGTTGTGCTAAACACAGTCTGACGCGCATGCGCGGAAGTCCCGGCTCACCAGTGAGTGACGTGAAGATGGGACTTCCCCTTTCTGTGTCACTCGTTATGCGAAATGTCGCTCGTTAAGGGAGCAATTTTTTCACAATTTTTTTTGCTCGTTATGCGAATTACTCATTATGAGAGGTTCCACTGTATAGGATAATATAATTTATGTATAGTTTGTTAAATTTATTTCAATAAATAAGCCATACACCTGAATAGACATGTCTATTCAGGTGTATGGCTTATTTATTGAAATCAACGATATTCAGTGCACGTAAATCCATCGTATTAGTTTGTTAAATTTAGTTTGAGAAAATGTTGTCATTCAATCTGTTAGTATGTTTTATGCTAATGTTTCATTAGTCATCATAAATTTCTATTGTAAAATAAACAACTTTCCAAGAAAAAATACAGTTTAATGCAGTGCTTCTCAACCTTTTAAGCTTCACAGAACACTTTTCTATTAGCAGAAATCCCACAACACACCAAACTTTTTCAATGCTTTTTTTGCAATGCTATCATAGAATTCATTGAAAAACATCTAAGATTTACAAGTATAACAGTCTGTTTTTAAATAAAAAAAAACACCCTGAAATATTTCTTAAGTTGATTTGAATGAGAATTAATAAATTTATTAGCCTTAATTGTTAGAATGAAACAGAAATGTAGTTCTTATTTTTGTTATTTGATGTATAGATTTTATTCTAAATACAAACTAGTGTGAAGCTAAATATTGATTACAGATGTATTATCAGAATTTTCTCGTGGCACAAGTTGATAAGCAATGAGATATAAGTGGCATCACAAGGTAACTATTTCATACTTACTGGTGTTCATCTCTACTTGGACATCACTTGTATCCAAATTCTCATTTCTTTTTGTTTAATCTTGTCTTTTTGTTCTTTATATTGTATGTCTTTGCTCAGTGCCCCTAGTTAATTCATTTATGCATAATCACAAGAGCTAACCTTGTATTCTTTAAATGTCTCTGCAGTGACTTTTCTTTAATTTGGGAGGTGCCACATTCCTTTCCTTAAGAAAAGATATGCAAAAAGTGTACGATGATATTTTTCGGAAGAATTTAGTTTGAACTTCTTTGTTGAAGCTCTTTTTATACTTTTAATAAAACAAATTCTTTCTAATTCCAGCAAGAATGCCTGAAATCTACATTATTTAAACTTCAGTTTAAAGTATATTGGATTCATTTATTTAATTATTATTATTATTTTTTTAATTTTTGAATAATATTCATTTTTTTCAAGTCAAAAGCTTACCTTTAAGTCCTTTTGATCCCCTTGTAAAATAAGGAATATCCAATGACTATAGAACACAATTTTTCCTACTAAATTTAATTCCTCTGCCCATTCTGTAAGAATTTTAATATATTTCTTTTTTGCTCGCATATGGTCAATATGAAGTAAAACTGTTGCAACTGATGTATCTATGGATATAAATCGAAGTTAAAAAAAAGCATATATATATATTGGTTTATTAAACTTTATTATAATAATTAAATAAGATTTTTTCGAAAAGTCAACAAGAATCTAACATTCTGCCTTACAACACAAACATTTCTGAACAACACTAACTATAATGTTCCTTTTCTCATTCAGGTAAGAGTTAAAATAAACAAAAAGTATAAATTTATAACACTTCTTTTACTGCTTTGCTTATACTGGAAGATAAGAGAAAAAGTGATCAGCTATGCAAGTCAACCATTAACAAATAAAAAAATAATAATATAGGGAGATTTCTCCCACAATAAATGCTTTGAAATCCAGTGCTTTCCATGTTTTATTTTGTTTGAAAATAGAGGCTAAAATAACAAAAGCTAAATTGGTAGAGAAGGGATGCAATTTGGTTAGATATATTTCTGGAATAGTAAATAACTTTATAAAATGGATTGTTCTGCTTCTATTTTCTCTGAAAAATTACTAATTCCTTACTATAAAAGGTGTCTTCTGATGAACAAAGACAGAGGATTAGAAACTCCTAATTTACTGTCATTGAACTGAAATAGATAGAATAAATTAAGCATTAATCATTAAGTATGCATCCAGAATTTCTAGAGAGATTATCCTAATCTTGGATGAGAAATGGAATACATTCTCCTTCCTTAAAGAATTCAAAAACGAATGAGCTAGTTTTTCTTCTATCTTCTGAGAAAGAGCTTGTCATTTAAAAATGTGCCTAGGAATTTTAAATGAAAGAGGTTATTAATATTACTTGGGATCTATCTAATTATTTTTTTCAATGGGGATATTACAACCCACATCAACACCACCAGCACACAAATGAAACTAATTGATAACAAAAGAATAACCTTGTATCTTAATCCAAGAGATATTGAAGTTGTGTTTGTCAGAAGTGAAATAATCCTCTTGGAATGAAAGAATAAAAAAAATGACACACCCACAAGACTGAAAATTCTGACAATCCTCAGTTTTTTGATCTTTTCCACTTCTTGAATTTTTGAAATTACTTTTATAAATATTACAGATAAAGACTTTGAATGTTTAAATGTGAAACAAATTAACTAATTTGCATTTTCTCAATTTAAGTTTCTTGCAAATATGAAGATCTCCTTACAACATATTTGTAACACAAATAGTAATGACAGTTTTTATATAAAAAAAATTATTATATAAGATAGGAAGTTATACCTCTTTGAGATATAATTCTTCTTAGTTTCCTCTGATATAAATGCAATTTAAATTTTTTAATCAATATATATTTTAACGAAAATCAATTTTTTTTGTAGAAATGAAAATGAAAATTGTTTACTTAAACATTCACTGTATGTCTGTCTTTTCTGTCTTGATTATTCAATATCTTTCCTTTTAAAAGCAAAAAGAACCCATACTGCTGTAAGTGAGATATAATGAGACTTTTCATATGAAATATTCAGGCATAAAACAAATAATTGACATTTAATTGAACATGCAATACATAGTATATAATTAAAAATCTTCAATTTTCTCCAGGTTGTGCACATTTTTTCAAGTAACAAGGAGAGGACACAGCATGTATATATATAGGGTATACATTAGAGTCCTAGGTCACCCAAACAGCTTTTGAACAAAGATAGCTAGAGTAAAACTAAAAATTACATAAACTTTCATGTATAACCCTAAATTATTGTTTGTTTTGCCCTTTCTCATTTAAAACTAACGTTATAAGGATGGCAGTTCAATGTGCTTTTTATTTGTCTAATAGATTGAGTACATTTGAAGCTGAAATGGAAGTTTAAAATAAATTGTTTTTCGATAATTTCTACCCATAATGGTTTGTTAGGAAGTACAATGCATTAACGTTGCGTGACATTTACAACAATCCTTCATCTTCAGCTACTAGGTCTTTGATTGATATATGCAAAAATCAACCTAGGTATGTCTCAGTGGACTTTCATTCTACCATTTTCCCAGTACTAAGACATTTTCTAAAAGAGTTTGATATCTGCATTATAGCATCCAATAAAACATCGACAGCTGTCCTCACTAACGCCTTCAGAAAAGTAAAGGATCTGCTGAAAGAGAGAGGGGTCCTTACCGTGTTTAAATCATTGTATGTATATTGGTGAAATCCAGTGCAGGTTATGTGATCACATAGCTGACCACCAGAGAGTGATTCAGCAGTGGGATCTTTGTTACAAAACTGTGGCCCATGTCCTGGATACGAGACACGTCATTGACTTTCGTGATCTTGTCATTTTAGGACGTTCGGACATTACTCATCTACGAAGATGTATTGAATCCTTGCTCATTTTGACATATGAGCGACGTTACAATGATCAAGTCTCAGTGAATGAGATTTACCAGTATGATTTCCCTGTTAAGTCTAAGGACAAGCACTACTTACCTTCCTTTTGCCAGTTTTAATTTTCTTTCCTTTTAATTTTTTTTGTTATTTTTATTTTATTTTTTATTTTCATTTTAATTTGTTTTCTGGTCATTCTTTGTTAATTATTTTAAAACATTTTTTAGTCTCTTCTACAGTTAAAGGATGGCATGTTTTTAATTCTGGACTATGTGGAATTGGTTTATGTTGAAATTCGTATGATGGCCGCAATAAGGCATCTTCACTATTCCATTGGTTTGTTAGAATGTTGCTGCCCCTTGCTCCTGATTGAAGCTGATGTTTTCTACATCATCAACAGTCCTTGCCGCCCTTGATTTTCTTTGGTGTAATTGTGTTTAAATGGAATATTTTGCAATTGTTTCATTGCATTGAAAATGAAATGTATTCTTGGCATTTCAAACAATGTCTGTGATAATAAATTTATGTAATTTTTAATTTTACTCCTTTGTGTGTTCAGCCTATTTTATCTTCAATAGACTTGCACACATAAATTGTTCCTAAAGATAGCTCGAGTTAGAGAAGTTAGGTATTGGTAAAGGAAAGCAATCATGCACTATCAGATGAGACTGACGGCAGTGCCCCTGGAAGTGGAAGTAGTAACCCTATCTCGGAAATCATGAGAGATATGGAAAAAATTAATACATGAGAAAGTTGTAGAGTAATTGTACTGGATTAGTAGGAAATGACATTCTACAGAAAAGAATCATTCAAATTCAGTTTTCAGAATGTCATTTAATGTTAAAGGGGTACATACATAACCTCTAGTTTAACATAGAGCATGTTTAATATGAGTAGGTATGCATGTGCAACCAGTCGATGTTGTGGCGTATGTCTTAACCAACCCACCCAGCAGTTAGTTTTGCATGTGAATTGTCACCCACCCATGTGTGGGAAATTTTATAGCTGCAAAGTGCTCACTCTTACTGTCCAGTAATGGTGCAAGCCCTGCTGCCAGGAGATGACCATCGATGCTTTGATTGGTGCAATTTTGCAATGAACATCATAGATGGAAATCCAGCCTTTTAATTAAGCATTCTTTGGACTGACAAGGCACAATTCATGTGGTGGAGTGCTTAACAAACAAAACACCCATTGTTGGGCACTTATGAATCCATTATTTGTAAGAGAGTGGAAACATCTGTCCTGCTGGTCTTATCAATGTTTGGTGTGGCATTCGGAAGGACTGACTTGTTGGGCCTGTGTTTATGAAAGAACATTAACTGGACCAAGGTACTTGGAGCTGTTATAGGTACAGTAGCTGACTGGTTAGATGATGTTCTCTGGACGACCTACGATCATTGTGGTTCCAAAATGACAGTGCTCCACCACATAAGCCAGCAGCAGTGCAACACTTCCTGTCCAACACCTTTGGAGAAAAGATAATCGGTTATGGTGGTCAAGTAGTGGTGGTTCATGATCACCTGACTCTTTCTTTCTCTGGGGTTACCTGAAAGAGAAAGTGTACTCAGTGAAAGTGATGACTCTCCAAGATCTGCGAAGTAGAATAGTTGTTGCCTGTGAGAGCTTGACACCCACAATCCTGGCAAACATGCAACAGGAAGTTCTTTCCCACATACAAATGTGTATTGCAGTAGATGGTGGACATATTGAACATGTTCTACAGTATGTACGTACTGCTTTTGCATTAAATGACATTCCAAAAACTTAGCGACTCCCGCCTTCTATTTGAGTGATTCTTTTCTACAAAATGTTATTTCCTATTAATTTGGTGATGCTCTACAACTTTCTCATTTATTTTTTTCCCCATATATATCATAGTTTTCAAGATAGGGTTATTAACTTCAATATCTTGCTGCTAGGAGTGATGCAAAATCTGATAGCGCATGGTTGCTTTACTATACCATTACCTAACTTTCCTAACTCTAGCTATCTTCGTTCTAAAGTTATTTGGGTGACTTAGGGCTTTCCCACACACCCTGTATATATCTTCAACAAAGACTTCAGTAGTCTCTATTGGGAGACAAGATACCAAATGGGTTAAACTGCTAATACCTTTAGGAAGAAAAAAAAGATTTTTTTTTTTTTTTAAATAAAAACAAATGAGATAAAAATTATTACAGGAGTTATAATTTTGACAGAAACTTTGGGTACTTTTTCATTATCCGGACACCACTGCTATCCGTAAATACAAGTTCTTCTACTGTATTCAGCGCTATCACAAAATTTGGCCTCATGAAATAAATAAATAACTTTCTTTCTCATTTACTTTCAATTTTTGCAACTTTCCATCCATAGTTTAGGGATAGCTGTGATGTTCGGATAATGGAAAAGAACTAAACTTTGTTATAACAAAAAGGTAGCAACCACCACAATACTGAATCACTGAAGCCCAAGGAGCTACCTTTTCAAAAGTCTATAAACAGTATAAATATAATTATAAATCCTTGTTCATCCCAAACTTGATACTACTAGAAGAAATGAGAGACATGCTAATTGTCATAATATATATGAATAAAATATACAAAATGTTAGGTGTGAAACAAGAGCTTCTTCTGATGACACTGTGCAGTTCTTTATGGCAGAAACATCAAAGCTTTGCAATTCTTTTAGGAGATGATCCAGGTTACATGTTTTCTTTATTTATGGCATTTAGATACTGCTACTTCTTTTGCCATTCAAACAGAATGTTTTAACTTCTTAATTCCATTCTTTCCATCAATCACTAAAATTATCACTCTCAAGACAAACACTGAATTAAGTCATACATAAAATTTTAACTCCATGAACTGAAGACAAATCCTTTTGCAAGGCTCTGTAAAACACAATATAACAAATGATAAAGGTTATTTATAGACAAGCAGAGGTAAATCAAACAAGAATCAACAAATCTAACACAACATGATTTATTTGAGCTTTCTAATCAAAGGAAGATACTGAATAATAAGAAATGCAAAATACTGCAAAAAAGAAGGAATCTTTATATCGGGGCAAAAATACCAAAATTTGTTTGAAAACAAAAATTCAAAGTATTATACAAGTATTAAATATTAGACATTTCTAAATCTATTGAATTAAGGTTTCTTATCCCCTTATTCCAAGACATTACTGCTAAATCTTGAATATGAATTCTTATTATATTACCTTTATTCACTTTATCTTCAATGCAAAGTTTCTCTACCGATGTCGTGGAAGACAAAACTAAAAATTCTTCATAATGGTTTTCAATCCAACAAATTACGTTCAATATCATTGGTGATCCAGTGAACTCCTTCATAACATTTAGAGCAGATTCTTGAAAGTCTTTAAGAATTTTCTGGGAGAAACCAGAACAGCTTAGAGAAAGACTAGGGGGAATCTGAGGATATCCATTATTTAAAGTAAATGTAAGTAACAGTGAAGTATTACTGCTTTGAATGTTTATTTTCAACTTAAAAATAACTTCATTAATACCTGAAAAAAAAAAAATCACAATTTAATTGAAGCATTTTTTTTCCCTTTAAATTACTGAAAATTAATTTTATTTTTGAGAGAAGAATACAGGCTGCACACTAGCATAAACATAAAACAAGCATTAAAAGTCCATAGCTTTCTCCTCAGTAGGACGAGGCATCTTCAGTGGATTAATCCTTGGAGCTGAGAACACCTCTGTTTAAGGGGAAATGAACCAATGGGAGTGGGCGGATCAGAATTCCCATGGCAGTCTGGAAAACCAATCATGGTCCTTAGGAGATGGTGATCACAGAAACTGACATGTGAGAGCACATGGCAATGTTATTAAATAGAAAACCAAACAACACAAAACACCAACCAATGAAGGTAAAAAAATAAATAAATAAATAAATATTAAAAAAATGCAAAATTGAATGGATTTAAAACCGTTAAAAAGAAAATGAAATAGAAAAAGAAAAAAAAGAAAAAATACAAAAAAAAATTAAAATTATAAAAATATAAAAAAAAAAAAATTAAAAAAATTAAGAAAAGATAAAAATAAAAAATATGAAAAAAAGGGAGGGGATGTAAAAAAATAAAATCAGGTACACTACGAGGTGAAGGCATGTTGAACTATTTTTCTTTTTCTGCTCTTTCTTTTTTAGGGAATATTGATACATGTTTTGTACAGAGATGCCATCATTGTAGCATCCTTCGGTGGTGGCAACAAATACAGATTCCTTACATTTCCTAAGGAACTGTTGGTCAGAGTTGTCCAAAACGACAGGGTTGGCAAAGTCTATTGAATGGCCAGTATTGTTGAAGTGACAAACAGTAACATAATTAATGTCGTTTTTAGAAATGGACCTAACGTATTCCCCACTCACTCAGAAATGAAACGATGGGTTTCGCCAATGTAACTGCAAATGCAATTTGTACATTTAAGGGTGTAACTTTCACATGCCTGGTGCCTTTCACATGCATGGAGTTAACCTGTGGTTTAAAAATACTGAACAAGGACCTGGTTGTATGGTGATTACATGAGGTAGGCACAATGTTAAGCAGAAGTTAAAATCTTACTAAGTTAGAGATTGCTGGAAACAATGACGCATGGTAATCAATCTTTTTTATTGTGTGGTGGTTTTCGGAATACCATCATTATTGTAAATGCTGATCATGGTCTTCCTTATGGTCCTGTTGACAAAAAGCACTCTGGTAATCAGGTATTAATGAAGAGATTGCGAACATTGTCTATTTCATGATTAAATAACGAGAGGGAGCTAGATATAGTGAAGGCCCTCTCCACTGCCATGCTGATAACATTTCTCTTAAATGCTACGGGGAAAAATGGGAGGAAGTTCAACGTTATTCCTGATGAAGTAAGCTTTCTGTATACATGTGTTTGGAAAGTTTTTTCATACGATGTAATGAAAATGTCAAGAAACAGAATGGAGCCATCTTTTTCTCATTCAATGTTGAACTGGATGGCGGGATGAATACTATTGAAAACAGTGAAAATGTCATGATGCGAAGAAGTCTTAGCATACAGCAGGATATCATCCATATATCTGAAGTAAAGGTGAATCCGGATCGACCTGTCATCAACAATGGTGAGCACAGTAGCCTCAATAAAAACCATCATCCATTCGACCAAAATAGCTGAGGACAGAAGGCCCATGAACAAACCAGCATGTTGCCTATAGAAGCATTGGTTATACATAAAGACTTGTATATTAAACACTGCAGAAATAAGTGGGAGAAGTTCTTGGAAGCCGGCTGTGGAAGAGAAATGTTGCCAATATTCACATGAAATATGTTGAATAGAAAAATGAATGAGATCAAGGGTGATCAACGTGAATAAAGATTTCACATCAAAAAAACAAAAACTGGGACTTGGAGTTTTTAACCATTACTGTACAATTGACCACACCGTGGATGGATGTAACCTATAACGACTTCATTTTTGTGAAGAGGAAATCAGATAACTTCTTAATTGCAGAGTTGTTATATACTACTATGGGTCTTATAGGATAAAGTGCATCACAGTCCATTGGCTTCTGAATTTTTGGTAGAACTTTTAGGAAAGGTATTGTCAGAATGCCGTGCTGGCGTGGCCGTGCGGTCTCGGCGGCGGTCTGCCGTGGCGGCCAGTGCGCCAGTATCTGGGTTCGAATCCCTGTAGTGGCATGGTTGTTTCAATTTCCTTTCCTGTGTTGTCCAGCCTCTTCTTCACTTTCTCTTCGGTCTGACGTCATTCCTTAATGGCGTCCTGGGGAAGGCCACGGGAAACCACCCCAGTATCTTTCCCTTGAAATTCTATGGAGCCTGCTAGGGGTTCGCCATCTTGGGAACACTAGCACTCCCTGGAACAAGGAGGCTTCGGATACGAAGCGCGCACTTCGGTGCGTACAGGCAATAATATTGTCAGAATGGAATCTTTCATCCCATTCTCTGTTCAAAACATTTATCAAATTTACCTAAAAAAGAAAAAGAGCAGAAAAAGAAAAATAGTTCAACATGCCTTCACCTGATAGTGTTCCTGATTTTATTTTTTACACCCCCGCCCCTTTTTTCATATTTTTTGTTTTTATCTTTACTTAATAGTTTTTTTTTTTTTTTTTGTATTTTTTAATTTATTTTTATTTTCTTTTTCCTATTTTAATTTCATTTGCTTTTTAACGGTTTCAAATCCTTTTAATTTTTTTTTTACCTTCGTTGTTTGTTGTTCTGTTTTTGTTTGGGTTTCTATTTAATAACATTGCTTTGTGCTCTCACATGTCAGTTTCTGTGATCACCATTCCTCTCATTTCACCATGATTGGTTTTCCAGACTGCCACGGGAATTCTGATCCGCCCACTGTTTTTCCCAGCTCCCCATTGGTTCATTTCCCCTTAAATAGAGGTGTTCTCAGCTCCAAGGATTAAATCCACTGAAGATGTCTCGTCCTACTGAGGCAAAAGCTATGGACTTTTAATGCTTGTTTTATGTTTATGAACAGGCTGTATTCTTCTCTCATATATTTGAACACACGTAAAAACTTAAGTAATTTTTATTTTTGTTTTTATTCTATTGGGAACTGTCAAATATTTATCAAACAGTAATTTTTTTTTATTAGCCTAAATCTTGGGATGTCAACAGATACTATTTCAATGTTACAAATGTTTTGCTAAACCTCACATTTACATAAGGGAAGTTTTATATCAACTTGGTATCTGATATGAAAAACAAAACTGTTATGGCTAGATGGAAAAAAAAAAAAGAGTAGGAGGGGCATTAATGATGCTACTTTTAGTGTTATACTGTGAAAGCAGATCATTATAAACAAAATAGCACTGAAGAATAAATAAAAAGGATAATATCTGCTTATTTTCAGATAACTGTACATGCTACGTGTTATACAAATAAAGTTATGAGTAAAAAAAAAAAAATAGTAAATGGGATTGAGAAAAATAAGATTGTTAAAAGGATTGCCAACATATTCTCTATATGCTATCACAGATAAATGTCATAATGACTTTTTGGCAGGATTGAAAAAAATAGTTTGTCAATATCATGACATAATAAGAAAACATGCCCATGCCAAATAAATAGGAGCTAACTAGGAAATAATAATCAACTGAAAGTAAATCAACTACATTATGAAAACTAAGTAGCCTTTTCCTCAGGACTGGATGGAAAAAGGAATGTGCTTTATTCATTATTGGACCCCATTCTGAAAATGTGCCGAGCTGAGCTTTGTCTCTTTCATGGCCTAATTACTGTTCTTTTGCGATTCTGAAAGACCAGGTGAGCGGGCTTGCTAAAGCAAAATAGCATCAGGGAAATACGTGATGTCAAAATCCTCTCTCTGACAGAAACAGGATTCACAACACCACTTTTCAGCTCAGTATTTCACAAGCTGCCCTAGTCCACTACCGACTTGGCTCAAGGATTAGCTAAAGCAATTCTTTCATTTTGAACATTGCAAAATAAACATTTTAAACCTCATTAGATATACATTCTTCAAATACAAAAGCTTACAAGCATTTTAGATACTTTTTTTACACAATTTTTAAAATCTTAAAAAACAAAAAAAACTTCTTTCAGTAATGGCAATAAAAAGAGATCAATATCAAATATTTGTATTGAAAAAAAAAATATTTTATTTATTTATTTATTGACTTAATAGCAATATGAACTACTCAATTGATAAACTGTTAAAATATTTATATTATCTACTATAGATGCTAACTATAATCACTTAAATTTAAAAGGTTGATTTAAATTTAAACTTTAATGAAATCTATAATTAAGTGTACTTTAATGAATGACTTTATAGCAAATTTAGTGTTGATAAATGCTTTTAATAAATATTGAATAACAATTTCATGAAATTTTCATTTGATGTAGCTTTATTTTAGTTCTAATAATTCTGTAATTATGCCAAAATAGTAAATTGCTGGACTATTAACATTTAAAGACGAGATCATAAAAATAATTTTATTATGATTCAGTCAACAAATTTTATCTACTGTTCAATCAAAATTGTGTTCAAGATATCAATGACACTGGTTGCTGTTAGTTAAAAAATATGTTTTTTCTCTCATATGAAATAAAATATTCATTGACTGACTGAACTGAATTTTTCCATTATATAAAGAACCATAATTTAATGGCAAATAATATCCTATCTGCCACTTTTTTAATAATATATGCACTAAATACTAATTTACTTCACTGTTACATGTAAAACAGAAAATGATTTTTTAATATTAAGCTTATTTCCAACTCTCGTCATTTCTAGTGTAAAGAACAAATACCAGAGTTAAAAAGATAACTGAATTAAATTTCAACTTAAAAACTTTGTTTTTTATGCTTTAGACAAATTCCTTATGAGCCTAGCGGAACGCAGGGCAAGCATTTGACATTTTATTTATTATTATCTATTTTTGGTTGTGTTTTGCTTTTGTAGGATCCTGCTTCCATGAGCGAGAGTGAGATTCTTACATGTTCACACCTTCGGAGCCTGTCATTGGTGGAGTTTGTCTGGCTGATGAGTCCTAAAGAGGATGAAACATCCCGTGACTCTCCCCGGTGACAGCTCGAGGTGCGAAATCTCTTTGGTTCCTTTGAGTCTTCTGTAGTTACCATCTTGTTATTTCTAAACTGTTTATATTATTAGTTATGATAAAAGAGATTGAACACACAAAGCCAAGAATAAATTTAAAAAAAAAAATTTAAAAAAGTAATAAAAATAGAATAAAAGTTAGCAGAAAGCATGATTGCTATTAACTTGTGTGAATCTATTAAATGAATCGGCTGAAATGATTAAAAAAAAAATGTTCCGATCATATTTTACATTTAAAAATGCAGACAATTTTAAGTTGAATGAAGTATATGTAGACATTTAAGTACAAATGGAAAAAAAATATGGATGTACAATCATTTTGGTAATACATTCCAAATAAGTAGTACAAAAATAAATGAAGCTTTTTTAGACTCTAGAAACAAAACATCTAGTGATATTACATTACTTTCATAACTGATTCAGAGCTAAATAATAATATGATTGTAAAATGCCAACTTATAATTTATAGCTTGGAAAAATTTATAACAGCGGAGAAGATGTGGTCTAAATCTCGATTAAAGGTTTTGAAGACAATTTTCTTTTATTTGTTAGTTTAAATTAGCATTATTTAAAAATATCTTGATCTTTTGAAATTAGAAAAATAAAAAGACTGATATGCTAACAGTTAAAAACAAGGAAAGGAAAAAGCTAAATCATTAATTTTACCTTAATTTTTTTTTTTTAATTTCTTCTTATTTTGATTTTTTATAACGAAGCCTTTCTAAAAATGTTAAAAATAAATTTCAGTTATAAGTATTTTTTTTTTCAAGATTTCTGTGAGCAAGAAATATATCTTTGGGAAAAAAAATCTCGTTTATTTTTAAGATGAGGTAATGAGAATTTTTGAAAATTTATTTCCAACACAATCTCAATACAACTGTTTAAGGTTTAATTATTTTAAGGGTATTAATCGAATTATTGTAATTTTTCGTGCTTAACTTATTTTTTATTAGATCTCTCCTAAAAAATAACTACAGAAATCAATAATTTCACTTTGACTTCTAATTTAATGAATTAAATAAATGTAAATATTTTAGTAAATTAGATTCCATTTAAAATTTAAAATTCTTCAGGTAAAAAGTAAAAGATCGGTTGTCACTTTCTGAAATTTTCCTGGGAAATGCAAAAGAAACAACATTTCCAAAGACACTGGTCTTAAATCAAAGTATAATCAATCAAGAAAATAGAGAAAAGTGATTGACGAGTCCAATGCAGCTAGAGTAGGCACCGAGAACCTCAGAGAGGATTTTCAAAATCCCAATATATCACAGTCTGAGATAAGTAGCTTAACAGAGTTCACTATAAGCTGCTCACTCAGCCAGATTTTCAAAATGTCACCCATTGACTTACAGTTCTTCCTTGCTGATGACTATATTTGATAAATATGACAAGTAAAGATTACACTGGCTTCGCCTTAGGCAACAAACAACTTCAGTTCAATCAGATGTTAATCAGACATCTACAAATATGGATCACTTTTAAGTAATCTTCTAACTACAAATATGTACTTTATAAGAGATCTCTGAACACAATACTAGGCATCAAAGTAAACCAAAGGGAAGATAGATTAGATAGTTTCACTATTAATTCAGAATATTTGATGGTATTCACTGAAAGATTAAAGCCCATTTTTTTATTAAATGAGTGTTATTTATTAGATACAAGATAAAAGATAGGAATATTTTAATGAACAGGTTGTCCTATGTTAATAGGTCTGAGATAAATGATATAGCTCCAGAAAAGAATGTTCTACTGTGTAACAGTTGATGGAATATATGCTAAAGATTGTTTATAGTACTATGTACTAGACAGAATATACGTCTCTGAAAGACAACAGCTGATCCACTTAACTGGCCAGGGAGCACAATAGATACTTTGTAATCCTGTAATGTGAATGATGATATTTAGTTGTTGTGAAAGTTATTGATATATCAATCACTATAGTATTATGTAAAATAATTCAACATTTATGTAGCAGAATAAGTGGCAAGTTGAAGTGTAGGAACCGCAAAAGCATTTTTCTTGAAAGATCAAAGAGTTCTTTTAAATTTTGAGCTTCAGCCTAATAATAAATCTCTTATCTCTTCTTCTTTACTTCTCTTTCAATTTCTTCTATAATTCCCGCAGTCAGGTAGCATCTAAGCATTGATTTACACAAATTTTCTGTTCTTCAATCATGTATCAGCAGTCAGCCATTCTTTGTCCTCTTTCTTTCTAAATCCATTAATTTTCTCACTTGTCTATCTTAACACTTTCTTACAAGTTTCCATTTTCTGTTAACATTTTCAGATGGCATTTGTTCTTTCTCAAGTCTATCCCTAATTTCATTAATAAACTTCCTTTTTACATCAGTTGTTCAGTCTGCATACATTTATTTTCCTAAGTCCTCTATTGGTTCTCCTAATCCATCTAATTTTCATCCAAACAGTATCAACCAGTGAATGGTGGTCAGAGATAATATCACCCCCTCTCCTATTTCTGACATCAAGTGACTTTCTAAAGTTTCTGTTAATACAAATGTGAACAGTCTGGATGCTACTTTTCTTATCAGGTGATACCCAAGTAAGTTTACAATGTTCTCTATGAATGTATAAGTGTTCCTCTAATCATGAGCCACATAATTCAGTCAGAAGATCACCATTTTCATTCTTAAGCCAATATCATGGAAGACCTTTACATGTTCAAAATCTTCATTGTTGCTTCCAATACAGCATTAAAATCACACAGAAAGATAACATCCCTATTTTTAATGCCCTTAAGAACTTTGTCCAGTTGACAATAGAATCTTTTTTGGCTTCAGTATCTGCTTCCTCCGTAGGTGCATAATCCTAAATGATGCCTAAACTTTGAGTTCATTCTATTAGTTAGGGTTAGCTCAGATATGGGAGCCCAATGTAACAATGCTCTGCTGAAGTTTTGTTTCTATAATTCTTAAAGATTATGTTTAATTGTACAAACTTTCCTGTCTGAAACGTAGTATGTACATTCCATTGTCCTAGTTAGTCCATGTTTTCATGCAAAAGGTCAAATTCAGGAAGTGAAGATGGCAGATACTTCTTAATGATACAAAGGTAAAGAAAACTTCTTGGTGTAAGCACTTCTGTTTTTAGGGTTAAGTGTTTTTGTAGATGCCTGCATTTTCTCTCTTACATTCTCTTGTTATAAAAGATAAATGACCAATACCAGATCAGGTAGATCTTTCTTACTAACGCTTTAGTTAAATCAACAATAACCATATTAAAACACTAATTAATCATTAATATTCATAAATTTATTGACAAGTTTTGGAACAGAAAACGATTAAAATTTACATTAACTACAATAGTAGAGGCTATTTTAAAATTTAGATATGGAAATGATGCAATTCATTCTGTTAAACAGAGCCTAAATTTGCTTCTGTAATAGTTTATGCCTGCCGGATACCTGACTTTAAGCTATACACATTCAATATTTACCTTGAAGCAACAACATTCAACGAACGATTTAGAGGAAAGCATTACTTAATTATTAAGGAAACATTACAAGTTATTCCCCCATCATGACAACACAGCTCGGTATTTATTTCAAAACAAGAATTTTGGGAAAAACTAAGGTGACCAACTGGTTAAAATTGCAATGGTGGTACACCTTTGGCGGACATCGCGATTCGGACAATTTGAAGGGTTTACATCTTTTTTTACAATGAAAAGGAGGGCACAAATTGAAGAAAAAAAAATATCGTAAATAAAAGAAACATTTTATAATATTCATTGCAACAATAATACACTACAATATGATAAATGCATAATAAAAACATTTGTAACATTTTATATTGTAATTATGCTTACATGCCTAGTAATAATTATTTAAATGCGTATTTTTCCATTGAATGAATATTTTTTTTGTCATTGTATCATCTTCTAACAATATATTGGAAAGGTCTGAACAAGAAATGTCTTTCCTATTGAATTTTATGAGTAGCTATCAACATTCAATCTCGATTTCTCACCGATTTACGGCTTAATCTTCAAATATCGAAAAGGAGGACATGAAGGGAGGACACAAAAGGACGATTGGTCACCTTAGACGATTGGTCACGAACAAAATAACAAAATTAAAACCGAAATACTATCTCCAAAATTTCTGGTTATTACCATCGAACACTAATTCAAATTCGTCGGGCTGACAATATATAGCCTTTATGGCTTCCAGTTCTTCTTCAATATCCTCTCTCATTTTAATTACATTTTGTTTCAAGACAAGGTTATTAGATGGTTTCAAGAGTTGAACTTTTTGAACTACCCACTTTTTTTTTCGTGTTCCAGCACAGAACAACAACGTAATGTGTTCCAGTCACTAAAGTATGGTCTTTGTGTCCATACAGTGACTTTACCAGTCACAGTTAACCAGCGACATCTACATGTAAAATCGAGAAACATCTGTCTGAAAAATCATTTCATCATTTAAATAAAGTTTGTTCGTCCTGAAAGATGGGGAAAAAAAAAAAATCCACCACGTGTTAATTAAATCCCAACTTAAAATAACTTAAATATATCGAAACAAGTCACACTCAGAATTAGGCGTGCTAGCGTCACAAACTAAATATTACATAAAAATTTAAGAGATTTCATTCGAAATAGATAGTTTGACATTATTTTTTTAAGGGCCCTTCTTTTAAGATAAAAATTTAAAATAATTTAAAATAAAAGATCAAAGTTATCTCTGATTATAAAATTGGAAGTTGGCGTAACCCTTTTAGAATATCAGCCAAAAAAAAAAAAAGTTCACATAAATTACAAGAATGAGTTTCATCTCCGGAGGATTTTTATTTATGGTTCAGTTTGTGTCAAAATGAATTGAAAGCAGTTCAGGGAAAATCTTAAAACTATTAGTCGTTTAATTATCATGATAATGGCTACTTGTTGTAATGGTTTCTTTTTTTTTTGTGACTTTTAATTAGTTCTTTCACCAGATCCAATTTGTACTATAATCTGTAAGGAGCTCACAATGAGTAACATTCTACATACGGTATATAAAAAGAAAAGTCCTGACTCACTGACTGACTCATCAACGCCCAGCCCCAATCCTTGGACCTAGAAAGCTGAAATATTGCACAGAGGTTCCCTTTATGATGTAGACAAGGAATAAGGCCGGATTTTTCGAAATTCCCATGAGATAGGGAATAAACAGGATTTATATTTCCCTTTAAAGTTGCCTTATCGATATATAGGTGTGTGGCGCCAACCCGCAATACATCTGAGTTATCCAGAGAAGGCCACAATTTGCTAAATAAATAAAGTTGTGTGTGTTTTTTTTTTATGCTATGTATGCAGAGTTCCGGAGCGAAACGACGGTACCCGGCTAGTCGACCAATAAAGTTTCCACTTTCTAAGATAAGTAATGTTAGAATTATCGTGATTAAGG
Organism: Thereuonema tuberculata; assembly: GCA_023159025.1. NCBI lineage: Eukaryota > Metazoa > Arthropoda > Chilopoda > Scutigeromorpha > Scutigeridae > Thereuonema > Thereuonema tuberculata. The sequence continues at coordinate 27,858,057 of JAFIDM010009631.1, forward strand.
ATCTCTTAATAACAATTTATATCGGCAACTTTTGGCCCCTATCTTATTTACGAAATGTCCAATCTGTACCAAAAATAAATAGGGATCCACTCTTTCTTAATAGCACAAACTCTGACACTAAAGTTTTGCATTACTAGAATAAATACCGTTTCTTTTTTTATCTTTATCTTGGATGGACGAACTTAAGTGTTAACATAAAAATTGCATTTAAAATTTTTGTTTTAACCTCTTCTTTTGTTTCTCATATTACAATGTTAAAAATCTTGAATACCTTTAAATATATGCTTAGCATGTAGGAATAAAATTGGTGCTGTAATTAAATAGAAAATAAATAGTCTTAAAGTATTTTAAGGTAGACATTTTCATTTGCTATGAGCCTAAAGGACTCATACTGGAGATGAAGGCTCAACATTTCAGTGGCCAATCAGAACTAGCAGCATTGGATGATTAGATTGGAGTATTTACCCACTTTAATTCATAGGAAACAAATCCAGTACACATTGTACAGAGGTCTGGGTGAAATGTACTGTCCATTTAGAGCAGAATTATTCTGGGAAAATTCTTACAAGTAAAAGAGAAATTTCCTTCTTAATTTTAATATAAATTTCACGCAATCCATTATTTTTAATTTCCCACCATTTCCTGATTATTTTTCATCGCTAAGGAAATCTGATTACTACTTTTTTTCATCTTATTTTACAAGATTTTTGTTCCAGAATTGTAATTTTTGAAAATTTGTTACTAAATTTGAATTTATTTATAAGGTTAGAAATAACTTCTCTTTTGTATTTTTGACTTTTATGCTTTAGTGTGTTTCTTAAGAAACTTGAGTAATGTATTGTCTGCATAGTTAGCATTAGCTGAGATTGTTGATCATTAAACCGAGATGAAATGTTGCTCATGAGCTGCTGTTCCTTTTGTTGATTTCAGTATTATTTTGATTATCAAAATGAAAGTTCCATGATGAGGCTAACCTGTTTAAAGAAATGCCCTTCTGCATCAGAGATGGGTTTGGAAGAATTGCAATTGGAATATCAGTTGCACAACCTAATGATTGATAGTTGCAAATGCTGCTTGTAAAAACATACAAATGCAATCAAGGCAAATAACAATAGGCTAAATAACAACAGTTCTAACTTTTGTGATGATAGTACTCTAGACCTAAACTCATGAGTTTAGTAATAATTTGAATATTGTAATTAAGAAAGGGGGGAAGTTAATCATAACATGCTGTAATACGACCTCCCCCCATGTAATTTGTCAATCTTGCAGCTACCAAATTGTATACAAATCTGATTTCTGTAAGAGTAACATGGAAATGTGCTTTGGATGATAGTAATGCAGTTATTGATACTGCTGATACGTGGTCTTATCCAATACTGATATTTTTTTCAGAATGAATTGATTTCATTTTTAAACTTTAATTTCATTTTGATTGGGAAGATTCTTCAAAGTTAAAGCTGAAGGTATCCCAAATTATGTGGATTAAATACAAATTACAGGACTGTAATTTTTCGTCATGGATAAAGTCAGGTTAAAAGTCAGGACGTTTCAGCCTAACCAGTAGGCTATTTTCAACTGTGCTGCTGGTTTGGATAAGGTGCGCTTAAATAGTTTTTTTTATCACAGTATTTGATAGTTCATGGTTAATGGTTGGGGTGTTGACTATGTGCCAAGACTCTCAATGTGAGGCAAAAAGTGTTTGGGGCTTGATCTATTATCTCGATATTATCAAAGTTGGGGGTATGGGTTGTAGTTTTAGGTCTTCTCTTATTATTTTACAATCCAGGAATGCCAAGGATTTATTTTTTTCTATTTCTAATTCAAATTTTATTGATGGATGCATTGCATTAATATTGTTTAAGATGGTATCAGTTTTATTTTTGTTTACTATGGCAACAACGTCAAGAAAGCCTATACATGCACATTTAATGCATTTTCATCACACACACATTCAAATATGAATCTCTTAATCATATAATTCCAATTCACAACTTATTTAAATTCTTTACAGACAAGCTTTTCTGAAAATCTTAAAAACTTTCCTCGGGAATTTCTCAACCTAGTAGCATCATCCCACGATAGATCTGTCTCAAGTATCACCTGGGATAACTCAAAAGATTTGAAAAACTCTTCCTAATGTTAATTGGGGATGCTGCAATTCCTGCTAGCTCTTCTTCTAATGGGTTTTATGTAATTATGAATTAAGTTAATTGCAGGTTTGGAATTATTAAAATGAATTAATTGAAGTAATGCCTTGCAAATACACAGGTATTTGAAAAAAAAAAATAATTACCGTACTCGTAAATCAAAGGTAAGATTTTATTTTGACAGAAACTGACAATGCACAATGAAAGTATCATTTATACAGTGTTTTTCAAGTTGTAGCCATACTGATTGATAGCATGTCATAAGTTTGTCTCTCTAGCTGCACAAAAGGAATGTTCCTATTTTGATTTAATCAGTGTTTTCTCCTGATGGCTTTTCACCAATGTGTTTTTAGAATGGCACGAAAATGTAACAGTTTGTCCATACACTAGGAAGACAATCAGTAACACAACTCCTGGTGGTCATCACTTTTGAAGTAGAGGGTATAACTTTAAACTGTTTCCTCAGTGAATTGCAGTATTTACATTCCATATTTGATCACTGGCTGATGGGAGTGAACTGATTAAGCAAAGTCTAATTGCTAGGAACGATTGATTGTATAAAGTTTCATCCCTTCGCTGCATACCCTGCATTTCCAAGGGTGACTATTTTCCATGTACAGGTTGACGTTCAAAAATCCGGCCATCGATAATCCGGTTCCTTCAGATTTCCGGCAAGGATTTCAGAGCGCAAATTCTGTAGAACTATTTTATTCAGTTGAGCTAGAATTCGGTAGAACTGTTTTATTTAGTTGGTGAAAATTAAAATGTCATTTGCTTTAGTGTATAATTTTTTTTCTTTAAAGAACTATACAGGTAGTCATTTTCTGTTAAATATATTCAGGCATATATAACCACAAAAAATCCGGCATTTTCAAAAATCCGGCACTCCTTATGTACAGAGGTTGCCGGATTTTCGATTTGCTGTACCAGCAAATTGCCTCTGTGCAACAACTGCTGAACCAAGGGTTTCACATCATGTGACAATGAATGGAACTGCCTAGTAACTAACATCAGTATTTGACTTTTTAAACAAAATGAACATCTACATTAATAGTAAACTTTTTTTTTTCATAATAAATTTTTGAAGAGTTAAGAAATTTGCAAAGAATTATGATGCTACGAAATATTAAGATTGTTTACTGTTCAGTTTCCTTCTATGAATGTGGCAAATATTTAATCAGGGGGCATGGCCCTTTTGAAATGACTAAAGCCTTGAAATCAGACATTGAAAATATCTTCAGTATTATTAACTCTACAACATTAGATATGGGCTTTACTTATATTCAAAATTCATTATTATGGTAATAATAAAACTTATTAAAATGACTATTACCGAGTTGAAAACATTTTGCACAATAAAGAAGATAATTGATATTTGTAGGTACCTCTTCATTTTTCAATCTTTTTATGATGATTTTGGATAAGGAATGTCGGCATCATCCATATTACCAGAGTTAAAACAGTTATCAAGTTTTTTTTTTAAGTTAATTGCAGCTTGTATAAATCAGCTTGTATAAATCATAATCCAAGACGAAGGTTAGCCCGAGATACTAGCCTAGCATCTGCCAATACTTAAAAATCCCCAGGACAGCTTAAGATTTGGTGAAGATAGACTTCCTAGAAACTAGTTTTTGCGTGCAAAAATTATTCAGCTATTTGTGTCCATTCAGGAAGTCGTACTAGTCTCAGTCACTATGAGGCTTGAAATTTAGCAAATTGGTCGACCTCCAAGTGAAGCTTAAAGTGCACTGCTTGATTTTTAACATTAATTATTAATCACAGACAATCTTTGGTAGAGTTCTAGTATTGTTTAACTATATTATTCAAGTAGAAAACAGTAAAATTACATATAGTAATGAATGCTTAATCTTAACAGAAAAAAATATATGATTTCAATTGATTTAATGTACAGACATAGAGACCTAAATAGTTAATGTGTCAATTTTCAAATACTTTGGAAAGAACTCTTATAAATGTCAGGGTGCTTACTGTAAGTTCAATTTGTGTCATAATAAATAGATAACAGAGAATGGATAACACAAGCATATATTCTCTTCCTCCAATTATACTGAAAACAGGCTAACATAGTAGCATACATTGCAGCTATGGCATATAAAAGTATGATAAAACATATAACTACATACAATTCCAGTTAAAATATTGTGACCACTTCCTGACAGTAAACTATAGTAACTTTTGCTTCTAAAACTGCTACTACATGATATGGCATAGAATCTATACAACCTTTGTATATTGCAGGAGACATGCTGTACCAACCTCAAGATTGCTGACCACTGACCTGCAGGAGTCAGAGGATTGGAATTCAAACACCTGATTCCTTGATAAATGTAATGCAAAATGTGTTTCATGCAATTCAAATCTGATGAATTCAGGATCCATAGTTTTACACGGAAATTAGTTTCATGTTGTGTGAACCATTCTTGAGCAATTCTGTCAATGTGGTAAAATTACGTCATCATTAAGACATTATGTGATCACAATAAATACTTTGTAGCATTCGGAATACAATCTGCAATTATCAGAACTCCAAGAAATTCCCAGTAAAACATCATCTTAACAATAAGGATTCTAGCTGTGATTCCTCTCTCTAAGTTTTCATCTAAACCTCTCCTTTTGTCAGAAAGTTGTAGATGAAAATACGAGTCATCAAAATGGCAGTTTTTTTTCCATTTTAAATGGCCCAATTATGTGTATTTGAGATGTAAATTTCAGATGTAGTCATTGGGGATTAAAATATCACCAATATTTTGAATGGTCACCTATTTTGGAGCCCATATGGAGAAGTGTTCTTTGATTGTGGTTGGAATCGCTGCTGTTCATGCTCTGGTTAAATTCCTAGACAGTTGTTTTCATTTATGTTCCTGCAGCAAAGGGAAAAGCTGTTCATCAAGACCATTGTTGAGGCTTAAAGACTGCTTTTCTCCCCAATAGTTTTCAACCTTAGAATATTTCAATTACAACATTCCACAAATAGCTAACAGTGCTGGCAGTTCCTGGATAAGTTATCCTAACATTAAGCACTTTTAGCCTACTTTTTAATATAATAGTGAGAGTCTCAAATCAGTCAGTCGGTGTGTATGTATGTCTCGCCTAACCCTCATAAATTTTGAACTGCTGATTGTATCTTCTTGAAACGTGGTATGCATATTTGAGGACTAAGAATGACCTAACTTTCCTATTTGAAATCTTTTCCAAATCGGTCCTCGTCGAAAAATTAGCACAAGAAGACTTTTATAAAAATACAACTGCAAGATAAACAAAATATTTCTTTCCTATTTCTGTTAATATCTCTTTGTCTTAAACAATCAATATAAATCCTGTTTAGACAAGTATGTAATGTGTATTCGGTAACTATTATAATTTGAACCAAATTCTTGGTTTCCTAGACCGCGCCGGACAGAGAGCGTGATTACGTCATTGCGCTAGAGTCGTAAAGTGAATGGGGATGGTTTTCTAGATGACGCGGGCGCGGACGTCGCGCCACCTGTCCGACGCGACTACTCTGCGCGCCACGCCCGAGATATCTTTCATTTGATTTCAGCGCGGCACGCGAAGTACGACGCTGGCGTGAAATTTGGTTAATAAACAACTTAGTTTGTGAGTTTCACTTATAATTTAATTTTTCTTTTTACTTGAGATGGAGTCAAAGGTGTTCACAGCAGAACAAGATGATGTGTTAATAGATTTGGTCCGGGGAAATCCCGTAATTTTCGATTTATCTCAAAAAAACTACAAAGATGTTCTTGTGAAGAGAAACGCATGGAAGAAAATTGCAACTGAGCTTGGGAAAGATACTAAGTTTAAATTATAACCACTATAATATAATGAAAATAAAATAATTCTTGTGAGAGTCTAAAATACTCCCTTTTGGTTTCGTCATCTAACAGATGACGTTTGATCAAAACTTGGTAGCACCCTTCATCAGGTCTTCGTTTGAAGATCGTATGATGATCTTCTCTCACAAATAGTGCTAATAACAATTCTTCTTCCTCAGCTGCTTCTTCAAGCAATAAAGCTACAGCCAAATTTACATCCATCTCTCCAGATACTAGCTCGCCGCCGCGCCGCATCGCATTGACCCGCGAAATAATCACGCTCTCTAGGAAACCACAACCACGCCTGCGGACAGCGGACATCACGCCGGCGTCAGTGGACATTGCGTCGGACAGGTCGCGCTGGCGTGGTCTAGGAAACAAAGGCTTAATAAGTGAATTAAAAAATATAAGAAATTAATAATTCTCAAACGATTGATTAATTATCAAACGATTGGATAAAACAATTAAATTGATTCAAATTAATTTTATAACACAATGGACCACTTGAGGATAGCGGGGCTTCGTAGTTCCAAAATATCCCACCAGGCTACTGCTTGGCTTCGGGGATAAACAAAGCCATGTGCTTCGTTTTAACCCGTGTAGATATAGAGGGTGAACTAAAAGATTTGATTTGGATGAAACGATTCTAAGCCTTCCAAAATTTTCATATCGGATGTAGAGTTGATTATAGCCTATTGAAGAACACGACAGCAATATATAATCAAAGAAGGATATAATTTTATTATTTTTAAGTATTAAAAATACGTCTGGACGGCATCGACAACGCGTTTGCATTTGTAAAGGCTTATTGCTATCAAGATGACAAAAAAAAAAAGTAAGACTTCTATATTTTAAAAGAAGAAATATCGATAAGAGATTCCAAGGCACGGTAGCATTCTGTGGCTGTAAAAAGAATTTCAGCAATTTCATAATATCAATATTAACGTATTATTTCGCACTCGTAAGTTAAACTCCGCTATTTAAGATATGGATCGCCACAGTATTTTACAAATCAGTACGACGCTACAGTAATTTGACGTCGTTCCTTATTTACGCTGTCGAATTTTGTCTTTCATTGCAAGATGAATTTGTAAAGTTTCAATTTCTATGTATCAACTGTTATTTTTTTTATATATAGTTTTGCATAAATAATCATTACATTGTATGTGATTAGATCCTTTTTTCTTTTTTTCCATTTCTCTCTTAATAGTATTCCTTAATTCTCGACAATTTGTAAGTGTCGATTTTGTAATTAAATTTCAGAAAGCATAAACCTAAAAAAAAATAATCTAGATAATTATATATTTTTTATATATTATAACTTTCATTATCAAGCAGTTAATTAATTTGCCAACCTATCAAATTCAGAACGTATTGGGTAAAAATAATATAATAAATATTTCTACAAAATTCGATAATTTAATTGCAAATAAATTTTTAATTTTATTTTAATATTTCAATAGAAATAAAAAACATCTAAACGTTAATACAAATTTAGTTTTGTAACTTAGGTTTGAATAAAACTGTCATTTTTTATAGAAATACCTGTAACCATTACATTTAAAAAAAAAAATAAAAAAAATAAAATAAAAAAATAAAGCTCAATTGCTGAAGTTCTTATAATAAAATAGCAGTAATTCAATAAAACATTCCTTCGTCCGAAAAAATAACTTACTATGGAATTATAAAAAAATAATCCTCAAGACCTGAACATTAGTGTTCTTCAGAGTTTTAATTTATCTTTGCAAATACAGTATGTATAAATTATGAAACTGCTTTCTTATCTAACTTAAGTTTACGTCATGGTGACTTCATTTTCTTCAGTAAAATGAAGGAAAAAAACACTTGGACAACTTTATTCTTCAACAATTTCCTGTTTTGGAATTATCATGCAATAATTAAATGGTAACAAATGTTTTGAACAAACTCGCAAGGCTACGAAATAGGCGATTTTCGTATATCCCGCCGAATCTTTATTTCGCACATTTTGGTTTGCTGAAACCTTGTGGAATGATATTCCAAGCCTTTTTACAGAATTACAGTATACTCTCGATATCTCGAAGTCGAAGGGACGCTAAAAAAAATTCGAGAAAGCGAGTTTTCGAGATAACAAGGTCATAACCAAAACATAAAATTCACGTAAAAATACAAGATACGGAATAATATTCTAAAAATTAGAGACTTGATAGATGAGAATATTTATAAATATATAATGATAGTTGACAATAAGACTAAATACAGCAATGATAATTTTAATTTTTAAAAGTAGTCGAAAACAATTACATTAAATTGAAAATAATCATCCCTGAGCCCTCAGAGAGATAATGAAGGGTATGTGAGTTTCTTGGAAAAATACCTCTATTTGCTTCGACACAACTGAACAGCGATTTTTCCGGAAAAATTCATTTTTTACTTCGAAAAATATTCAACATAACAAGGTTTTGAGTGAAAACTCTTCGACCTAAGAATTAAAATTAACATTAGATGAATATATAGTCTAATATCAAGGGTAAAAATAATTTTTCGACATATCAAGGTTTTCGAGATATCGAAGTTCGAAATATAGAGAGTATACTGTATTACAATAAGGAACTGCACAATACTGAACCATTCCATCTTGAAATATCAAAAATCGACGATTTTTTTGAGTAATTGAGTAAATAAATACATTCTATTTGTTTATCCCACAAGCTCTCTCAGCATGAGCTTAACACGTCATATGTGACGTCGATAGGGACGTAAACCTCAATTGGTCCATTTAAAAAAATCCGTAGAGATTTGCTGTTTAAATAAAATAAAAAATATTTGAAATTTTTCATATTTTTGCATATATCTTGCAACTGCAGAAACGTTTGTGAATGACTGATATATCGTTCGATAGAACTTTCAAATACCAACATTTTCTCAATATAATGTTCTCTTCCAACTTTTATATTTTTC
>JAFIDM010009631.1:27867082-27878827 GCA_023159025.1 Thereuonema tuberculata
TTTCCAATTTCTTTGCTACATTATGAAGAAATTATTTAAAAATATGCACCGACATCAAGTAAGGAACTATTTTTCAACAAGATTTTAAACTTCACAAAGAAATATTATTTACTTGTGTTTTCGGCGAAGTCCTCCGAGTCAAAGGAACAAGTACATTATAAGGAAGGGTTAAAATTAATAATTACATCTTTATTATAATTCAATGAGAAACATGGGCTTGTTTACTTTTGCTTAATTGTTTATTACGGGCTTGAATACGTAGGAAAGCATAACTAGCAAAAAGCAGGGCTTCGAATAGACTGTTCTACTCACAAAATCACTTCTGAAAATTTGCGTAATAAATAAAATCACTTCTGAAAATTTGCATAATAAATATATATACATGTTAATCTAATAAAGGCAGGCTAATGAAGACCTTGAACGATATATTGAATGGTGATTATCAGCATAAAGACATTAATGAAGACTGAAGTTAAAAAAAAAAAATTGCTTCATATCCTTAATTAGTTTTCAACCATTTAACCCTTTTTTTTGTTGAATCAGTAACTTCCTCTGTTGATTTCATTTTGAGTTATTAAAGATGGTAAATTAGCAATTTCCTTTTCACTGTACTAAGTCCTCTTTCATAAGCATAATTCAATTATCTGAATTCCATATAAATATATAGTACACTGAGTGAGCATAAAATAACGTGAGGTGTTCAGAGCCCTCTAGCGAGGAATGTATTGGACGAATCGTATCAACATTCGGTGGACATACAGAGTTGAACAGACAGTTTCGGTTTCTAAAAAAAAAAAATTAGTACCAAAAGTCGTCAACAGTGGAAAAGGTGGCGCTGCAAAGGTTGTAGTACTAAAGTCACTGTATAGTCTTTGCGTCCATAGACAAGTATGGAAAGCGATTGATCTTGGCATTTGCCGACAATGCGAATACGCGATTGGCTGAAGACCGCCACGTGACCCCATGTCCACCATTTTCGAGACATCGCTTAACTTGTGCTCGACGACATTACATTAGACGCTGATTTTGCGAGGCGACTACATCACTTGCTCATACTTTTTATCATTTTTTTTTTTTTTTGTAAAAAAGAATGCCTGGTTGTGCTGCCTTCGGGTGTAGCAAAAGAACAGGGCTTTTTTTTAGCTTTCCGACGGGAGAACGAAATAAACTTCGTTTGAAATGCTGGCTCGACATCGTTGGCAGAAAAGATTTTGTCGAGATTTTGTCTTGTTGGCAAGACTCTGTGAAGTAAGTATTTATTTTCTTCTAGAATACATTTATTATTTATAAAAAAATAACCTCTATTTTTAAAACAATAACCTCAATTTTTAAAACAATAATTGTTGTTTTCCTGTAATTACAGAAACATTTCACAGAAGATCAATTTGAAAAACATCGTGCTGATGGGAAACGAAAATTAAAACCAAATGCTGTGCCCGCGATTTTCGTCCATCGTCCTGAGGAAAAACTAAACTATAATAATATCTATTATATTATGTATTTACTATTATATTATATTTTAGTATGTTTGTTTCCTTATATATTTACTCTTAATGTTTTTATTATCTTGTTCAATAAATATGTATTTATTTCATTGGTTTGTATATTGTTTATATATTCTTCTGTAAAAAATTTCATTATGTGAATACTAGTAAAAAATAAATAATAAAAATAGTAAAATAAAATAAAAAAAAATAGTAAAATAAAATGATAGTAAAATTTAGTTCCATAATTCAAGCCGAATCCAATTAAAACGGTTTTTTCGTTAATAATGTTTATGATCGACAATCCACTACGTTCAAATAATTAAAAATTAACAACCTTCAGGTACCTAATTTATTCAGGAAATTTTCATAGATATAGTATGTACAATTAGACGAACTAACGTAATATTCACGCAATAAATTGAATACAATAATATACATTAAAACACATAGACTAATTTTTTTTGCTTGAAAATTTTACTCATGTTACTTGTAGTTTTGAATAATAAAAATTACTCTTTAGTTGTTTAATTTTTAGAATCCACATTTGTTTCGCAATTTCTACGCAGCATTTGTATCAACATTATCAACGAAAGGTAGGAAACGAAATGTTATTAGTATCATGGACAAAATAGTTTATATATTTTTATTTTTATTTTTTTCATGATTTATTACAATTTTTTTTTTTTATTTTTACTCATTTTAACTACTAACCTAAGTTTTGATATGAAAGTAAAAGACTTCGTCTATAATGAGCTAACTATCATAAATCAACGATTTTGACATTAAATAAACATTGTAGATAAGGTTTATAATGATATTACTATAAAGTTCCTTCAAATACAATGAAAAAACAAATTAAACGGAAAATGTCGTTAGCGCTTTGCGCGACTCACGTCAGTGCGTTGTCTCGAAAATGGCGCCTTACGGAGAGATGTCCATACTTGTCTTTGGACGCAAAGACCATACAGTGACTTTATGTAGTACGTATGAGTAATGAATGAGTAAATTGCCAAATGAGACACCACACATCAAGTTTCATAACAATATAGACAACGTTTATTGGTAATTACAAATAAGATTGCATCAGCTTATGAATTAACAGAATCAATTTAGGTTGCATTTTTACCTGTTGGTGTTAAATTAATTTACTCTATAAAACAATGAATTGCGCAATATCATGTTCCCGAAAATTTGCTATTTTGTAAATAAATAAATTATTTAAATACTAGGAAATGAGTTTATGGAGTTACTTTTATACATTACAAGAATATGAAAAGAAGAGAATTTGTAGAAGAATTTGGTATAAATGCTAAAAACTGTTTGTGGCATATTGAAATGGGAGAAATATGAAATTCTCTGGCGTTTTCGCGATATTTTAGGCTAAGAATTTATGATTTTGACCATAAAATGGATGGAGGGGGGGGGGGGGGATTACTGCATTTGGTATCTGGGTCCTGAATTTGATGTGCGGTGCCTGGTCGCTGGGCGGAGCTGTTGGAGCGATCGCTCCAGGGCCCCGCGACCAATAGGGCCCCAAAGACTTTTTTAAAAATTACTAAAAAAACATTTCAACATAAAAGTTTAAAAATTACTAGAAAAAAGACCACATTCTTGCGAAAAGTGCATTTCGAAGAACTTATTCAAAATTTTGCATCAGTAAAGTGCAGAAAAAAGCCTTTTAAATACTATTGTGTATGTCATATTTTTATATTACATTTCGAAACTAAATAAAAAAGTTACTGAGTATTGTAAATTTAAAAAAATTACTTTTTGTTAAGTGTTTTTTACAACGTAATCCTGAAAGTTCTTCTTAAAAGCCGTAGTCAGTAGATTCGTTTTGGTTCACAATAACTAAACCTTAAAATTGTCTTTTTTAATGGGGCCCCATGTTTTTCACAGTTCCAGGGCCCTCAGTGGTCTTAATCCGGGTCTGCCTGCACGTGATATCTTAATTCTATGGCCCATTTCAAAAGCACTTCAGCATTAGATTTATTTTCATTAATTTCGGTTTTCTCCAATAGATGGCAGCTCAAGCTAAGAAAGGTTCTTCGCCAGTGAATATTCAACACAGCTTCTTAGGAAGTGATTCTGCAGTCCTTTAGTCGGTGGCAGACTTAAATAAAGCACTTTGTTAATTATAATCTATCATCAATCCATCAGATTATTTTTCGTTATTAAAATATTATGTATTGCTGTAAAATATGTAGAATACATGTGGTTTTCTTTTCCTCATTATTTATTAAATATTATTTTTAGAAATGATTTATTTATAGAATGAAAAACAAATTATTTCCAGAAGAGAATCCATAATTTTTAATTTAAGACACAGAATCCATTGAATCATTGTACTAGCATTAACTGTAACGAGGTTTTCTGTTGAACTTAAATAAGTTCAAATCTAAATACGTTTAAACACTTCTATCTTTACAAAAAAAAAAAAAATCAAAAATGGCAATACTATGTCTATTTGTTTATTTATTTAATATATATATTAATAGCACAAATTAGCAGAAATAGCAGAAATTCAGAAAGTATAAAGCATCAAATACATCAAATTGGGAAATTGTTTTTCTCGGGAAACTTCTAAATCTTGGAATCTAGGCGAGTTTTATCAAAACGATCAGCAAATTCAAAACCCTGAAGTTTAGTTATAAATATTCAAAATATTAACTTCATGACTTTTAACTTCATGTCTTAAAAATTCACAAATTTACGTTTTGTTAAATTAAAAACAAAAAATAATTGATGTATTATAATCGATTAAAAAGCTTTACCTAATAGATTTTAACTACAATGTTTCTTAAATCCTATTCGTCTATTAAATTTAGTTAATCCATGAATTCTATTATGAATTAAAAAACGTGGCTTATTAAAAGAAAATTTGAATAATAAAATCAATATCTAATTTAAAATTCAAATTATTAATAAAAATAATTGAAGATATATATATAAAAAAGTTTCTAATTATTTGACGCCAGAGCTTATGAAAACACTATTTTTTTTCCCTCTTTGTTTATTCACTTCATTGCACTGGATTGCAACGCACTCTAGCGGATTTTATTTACTTAATTTTTGCAAACAAAGCTAACTATCATTAAATGAAGCTTTGTTATGAACAGTTTACATAAGAATTCTATTTGCTATTCTACAAACAAAGGTTTGAAAAGAAGAGGTTAATGTGAATGCAAATTGACAATCCTATATAAATGCTTGGTAAGTAATAGTCAGACACAGGAGAAGCTCCAATAATAGCTGGGTCAAAGTAAACTAACCAGAACCTTTGTTATTTTTGCTTTGGGAAAATGTAAAGGCAAGGGTATATTGAAATGATCCCACAATCTTATTGATTGAACCTAATCATGTGACTTAAGATTCCAGCTGAAGTAACGATTAAACAGACTGGGATTTATGAGTATTAAAGAACTCTTTTAAGTGTTGTTTAGAGTGAGATGAATGAGTGGTCTCAAAATCATTTCATTTCAAAAATAAGGTGTTTCAGTCTTAAAACGGTCCGCGTCTAGAAAAGCAAAATTACAGAACCACATAATTAAAATAATAAAAAACTTACGATAATTATATTTAAAAAAATAAATTAAGTCAGTTTTTGGTCCTTTTGGTTTTGTTTTTTTTTTCTCATTTTTAGTAAATTTGTTTTCAGGATTAAATAAAAGCAACAGAAGATCAATTTTTGATTGGAACTAAATGATGGGCCACGTGACATTAATTAAAAAACAATAGTTAGCCACTAGTAAAGACACAGTTAAGAATCAAAAGTATTTGACTAGTTAAGATCGTACGCATGAAACGCCTAAAATTCCTATCGATTGGATTGTAATGAATTTTTACATTAAACAAAAATTTACAGATAAATTTACAGGTAAAATTCACCTTTGGTAAATCGACTACTCTAATTGGAATTCAAACTTAACCATTTCTAATGTAGTTTGATAAAACTCTTACTTAATTGCGCAAATCTCACAAAATTTCAGATTACGAAAAATAGAAGCAGTTTCTTTTATTATTATTATTTTTTTTTCTCAGAAATATTTGGGTTTTCGTAACAGCGTGAAAACGTTTTTCCGTTGATATTTGCCTGAAACAACTAATAAGCTTGTGTCTGTCAATCTGTTCCAATGTTCAGTCATGGTGTAATGTAAGAGAGCAGGGAATTTGTAATGCAAAAAGTAATATTTGATACTTTTACTGTATATCGATAATATCCTTAATTAAATATTCACAGTGAGTAAAAAGTGAACTCTGCAGTAGTTCTATTGCCATGTTGTGGATACGTTTCTGACTTTACTTACAATAAGAAACATGAAATGCTCTCAGGAATAGAATTACTAAATGAAGAAAGGCGAATAACACTACCTAGATTAAAATAATAATAACACATTACTAATGCCTATGATTTCATTTGCTTTTACACTGTAGCAGTGCTTCCTAGTTTTTTCATGACATGACAAACATTACAAATAGAAGGTTGCTGCTGTGGACAGTAATTCTTTTTTTTTTTTTTAATCATAAATACACTTATTTTTAGTATTTTACATTATCCTTAGAAATTTTTTTTCTTACGTTTTTTGTTAAAAAGCTTCATTTTGGAACAAATACGAGAAGAATAGAAATGACGATCTATGTATTTCGATTGTTTATAAGTCACAATTGTATGACACAAACTATCATAAAATTTAATGACTATTGTGTGAGATATTTAAACTATAATAACTATATTTCAATAATCAAATGGTCTGTCGTTAATAACACCAAATGTATGTTTGTAATCTGCAAAAACTGTTCAATCTCCTTTTTTTTTATTTTTTTTTATTTTTTTTAGGAACATTAAAACAAAATTTCCAAACCTTATTACAAAATGGATCAAATTATTTGAAAGTTTATACAAATAAATTTATATCAATCAATAAGTGAAGAGGAAAATAACGTACTTCCGGTGTTAACAAGCCCAATTGACTCCGGAACACACACAATGTTTGATAAATTAGCGCTTTCTTGAGATGAAATTAATTGTTAAAATGTACAAGACTTTTGTACAATAGGCAAGCAAGGTACTTATTTAATTAAAAATTCAAATGAGACTAAAATCGCAGTAAAAACTTGCCACTTTTTAATCGGCGGTTAAAATGTAAACAAACAATTGGAGATCCACTTCCAATCTCGTTTTACGAGAAAAGGAGGGAGTAGCTAAAGTGGGAACAGTCTAAAATGAACATAAAAGAGAGAGCATTCCAATCGTCGACCTTAGATCACATGTTTATCAGTTCAGTGGTTGTTTTTTCTAATTAAAAATCAAAATCAAGATACTGTGAATAAAGTAAAACCTGTAAAATAAATAATAAAAATAAATGAACGAAAAATAATATTGATGAGAGAACTGTACGTTCTCTATTGAGCACGCGAGGTTTTGTAAGTAGGTGATTTATTTCTAACTGTCGGAATCGCAGTGTTGCCTCAAAATAGCCTCGGTACTGAGACCTCGTTGTTTACTGATGACTGCTCCTGGCTGATGATCACCAAAGAGCGTGAAACAGCTGTTCCAGGATGTCACTTGGTAAACAATTTGGTCTCACCCACTGTTGTTTATTAAAACCTAACTCTATTTAACTGTCTCGCCAAACATTCAAAAAGGATAAAGGATATGTTATAAAAGAATAAGTAATTTGCTGGCATTTCGAAACAAATACACTGAAGCTCGGTTATAACGCGGTTGTTTATCGCGAATTCGGATATAACGCGATTTGGTCTTGACCCCTTCTATTTTGGAAAAGGTGTATAATTGTAAAATGACAAAATTTTCCGTTTTTTCGCCTAAAATCAAATCAAAGGTGTAAATTAATATCCTTGTTTCCTTATTATTTGCAGTAATTGAGACTCTATATCCACCCTAATGTCACGAAAATGCGTCAAATACAATATATTTTTAAAAAAATACCAGAATCGCGGACTTTTTCGATTTACCAAAATGAATATCGAGATCTATTTTTCTGCCAATGACAACCAGTAAAGAGGCCCATGTAATCTAATAGGCGTATGAATACCTAGTTTCGATCCAAGTGACTCGTGGTTTGTACGAGATCCAAGATGGCGGCGCCAATCGATTTTGGCTAATATAACCCATCAAAGTGTTGAAAAGATAATGATTTATGTATTTATAAATATAAAATTCTCTCACATAGCTCTGAATGATGTAGGTAATCACGAATGACCATTTTAAATCGATTTGGAATCGTGTGGGCGATAATAGGGTGCGATATACGACATTTGACGTTGCGAAGTAATAAAGTTCGGTTATATCGCGGTTATATCAAGATCTTCGAAATCTTGGATCCGAAAGATCGCGTTATAACCGAGCTTCAGTGCAGTTGAATTTGTATAAATAGAGATCTGTACATTTAATTTGACTGTTAGATTAACTGCTGTTCTTAAACGCCAATTGACTGCAGGTGATTCCGAATCAGGCAAATAGCGCTAGACAATCAATTAAGGATAACATCAGTTTATTTTGAAAAAAGCATTGGGGACTTTAGTCCATGGGAATTTCGAAAGCAGTGCTTCGATAAAGAAAACAAAGTTGCAATGGACTAGACGCTATAGACATTGGACTAAATGATTGGAAAACCTCAATGTATACTCTGGTAAGTCGCGATTTATTTATAGTCAACAATTCATGAAAATAATCACAAGAGTAACAGAACCTTCCATCCATAAGCTGGAAGTTGATCTACGATGTTCTGGGCAGATATTGTTCATTTAAGGCCAGGAATACTGTACAAAACTTTTAGAAGATCGGATGTTATGTGCATTATTTGAAGTATAAAAATACAATAACTTATAAGATACCCAAAATTGCAAATGCTTGCAACAGAGCTAAAACTGTCTGTGATTTTTTTGACCTAACATTGGTACACCTCGAATACCCCGCTTGTTTGCAGGATTTGAAATCCAATTGAATATCATTAGGACTATCTAGAACAGCATCTGAAACACCGATATAGGTTTTTTGAAGCTGAATTACGTGTGCAGTTTGTGGAGAAGTGAACTGGAATTGATGACATCTAATCTGACTAGTGCCATACCTAACAGGATTACTTCTGTAATTTGAAGGGAGAAGTGCTGTACACGGTACTGAATAAAAAAAAAAAATGTAGGGGCCACTAATTTTTGCTGAATTAGAGTACAAGTGTTGAAGAATTAATTCACTATCCGACGTGCAGTGGATTGCATATTTAATAGGATTGCTGCTACAAAACTAAAGCAAAGGATATTGGGTTAAAAACTGCAGGGCCGGTTGACTTTTCTA
The DNA here is from genome assembly GCA_023159025.1 of Thereuonema tuberculata. NCBI lineage: Eukaryota > Metazoa > Arthropoda > Chilopoda > Scutigeromorpha > Scutigeridae > Thereuonema > Thereuonema tuberculata. The sequence continues at coordinate 27,875,888 of JAFIDM010009631.1, forward strand.
TACGCTTAGTGAAACTAGTCCAGGCCTTCTGAACCATACATTTTGTCATTTCAAGTATAATTCTGTGTCAGTAGAATCTCCATTCTATACTCAAGTTCGGACTCTTATCTTAAGGTTGATTAGACGTAGATTGTTTTGATATTGAATTTTGATTTCTCACAGCTGTAGTTCGCAAACTATACGATGCAAAGTTACTACTCTCCGATAGATCAGCAATAATTAAGGAATAATGGATGCTTAGCACATATACAGTAGAAGAATAAAAATACGATTGTAGTTTGACAAGACATTAAATATGACATGGAATCGAACTACAACCCTAAACAAATTTCCATAATGAATCATCCATTCGTAATATAGAAGTCAATTCTCGTTAACCTTGGTTCCATTTCTGAATCCCCCACCTCCATTACGAAAATCATGGTTACTGAAGCATTGATCCTATGGGGGAAATGGGGGTTAGATTCCCATGGACCTTCTTCACTTTCGCTACTCAGATGCTGTCAAATTTTCGGAACGAAGCAAGTCAAGCACACGAATGGTCCTTTATTATTACCTCAATATCGTTTTGATATTTCTTCGGTCACAATAATTGATAAGTATTTATTGAAATTGAAATAAATAATTTATTATGCCATACCGGTCTAGTAGATTAGAAGCCTCATGCCGAGGGCACCTGGGTTCGAATCCTGGCGTCGGCTTGGATGTTTACTTTATTTCCTGTGTTTGTCTGCTTCTTCTTGTCTTCCCCTGTCTGTGGCATTGAAGCAGTGGCGGCTCTTCAGGGGAAGTAGGTGAAGTGGCACTTCACCAATTATTTATAATATAACAATTATTATAAAGAAAAATTTATTTTCCTTATCACGTATGTTGGTTTTAATAGAAACGTATTTTTGTATTTTGTAAGTCCCGCGCGGTGCGATTCTGACCGAGAAAGTGAAGTAGGCCTCGTTTTCGAGTTTCTCTACCTCAGGGGCGGAGTTTCGATCGACAATCGAGGCGATGGTTGCTATGACAACCGTGACGTCACCCGCTGTACGGGTGAAGTTGAAGTAGCAGAGAACCATGTTCTCTTCTCCAGTGGCTTGTTTCATAGTGCTAAGCTATTTTAAATATGAATCCTGTTTATGATATAGTATCTGTTTTATTAGAAACATCATTTTCACTTTGGAAAGACGAAGATAAGAAGAAAGTTATTATAATATTTTTTTATTGTAATATATATTACATATAATATCTAATGTCTAAACTTGAAGCTCATCCTTCGAGTTTAGAAATGCAAAGATTTCAATCAATCATTTGCAATTTAAAATTTAGAACGTAAAGAATATAAGAAAAAAAATTTACTTATATTACTAAACTATTATAGCCGGACAGTCCGGCTATTACATATAATATATTTTTAATATATATATATATATATATATATATATATATATATATTGTGACAATACTCATATGTCGATTTATTATAACTATTAAAATATTAGAATATTAATATTATTATCATTGTAAAGACAAAAGAAATGTCAATTGAGAAAAATAATTTCAAAGTAATTATTTTGTAAAAGCTAATGGCGAAAGACTTCGTTAGGGACAGTTTTAATTATTGTCAGTGATTTTTATTTTAGTTTAGGCTTTAATTTATTTTAATTTAGGATTTTAGGAGATAAATCTTTTAAATGTAACTTATTAGGATTTAATGCAATTTAGTGTTAGAAATTTAGGTGTTTTAAGTAGTTGTGTAATTTAAGATTAGTTGAATTTAAGGATTTTAATAAGGAATTAATTTTCTTTTGCTTTAATTTAGCTGAGTTTATTTGAGTTTGGAAATTTCCTATTCTTAGGAATTTCCTTGTGGCCATCATTCCATATTTGGAATTGTTGTAAGCATTGTAATTCTATTGGTTAATTAGCATTATCACTCCATGTGAGGTAATTATGAGGTAATCTCCCTTATTTGGGCAGATATGCAATCCTGCTATCCGTATGGTCTGTGCGACGCGTGACGTCACACAGCGGCGCTCTTAAAGTTTATAAAACGGGGTGTTCGAGTTAGATCTCTCTCTCTCGCCGCAGTTTTGCTCTTAACCTTTCTACAATGCACCCGGCCTCGTCGATCGCCGTGGACGATGTATTGGCGGCCGCTTCTCAAATTCTCGATGCGTTTGTTAGAAATAGGGCGTGTTAAATCAAGTTATTGTTAGTTAGAATAGGCAACCCGTGGATAGCCTACAATTTCTACAATTTATTTGAGCGAAACATTACTGAAATTATTTTGCAAAAATAAGCTTGCAAATTCTGTGTTCAATGCACGTGTACACCCGTGCAGGATTCCCCAAGTTACTTAGTGCTTCGTAAGTGAAAATTTGTGCTTCGTAATTTAGTTACTTAGTGCTTCGAAAGTAAAATTTGTGCTTCGTAATTTAGTTATTTAGTGCTTCGTAAGTGAAATTTCAGTGCGTCATAATTTAACTTTACGCTTCAAGAAGTTATAAGCCATAGCTTCGCCGAAAGTATTATTCTTGCAGTGTTGTGTCATATTATTATTTCGCAGTGTCGAATAAAAATGGTTAAGTTTAATTAATGTGGTGAATGCGTTGTGCTTCTTGGTGCGTGAACGTGAAGTGTGGCTCCCCCACGCTCCGAATGGATTGGATTAGTCAGGGCATACCATGTAACGACTTTGGAGGGGGTAGATAGAAAATTCACCGAACGGACTTTTCGGTTGGCGCCCAACAAAATACCCGAACAACCCCTGAAGGACTAAAATTATCACGTGGTACCGTTACAATATATATATATATACTATTATAATATATAATATATGTATTATTATATATTATATGAAAAATGATAAGAAAAAGAAAACAGCACATGAACAAAATAGGAAGACGGTGGCTTACACTAACCAGGTCTTGCCTTTCTGATTCGGTTAGG
>JAFIDM010009631.1:27882867-27897553 GCA_023159025.1 Thereuonema tuberculata
GAAAGATAGGGAGTGTTGTTATACTGACATTGGTCGACCATCGCACGACACTTTTTCTAGGAATCGGCCCCCAATCCTCCTCCCGAAAGACAATTCTGACTTCGGGCTACTTCTCTTAGGTCGTTCAGGGCTACAGAATGACTTGTTGAAGTCCGGAGCTGATACCATGCGCGGTTTTTCTTTGATCAATTTTCTTAAAAAATGGTCATGCAACCACCATTGGATGGAATGACCCTATAATAAAGCTTTGTATTGAATGTATTATGATAAGAAAAAGCCCTGAAGAGTATTATTTTCTTTCCTTCAATAAATTACTGTTATTAAAAAACATTCTTTGTTGTTATTATAAGATTAGTTTATTTTCTGAATATTGTTCTTTTTTTGCTTGTTTGAATGCACGTCACTCTAAAATGACTAGAAAGCTTTTCTTGAAAATGATACGATGTTTATTTATGGTCCGAATTAAAATATAAGAACTGTTCCTTTGGTCTTAACTCCCCCATCTCACTAAAATTATCCCCTTTCTTTTTAAGCTAAAAATGGAGGACAATGATTAAAATAATTTAATTCTTATCAGTAACATAAAAAGTACCAGTGAACAAACAACTTATACAACTGAATAGGCGTTGCATATATTAATTAAATATTCAATACTAGTCTGCTACCGTCGCTTCGCACCGGAAGTCTTGCATATGTATCACCATATAATAGAAGTATTAGGGAAATTCTGAGTTAATCGTGATCCGCGTCTACACTCATTGTCAACCAAATTTAGCGCGATTTAAACGGCGCCCATTGACAGGTTAGGGAAGTTTTTCATTGAGATCTGTGGCGCGATTTAAAAGGCGCTAGCGACATCTATTGACAGATTTGGGAATTGTTTCATTCAGATTTGGGGGGCGTATCCTCCGGGAAGTACTTGATCGAACGGGATGAAAAGTAGCCTCGTGTCATAGACTACCTCCATGCAAAATTACATTCGGATCAAAGCCCTTTTGCTAAAATAGGTTTTTGAGGTGATTTTTTTGATATTTTTCGGAAAAAAAAATTGCAACGGCTTTGTTGTACAGCCCTATACACATTGTTCTTACCTGTTTTTGTTTTTTTGGCTTACCTGAATATTTTCGCATGTTTTTGGATTGTGCTGTAAAATATAATGTTTTAATCATTAAATTCCGTTTTAACATTGGGCCATTTTCTTTCTTTGTGAATCGCCACAGACTTAATATTGACAATTCAGTTATAAGTGATTATTCTTCTAGAAATATTTTTTTCGAAATTTTAGGACATGTTTTAGTAAAGTTGCCGTATCCATCTTCTCGGAGGAGTACGATTACAAAGGTACGGGAAGGGACGAGTAACCCTGCACGGAGGAGGTAAACGTAAGCCTCACTAAACTTAAAATTCTTAGTTACAAAAATCAGTACTACGAAAGAAAGGGCTCGTCCTTTGGAATAAAACTCCTTTTCAGCGCAGAGTGAAAAAAATTTTAACAGTTCCTTTCCAATTTTCGTATTTTGTAGTTCTGAGAAATGCATGTATTGAAACCTTGCACTAATCCTATTTCAGATGCATCATAAAATTTTATTTTTGCCACTTAGTTTTTAAGCACACGTGATAGAAAATAAATTACGTTTGCCTGTTGATTTTTTTTATTACAAAGGAACTTCATAATACCTTTTTAGAGGAACTGGAATTCTTTGAAGTACCTTTTATTTTTCCCACGAGCTGAAAAAATCAATGAACTGGAACAGGCACTAGTTTATACTAAGACTAAGAAACTACAACTGGAACTCGTTGCTCTTTTTTTTTTAATGGAAGTTTTCGTTAGCGGTCGTTCATTAATTACGTGAGGTCAAAAAGGGGGAGGGGGGGTCAGCAAAATCTCACCAAATCTCATCAAGGGGGAGGGGGGTCAATGAAAATCTAACGCCAACTTTTTCATTCAGAGAATATACGTAGTATAATAGATTACAACATTTTATAATATTGACTTTTTGAATTTTTTTTGATTTTTTAACTTTTTGAAATCTCACGTGAGGGGAAAGGGGAGTTCAAATTTTTAAAAAAACACCTCACGTAATTAATGGACGGCCCCTTAGATAGAAATAGGAAACCATGAGCACTTCTTGAATAATCTACTGAATTTATTAAAATTGGATTAAATAGACAACCTAAAAATTACACATAGTTTTGTGGTTTTCCTTTCTTCTATTCCCTGCATAAATATTGTAATATTCGTAGCCGTATATAGAGGGTAGGTCCAATTTTCTTATGTTTCGTTTGATGGCCCATTGAAAGAGTCTTGGCCTTTTTGTGTTTTGGTTGTTGGTAGTCGATTCCTAACTTGCACCTCCCCCCCAAAATAAAATCCTATATACGCCTCTGTTAGTTAAGGAGCCACTCATGTTCATAAAGACAGACAAAAAACTTAATATTTTTATCATTAATTTTTATATTTTGCATTATTAATATTTTTTTCAGTAATTGCTCCCGCCTCCACTCTTGAAGACAAGACATTTATGTCACGTGGAAGAATGGAGTTTTCCGTTTCCCTCCAATAATTTAATAATGATGAGGCAACAGCATTTAAACCTTTACGTCAAACAATATGTTCTATGCTTCACGTAACTCTCTCTTTCGTATGCGGTTTCATACTAAGAAACTAGTTAAATTATTTTCGGTTGCGGTAAATTACTAATTTTGAGTAATTTATGCTTAATTTAGTATTGAGGCCTAATTCTCTTATTAATTGAAAACGACTTTGACTAGGTTACGTTTAATGAAGTTAAATTTAAGTAGGTTTGTTTTACAGCAAAAGACAGGCCGTAGTCACTGATACTGGCGTATCCAGGGGGGTTGGCAGGGGATAGAACACCCCTCCTCCCATTGCATTCGAAAATGGAAGAAACGTAGGATTTTGAACTTTTTTTTTTGGTTGGAACGTTCATTGGTAACCCCCCCCCCCTTTCTAAGGTAGGACACAATGTTTTTTTTTTTGATTGAATGATTACGACGACATCAAAACCCCTTCTATTCCAAAATCCTGGCTACGCCTATGGGCCAATCTATTGGCTGGTATTACATACTCCCATTTTTTTTTAAACAAGAGATGGGAACGATGTGATGGTAAAGAAGTTCAGTATGTCTCTGTTCAAACTCATATATTTGAGGAAAATTAAAATTAATTCTAAATGTTTTAGATACAGAAAAGTCAGAAGTTCAATATAATGATTTTTTTTTATACATTTTGATGCTATTACAATTGAAATAAATACAGTAACAGCTGAAACATATTAAAAACCTGAAGAGGGTAAAAGATTGTACAAGCGCTGGTTATTATTCGGTTATCTTTTAGCACAAGATACTAGCACAAATACCCGTGCTTCGCTTGGGTTACAAATAGTTGTCCTGATGTGGATGATGAAGAAATTATAATTGTTTTTTGATCACATTGAACTTTTCCAAATGGTAAAAAAGTCACGTGGAAATTACAAATTTAGTGTTATATTCCTATTTTGTAACTCGATAAATCCTAGATATCAAATTAATATCGAAATCGGAAAATATAAGACTTCTCAACCCTTATCCATTTGGTAAAAAAAAAAATCACGTGATAATTACAAAGTAATTATATTCTGATTTTGTAACCTGAAAACCCCGTAAAGTACCGGTACCCTTCAATAACTTTTGTATCCCCCCCCCCCGCCCCGTTTACACCTCTTAGGATGTGAATTTCGAAAATTCGTTGATATGTATGTTTTAGATTATGACAAAGAATACTCAGGCGAAAGTTCGTGTTTCCAACTGAAGCGGTTTTGGAGAATCACATACCTTCAAGAAACTTTGCCCCACACCCCGTTTACACCCTTTAGGACCCGAAAATGGAAAATTCTTCGAATACGTATCTTTTCGATATTGACAAAGAACATTCATGTGAAATTTCGTGTTTCCAACTAAAGCGGTGTCAGAGATATGCGTATCCTTCAAGAACGTTTGCCCCACCCCCCCTTTTTTTACACCCTTACCTCGAATCCGGGTTTAATCTATTTCAAAATAATTGAAAAAGAAAAAAGAAAATTCATTATCATAAATAAATTTAAGTAAAAAAACAGGGGAAGAAAAAAAGGAATGAAATAATAATAAAAACTTCTTGCCACCAAATAGATTTGAACACGGTAACTACAGCTCTAAAGGACAGCGTTTAACTGCTGCGCCACATGAACACTTCCATTGAAGAGACAGAAGTGAGTTAATAAGCCAATACTTATACAACAGTGTTGAATAAATCCTCTTTATTCCCTATCCCATGGGAATTTCGAAAAATCCGACCTTATTCACCACCACCTAGATAGATCTATCTAGGTGGTGGTGCCTTATTCCTTGTCTACATCATAAAGGGAACCTCTGTGCAACATTTCAGCTTTCTAGGTCCAAGAGTTTGGCCTGGGTGTTGATGAGTCAGTGAGTGAGTGAGTCAGGACTTTGTGTTATATGTTTTGATGATTAGGAATTTAATAGCAACTTTCGATTTCAACACTTCGCTAATAGTCTACCATACAGATGCAATGAATTCAACAAATTTAAATTAAAAAACGGCTTTGAAAGTACTTACGTTAATATATTAGTAACCGAATTTGGATTTATGATAATTTGTAGTATATTTTAATAGTCACGCTAACTCCGCACCTTCAGTTAATGTGATGATCGATTGGAATTAAAATTTGAAATGTATTTTATTATCTTGTTTTACTTTTAATCGAATGCTTTAATTAGTTATTCTATTTTCCTTGCGTGTTTGTAATTTTACGAATTTTCTATCGGAACAAAAATCACAGGATTCCTAGCAATTAATAATATTTTTTTACTATTACTTTCCTAAACGATAGCAACATAGTAATCAAGCAAGCGATATACAAATATGAAATGCTTTCTTATAATTTTCTTTCTTAATACTTATACATTATACACACTAAAAATGTATGTCTCGGATTTTAATGAAAGTTTAAGTAGTTTCCTCTTTAGAACAAATTTAAAGATAAATAAACTGATGAACATCAAACTTTATACAGTCTTCGAGAGTTAAATGTTATTGTTGAATCCTGAGTCGATTTTCATTATTTGTAGTCATTTCACAAAAAAGGGGCAAATACTGTTTTGAAATAACTCAAAGAATAAAACGTTATTTTATACCAAATTTCAGTGTAATTACTTAAATCATCTATTATTTTTTTAAAGTACTTTTCTTCGGAGTTTGATGTTTGTAGATCATATTATGAACCAATGTAGAATATTGTACAACAATAGTACCCTTAATAACTCACAGTAATTTACTAATTAATTTCGAAATTCTATTTAAGATTTGGTCTTACTGCACTTCTAATATTCTGGTATTTGTAGCGTCGTTTTATAAGGCGCTTTACAGTATGGGTCCCTTAAGTAACTCAAAATTATAATACACTAATTTACAGGCAATTTCACATTGAAAGTTTACGTTTATTGATAAATTTTAGTATACATAAAATTTTTTGGCCTACTTTTAATTAAGGGCCAAATTATATCAAATTTCCTATTTAAGTTTAATCTTACTTCCTAGATCTCATTAATTAATAGATTAAGTGCAAGTAAAAAATACTTTAGTTGAATGAATTAAAACAAACTAAAATAGAATAAAAATAAAACCAACAATTTCCATGTCTATCAAGTCATCATTTTCAAGGTATAAAACATTGTTATTTTATTTTTATTCTATTTTAGTTTATTTTCATTTTTAATTTATTCATCTAAAGTAGATCTCATTAAATTTTGGGATTATACACTTACTTTAAGGTTCAGAAGTAAGACCTTTTGTAGTTCAATTAATAGTGCTATGATGTTAATTAATTTCTGATTTTGAAGAATGTTTTAGGATGTGGATTGATTTTAGCTTACTTACATTGCTGTTAATAGCTTCTTTTAAGGCCAAAGCAGTCTATCTAAATAAAACAAAGTTTATTTCCTTTAACTATCTACCATTTCTTAGTATGGAGAAAGCCTTGCATAAAATTGCGACTTTTTTTGTTTTAATTTTTAAAAGAGCTAGGTAATACAGAAAGGATTGCTAGAAGTAAAATAATTTTACAAAAATTTTACTAGCAGCTATCTTTTTTGTAAATTATTGACAGCTGATAAAATTAGATTTAAAGTTTCTAAGTTCAAATATAAGGACTTTAAATAAGAAAAACAACTTAAGTTTTATACTTCTTTTGTTTACCACCCTGTAACACCACCACATATATCAGACTTTGGATTTTATGAATAGTCCATTTCAAACTGATTACACTTTAAAACAAAAAATTCATTAAATAAATAAATTAAAAAAACAAAAACAAAAAAAAACTTGTATGTGAACATCCTATTGTTAGTTTGCAATATTTCTCGATTTGATTAATCAGTAACAATTATTTGCCTTGTAGCTCTTGTGATGTTCTGTAGTTGATCCTTTAAGTTACTGTGTATATTATTTTTGGTATTTGTTTAAATGACATTTTCACATCGCTGTTATGTTTCTTACCTTAATCTTTTCTCTCATTGTTCACTTCTGTAATGAAAAACTGGAGTTTATTGGCAATACAGATAGGAAACATCATTGGGTTGCCAGATACTCTATTCAAACTACTATGATACGTAAAAAAAGATCTTGGCTTTATTTAAATATAGTACTTTATATAAAATAGTATAAAGAATTAAAAAAAAATATATTAAAGAAACAAGAGATAAGAACTGGTTTAGTCTTTTTTTTTTCCTTGATATTGAATTCTGAAGAAAACCGAAATAGTTGGTATACTTTTAACTGTTTTATTTGTAATCGTTTCATGAAAGGTATTGGCAAAAGTCGTTCCAATGAATTACTGCAATACTAATCCGTATATAATGATAGGATTATCATATGTCTGTATTTTGTACTAATACTCCGTATTTTAAAGGCTTTGTCTATACCATAATTGGGAAAAATAAACTAAATGTAACTAAATATGAATGGTACTAAAATACTGGGTGGTTATAATTGAAGTTCCCCACTTCTGTGCGGTCTGCAGACCGTGTTATTGCACAGATAGTAATGCATAAGCTGTGTAGAGCATGGGTAAGAGAGAATTCAAATGAAAAACAAATTACTTCAAAAACTTGCCACCAGGTGAAAAAGTGTCGCTGCAACATCATAAACAGACTACGGGAATGCAATATTTTAATGCTTTTAGAGCGACTGTTCAATATGCTCACAGTATGCATCGATGAAATGTTGGAAGTGCGAACAGCATGCTCAATAGTAGCACGAAGTGCTATCGTGAAATGGCTGCAACATGACGAATGATAATGGCTTTCAGTTCGGGCAAGGTCCATTCGCATCCCTCATAAACACAATCTTTCAGGGTTCCCAACAGCCAGAAGTCACATGGATTAAGGTTTGGTGAACGGGCAGGTCACGCGTCTGGAAAGTGTCTCGACAGAACACGAACATCGCCAAAGCGGGCACGAAGTAGTTCCTTTACTGGCTGACCAATATGTGGTGCTGCACCATCTTGCATGAAGACTGACTGTAAACACCCGTGTTCTTGCAAGGCTGGAACCACATGCCGGTCAAGAGTTGACAGTAACGTGCACTGGACAGGACTTGCAGGTGTCACCTCAAAAAAATATGGACTCGGAAGGAAATCTGCGGTGAATCCACACCATGCAGTCTAAGTACTAAGAATGCACTATATGGGGGTTTCAGGAACCCCACCTGCAACAATTCTGCTTGTTCACAGAGCCGTCTAGCATAAAATGCACCTCATCTGTCCACAGAATGTTCCAGGGCCATGTATCGTCGAAAGCAATTTTAGCCAAGAAACGAAATGCGAAGTCTCACCACATTTGTGGAACTTGCGGCCATAACTAGTGCTGTATCTTGATCTTATAATGGTTCCAGTGAGGAATGGACTGCAAAACCTTTCGTACCATGGAATTGTTAATTCACGTGCTATTGCTCATGCACTGGTCGCCGAGTACTGGGCCACTGACGCTCCTGCCACTTCGTGCATAATGTCCTCTGCAAGCTGGCGGCGTCCACTTCCTGGCAACACACCTAACTTCCGTCTTTGAATTTCTGCATCATCTTTTGTAAAGCCCTTGCAGTCATGGGTCCTGTTTGCAATCCCTTCAAACGACGATATCCTCACAATGCTGATGCAGTATTGCTGCTGTTCTGGTAATAAAGCTTCACCAGGAATGCACTGTTCTTTCTTTCCCAATGGCATGGTGATTTCTGCCGATTGGTCGTTCAGATGCATTGAGCATTTCATACAGCACCATTTTTTTACCTGGTGGCAACATTTTGAAGTAATTTGTTTCTACACAAAGTTGCATTACTATCCGTGCAATAATGTGGTCTCCAGACTGCACAGAAGTGGGGAACTTTAATTATAACCACCCAGTATATAAATAAGGTGTTTCATGAAAAATACTCCTTCTTTCACAGTCATTTTCTTTAACACAAATTCGTCCATATTTAGCCCACAATTATGGTAACGCTAGTGATGAAGACTTTTGCCAATTTGTTATGCTTCAGATTTGAAAGACGTAAGGAAATTAAATTTCATTAGGTGGTCTTGATAAACTAAAAAATTAATCAAAATTTGCTGTCAGTATGAGACAAAGTGAAGTAATTCAATCTGGCATTACTAAATGAATTTGGTAGAAATTAGTTTCAGAACTATTCGAAATGTTTAATAGTCAAATTATTTCTTTTTCTTCAATCACTGGCATGGTCAATCCATTGATTCTCTTAATCATTTTTCTTGCTTTAATTAAATTGTTGCAACATTTAAAACTTACACTAAAAAAAAAAAAAAAAAAAAACTTAGAAAATTCATTTTAGCCATTGGAAAAGTAAAATACCTGCAATTTATTAGTTGCATTCAAACTTAGTTCTAAAATATCCAAAAATATAAGTAATGAGTAATTGTAAATGAAAATGAAACACTGGGTTTTTTAAATCTGTCTCTGGATACAGAGTCAAAATACAGTATACTTCAATTTCTTGTACTTGCTTAATTTGCAAAATAATTCATCAATAGTATGGAAGCCAAGAACACAAGTTAAAAAAATTACCAAGAACAGCAACATCCTACTGAACTATAGTTGAAAATTGAGACAACAACATTAATGTCAATTTAGTAAAGATTCTGATTGTTATGTAAGAATTTCAATATCAACCATATTTAACCTGTCAGTGTCAATCCAAATTGATGCTTTTCATCCTTATTTCATAATAATGAGTTAAAAATTATAGTGCTTTTATAAATGAATAAAAGTTTAGGTCTCATACATTTAATGCAATTGACATTAACATAAAAATAAATAAATAAAACCTAGTTATTGTCTAAGAAATGGGAATAGTTTAACATGTGAATTTTGTACAATCTTCAGAAACAACTTATGTACAAAAGTTGAGGACTATATCTCCATGAAGATACTTGGCAGTGAATAAAAATAAAATAAAATCTGTAGTGCAACAGGCCATGCAGGTTTGGCTGGACAGTGGTTGGTGCAGTGGTTGGGTGCACAGAAGTTTAGGCTCCCAGCAATTCTTGACCAATGGGACTAGTTGAGGTTGGATGGTCGGCTGCCTGCTTTTAAACTCCTGAGTAAGAATACGGGTACCCATTTGACAAGAGGGCTGGGTGAACCCTAGAGTGGAGGAGAAATAACCAACCACTACCAGAATGGAACCAGCACTCCTCCAGCTCACAGCCTAAACCACTGGACTCCCCCCAGTTGGCAGCGAATCAACTTAATATTGGACAATCATTTTCATGTAGAGCTGTCAGTCAAAGCCACAAGATTCTTCATTAACAAAATCTCATATACACTTTGTAGCTGCATGGATCCTGAAGTGTCTATTAGCTTCGTATTTTGCTGTGTTAAATTGCTGGGCTGTGAAATACTTTTATGTAGGAAGGCTGGTTTAATCCACGGAGACCTACCATGGCCTACTGAGGCACAGGAGTCAAGTTCTATTTCTTGATCCAACAGGACCTAAACTGAGGTTGGATCCCAATGCTAGCAAGCCCTGAAACCCGCTGGAGAAAGAAACCCACTCCCTCCCATTTTACAGAGGGTGAACCATCCAACAGAATAAATATCGAAAAATTCCCAATCTCAGGAGATCTGGCCCAGGTTAATATGAGAGATCTGCTTTTTGATAATTACTCTTTTTTATTGTTAAATTACAATAAGATTTCTTATATCAATGTTGTTGATTCTTAGAAAAATCTAAATTAGCTGATTTTATTTGAAAACAATGATAACAATGGTGAATTGCTATTTTTTTTTCCATTTAAAAAAAAAAAGCAACCAAAAACCAGGTTATTGTAATATTTTATTTTTATGCAACCTATTTTATTCTGAAGTTGATTAAAAGCAACTTGTGAAGTAGAAAGTTTTCAACATTGTTTATATAACACACTAACATCTCAAGTGAGGACAAACAACAAAACTGAATTTTTCATTTTTATTCTACTGTCTGCTTATTATTGTTTTTTGTATGGGGTTTTAATTTTGTTGCTACGTGATCCTAGTCTATTGCTTCAGGCTAGTCACAGCTTTTGAGGCACATGATGAAGAAGATGAAGTACAACGTTATACTGATCATGAAGCATGAAGGAGTAATCACAACCTTATTTATTGTTACGTGACTGTAATAATAGATATTAAGCCAAAAAACTGAAACTGATTATAGATTGCATTTAATTTAATTAAAATTAGTAAAAACAAACAAACAAACAAACCTGACAATGGACATTTTATTTTTGTAAATATTTATTCTTTTTATTATGTTTCTCATTATTGTTTATTATTATTTTCTTTTCTTTTCTTTTTTTCTTTTTAAAGTTATAAATGACTTAATATAGTATACAAGAGAAGTGTTATAGTTACTAGTTTTCAATTATGTTGTTAAATACAATCTTAATTAAAGTGCAAATTCATTATAAACTAATTTAAAATACAGACCAGAAATGGTGAGAAGTGATGAAATTAACACACAATGAAACAATAGTGTTTGTTACAATCAATCACAAGGATTATTTAAAAAAATGTAAATTACAATTCCATGAAAATAAAATAGTGCTTAAATCAAAGTTATAAAATTTGACCTTATTATATCATTGATTATTGGTCATAAACTTCATTATTAAATCCACTTCAATTATTTAACTGATATTACCAAAACATATTTCATATTTTTACAGGATTTCATAATTATCAAATGCTGTATAAAGTTAATGCTATATATATATATAATTACTGCCCCCTGCTAGCCAATAAATCGAAATTAAATTAAAATTCATCAGAAACATATACTGTCCCCTGCTAGCCAATAAATCGAAATTAAATTAAAATTCATCAGAAACATATTTTTACAATTTCATTAATAAATGTTTAAATTATATACTGACAGGTTTTGGTCAGTGAGCAATGAAACTTATCAAGCATTAAATTTAATAGAGCAAAAGCTCTTTTGTTTTGACAAATGGGTCAGCAGAAAAACTGCTAAGACTTACAAACGCCAGGCATTAAAATATATAACTGAAGTGCAGGCAAATCTAACATTTCCATTAGCACAGGCATTTGAATGTGGGAAGGAAAGGGGAAAAAAAATCCTACTGCACAAAATAAAAATATATCTACCCCATTTACTTTTATACTTAAAACAAAGAAAACTTGCTTTCATCATAAAAAAAAGCTTAAAACATGTTCTGTTCTGAACTACCCAGGAACACGCAAGTTTGTTTATTTTTACTTCAAGAAAAATTAAACCAAAGACTCTTCACAATTTTTAAAATATTTTTTGTTTCATTACTTTCCGATCAATCCTATTTCAATAGTTTATTCATCATTATTTTATTGTTCATTACAAACCCAATCAGATTATATTTACATGATCCAAGGAAGGCATAGTTGAAACAAAGCAAATTCTGAAATAAAAATAAGAAATAATCAAGCTTATTATTTGAATTTCTAAATAACTAATAATAGTCTTAATTTCTAAATAACTGGATATATTTTAGACCCACCATGCAGCAAAATGACTGAGTTTTAATATAGTGATGATAGAGACTTTGTGGCAAGACTGGTTTAAGCATTTGCCAATGGTTTAGAGGAAGCGTCTTCACCCTAGGGTTCTTATAGGCATGAGCACAGCTAGGGTTGCCTCTACTCTGCCCACATATTAGAAGTCTCTAAACTAATTGATCTAACAACTGATCTGGACATTCTCCAATCTGTCAATAAGAGGTTTAGTTGTTTTGTTTTTTGTTTGCAGTGTTTCACACTCACATATCATGATACTCATGGCATCTATAACCTACATACTAAATTTATCAAACATTTTTGTCCCTCCTTGAATAAGATATTGTCTAGGCCCATACTTATAGCAGTAAGAACTGATCCAAGTCAAATTAGCACTTCAGCCTCCCTATTTTCAGCCTTTTGGCATGTATTGGAAGCAAATAAGGAGCCTCTAATGCTCCTTGTGTATCTTCAAGGCCTATTATAGGTTTCTAATTATGGTGGACAAATGCCTACACCAGGTTATCTTCTCTCCCATGTGTAAAATTATATTACAGATTTTCACTGCAAAATAAAGTTATTGTCATATTCTTAATCTAAGAGGATGCGTATGCTTTTGACATCCAGAATGCTTTTGAAGAGAAAATTGTAGACAATATTCAAGGGTAAATTAAGCATCCATTGTAGCAAAAGGAAAGAAGAAAAAAAAAAAAGAAACTGAAGGAGTTCCACTGTAATCACAGACATGAACCAACTTCAGGTAAAAGAATCACTTGTGTTGCAAATCTAACAACAGAATAGACAAAATATCAAATTAATGTCATTGTAAAAGATTATGATGATATAAATTGTGTTATAAATGCCAATAGGAGCCTTTCTATCAAGATGAAAATAATACGCTGACAATGTCTGAAGAGATGGCATTTTCCAATCTAATGACTTTAAATGAACGCTAGGCATATACTGAGTTTGTATGACTCAGAATCAACATAATCGAGCAGACTTCTTTTTAAATAACAAAAACTAATAATGAAGGTAGATATAGAAATAATTTTGCAAGACTATATTTAAGCATTATACTGCATGACAGCTCAGCAAAAATGATTTAATTTTGAATAAATGAGTTTAGACCACTATAGTATCCATAAAAGCCTCAAAAGTTTAAACTTGTTATACATTAGAATTAAAGAAAATGCTTACTTCTATATTTCATAAATTGTTAAACGTAAATATTAAAAAAAAAATAAAGAAACAAACAACGCTTGTTAATTACTTTTAAAAAGTAATTAGTGACTTTGTTACAATTACAAAAGTAACCAAAAGTAATTGCTTACAGATTTATTTTAAAAATGAGTTACTTTCCCATCCCTGCATATGTATTGGTCGACAGTGAACTATATTCTTTGGTTCAGCATCTGGCAAGTTGCTCCACAAAAAAACGCATCATAAACATCTTAAAACACATCCATATCTTCAAAGATAGCAGAAGAAAGTAGTGGTTCCTGTAATCACCCAGCTAACAGAACAAAGTTACGGGCCAACCAGACTGCTCATCTGCACTAATCCCTGGGAAAAGAGACCCCCACCCCCGTAGTGGGTAGTTAAATGGTTAAATCCATTTAACAAAGGGTTGGGTGGAACTACTTTTGAGGAAAACTAATGAGGGAAGAATTCTACTACCATGAGGGATTGAAACCTCATTTTCCAGTCCATAGACCAGTATCTTACCATTTGAATTATTGGACTCACAATGAAAACCCCTCTTTTCCACAAATATTATGAGACCTTCTTGTAAACATTCAAAGTCATCTTTCATAGTTTTCAAAACGTATTATATGGAAAAACCTACTTTAAACAAAACACTCCCTCATTTATCATAAGGATTTCATATGTCAATCTGAAGGATGGATTCATTTGCCAAATAAACAAAATCTATCTGTATATACGAGAACAATAATTTATCAAACTGAATCATCACTTACTTTCTCTGATTAATTTCAACAGCACTGCAATCAGCTGATTTTACAGCTCTCATTTTTTACTACAAGATGAATAGCTTGACCAGACTACTGAAAATACATCTGATGTATTTCTGAATTTATTTATCTACTCACAAACTTACTATTTCCTTATGCATGGCAGTTGCACCACACTGATAAATTCAGCCATTCTAAAACTAGAGGAACGAGATTTGTTGCTCTGTTATCAGAATGTTAAACATCATGAATATGATGTTATTCTAGTCTGAAACTAAAAGGAATATTGTTACCTGTACTTTTTGCCGCATCCCCCTCCTAAGGAGTGGACGTGCTCAACCCAGCTTTCCTACTCTTAGTACTCTTCAGTGAGTGAAAGGGAGGCTGGAATTGGCTATATATTGAGGCGGCAATGTAGGCATGCAGTTCGTGGCAGGAGCCACACAGCAGGCCTCCAGCCAAGGAAGAGTGTGTTAGTTCGTGACAGCAGCCACACAGAAGCTTCCAGCTAAGGAAGAGAGAGAGAGAGAGAGAGTTTTATGGCATCAAGCCACATTGGAAATTTCGTTAATCCAGAGAGAAGCAGCCGTTACCTCCACAAGCCGTGCAAACCTACGGAC
>JAFIDM010009631.1:27901955-27921313 GCA_023159025.1 Thereuonema tuberculata
CAGTTTCGGAATACTGTGCGTATTCCTTCATCAGGGACGGCACAAACCTTTCCAAATGCATCAAAGAACACAAACAGGCCTTCAAAAACACAGATCCCACAAGCTCATACGCTGTTACTCACTTTAAAGAGACAGGACACCCCCCCAATTTCTCAGCTGCTAAGCCCCTTTCCCATCATAATAGACTTTCCCACAGTCTCATAGCTGAATCTTTCTATATAATACAGCTTAAAGCTTACAACCCAATAACCGGCGGGCAAAACGCCCGTCACTATTGCTAAACTCTCTTAATCCTCTTAATTCCCTCACTTTCAACATACCTTCCCTCATCATGTCGTCCTAAATGTTGTATTTATGTCCTATATGTTTGTGCCGTCCCTGATGAAGGAATACACACAGTATTCCGAAACTGTTGGATTATTACCATGTATAATTCTCTCAACTTTTTGTAAGTGCATTTTATTTATTTCTATTTTTCTTTAAATTTAACTGTCATTATTCTGTAAAAACTTTTGCATTTCCCTTGTATAATTAATGGAGCTTACAAAAAACAATGTTTCTCTGTTAAAAGTGTACTAGCTGTTAATTCGGTGATCGTGATTTTTTTTTTCTCTCCGCATTTTAAAATCTTCTCAAAGTTTACACTTAAAAGCAAGCTTTAGCTGAACAATCTCTCAATCATTTTGTTAATAATGGGATACCATTTGATTAATAAAGAAAGAAAAAAAGAAGAAGAAAGAAATGAGATTTGGAAACTATGTAACAAACAAACCAATATATAATTAGTCAACAATTGAAATTTTAAGAGCTACAGTTTTCCATTCTGATGCCAGTTTCAAATTTGTTATGAGGGTTAAAAAAATGAAAAAAATCACATTTAGTACACAAGAAAAGTGGACAAGAATTTTTTTTCCCTCAGGTTTCAATAGCAATATATTTATACTTACTGAAACGAAAAACACCAGAATCTTACAAAAAGTTCATTAATATTCCATTTTAATTTGAGAATTTGAATTCAGTTATTATTCCAGGCTACTATGGTTTTAATATAGTCAGCAAATGGCAAAAGTCAATCTCTACTACTTTAATTTATAAAAATCAATTGCAGCTGTAGACATTGTAATATATATATATATATATATATATATATATATATATATATATATATATATATATATATATATATATATATATATATATATATATTATTTACATACACAAGACAAATTCAGAAAGTAAGTACTGTTTTTGGCTATTTGGAAAAAAAAAAAAAAAAAGAGGATGTATTTTCAAAAATTTTAGTTTTATCTGATTTGCCAAACCTTAAAACTACTTTTCTACCTAGTTTCCATCATTGTTGAGGCATTTATCATAACGGGGACAAGTTTTTGTATCCCATCCTCTTAGAACTGATCCACCTGAAGACAGCCATACATACACTGTACCTTTGTCGTAGTCATCATTCAAGAATCACTGGCCATCAACAAACTTCTTCAAATGCAGGAACAGGAACAATTTCCAGAACTGTTCTCTACGAAACTGACAGATTGCTTGAAATTTCGGAAACTGTGCTCATGCTGGGTGTCAAAGATACTCTCTGAGGAGCACAAAAAAAGGAAGCTGCCAGTGCATTGATTTTTCTCATGCAATACAGCAAGCAAAGTGATGATTTTTTTAAGCCAATATCGTCCCAGGTGACAAGACATGGGTATCCCAAGTGACTGCAGAATCAAAGCAGCCACTTGGGTATCCCAAGTGACTGCAAATCAAAGCAGCCATGGAGTGAAGAAACAAGTCGTCGCCAAAAACGCAGAAATTCAAGCAGACAATTTAAAACTGCAAGGTTATGGCTTCACAGGATGGCCATTTCTACAAAGGGCTGCCCCATTATAATAAATGTCTCAACAATGGCGAAACCATGTAGAAAAGTTGTTTAAGGTTCACCCAATCAGAAGAAAAATTTGAAAACACATTCTCGTTTGTTGAAAAATAGCCGAAAAGTACTTACTTTTCACATACACCTCGTATATATATTATATATATATATAGTAGAGCACCAATTATCCAAACTGGGGATTCAGATAAATACTCACTTTATTGGAATATATATATATATATATATATATATATATATATTTATCTTGTTTGCCTTAATTTTTTTTTACCCAGACATGGACTGGCCATAAACATTATCTGGATAAGGGCTGGTTATCCCAGAACCTAGTAGAAATAAAACTGCCACTCAAACTGCTACCCTCAATCCCAAACTGCTATTTGGAAATGGTGAAATTAATCTGCCTTATATACTATATTTTATATATAATAATTTCCGACTGACAGTAACAAAACTTGTTTATTAATAATCCTAAAATATCTAATTGGCTAACTACCAGTTTTCTATTAATGAAACAATTACCGTTTCTTGTCCCTCTTTCTGCATCACACTTTGCCAGACTTATCTCATTATACTCATGAGACTCGCTAGATATTTATTTATCAAGATCTGCTAGAAACTCAACATGTTTGACAACTAAGTAATTTATATTAATTGTTCGAGTTCTTTGAATTAATTACAATACATTCTAAATCCAAATAGGAAATTTTCATGATTTATATCTTTCATAATGATCTACAGGATGTATAATAAAAGAACCAATCTTTTAGAAGTTCTATTATTACAGACCATTAGAATTTATTTATAAGATATTGGTGTAAACTTCACCTCTCTCTTTTACATTTTGCTTAATTTCAATGAAAGTAATATTTAATCTTTATAGTGCCTTAATAACTGAAAACATCACAGTATTTTTTCAACAAGTAAAAATGAAATAATTTATTAAAACATGCAGAAATATATACACAGAACCATAAACAAGAATGCTTTCTTGGCCCAGCTTGTAAAGTTATAAGAAAAAAATCAAACCAATCTTTCAGAAGTTTTTACATCAAGTCAAGATGACCCATTAACAAAATAATTAGATGTAGGCCTCAATTACAAAATACTAATATTTCTCCCCTCCCAAACTATGCTTTTAAACAGAATGCCCCCCCCCCTTTCAGTTAAAATATAAGGTTTCTAAGATTCGCTAAATAAGGAAGCAATGACAGTTAAATATTTTCAGTTGAAGAAGGATGAATATGGAAACTGTTTTGCTTGATTATTAAATATAGAAATTTTCTTGGGTGGAAGTCTGAGAACGTGAATGCATTGCAGAAACTGAAAAAGATTGCTGGTAAAGCAAGAGAAGCAAGAAAATAAACATAAGGTAAGAGAGAGAGATAGGAATTATTCCTGATCAATAGATTTACAAGAATTTAACATTCAAAATAACAAATATATGGACCAAAAAGAGAGAGAAATATAGATACATTAAAAAGCAAAATTAACAAACAGCAGGCTCTGTTAGAAAAGTATGAAATATAGCAGTTAGTTGGGTTATAAAAATGGATTTAGTAAACATAACATGCAATAGCATTGTAAGTTAATTTGATAAACTGCCAGTTTATTCAAAGAAAACCAGAAAGAAAGAAAATAACTGCTTAGCATCATCTTAACTTCAAAAGCAAACGTCGATGTGGTGGGATGCTTTAGACTTAGACAGGTGGGGATTGGGTGGTATGGTGCATGAACTGCTTGATGGACATCAGTTTTTAGAATGTGTTCTAATTTTTTTTTATTTTTTTTTTGATGGCTGAATGGATTGTTTGATGGCGAGTAGTGTCTACAGTGGCAAAACACAGAACAAAACTAATAGCTTCTACGTAGCTTCTAGCTGGATCAAAGTTCTTCCATCTTTTTTATTCTATTTGCAGAGTTTGAGAAATTTGTAGTCCGCATTTAATTTCAAATCAGAATGAGTGAAAAACAATTACTGATCCACACTTGGATATCGTCTACAATAAGAAACATATTGGTTGGCAAATATCCTGTTCACTTCTAATAAATGAAGAGCTATTTTATATTCACATCCACAATAATAAGAATCATTTGAATAAAGACACTGCTTCATCAATATATTATTAACATAATCCATTAGCATATTTCAAAAATGATTTAAATTGCCTAAAATTTAATTTTTCATTATTGCCAAAATGCACACAAAGGATTCTGGGTAAATGTTTTCAAGTTTCATGATAAAACAGTTTCAAAAAGGCCAGGCACATACATTTTATCTGAAAATTAAAAACATGAACGGGACTTGCAAGCAGTTTTCGAGTATAAAATCAACACAGTACAGGCTGCATATAACAGAAATTCAAAACAATAACAAGTCTGTTATTGGATGAGCTGATTTTCTAGTGGAGTCCCCTGGAGGTGGAGAGAGAAAACTGAACAGGAACAGCAGGAAATGGAGACTTCATGGTTGGAAATGGAACCACTGCAACGTAACCTAATAATCAGTTAATTAATGATTAGTTAATATAGATAGAGATTCAATACACTTTCTGATGAAATGGTTCGATTCAAAATGAAGGAAGTGGGGTTATCAAATTCAAGTGAATGTCCCACTGTCACAGGCAGTCAAGTATTTAAAATCACCTGTTTTAAGAGCCTAAGCATGCTGGACTGGTTACCAGGTCTCCCTAATGCATCTACAATTAAAACTCTTGCAACTAATGCACAGACCACCCCTCTGGGATTCGACTGAGCGTTGCAACATAGGCAACACTTAATCGAATCCCAAAGGGATGTTTTACGCCATTGATTGCAAGGGCTTTAATTGCTGATACATTGTGGAAATCTGCCAACCAGATCTGAAACATAACCTGAAATCAGGCGATTTTAATTACTTGTCACATCTATAACATTGGACATTCACTTGAATTTGATAACTCCCACTGCCTTCATTTTGAATCGAACCATTTCATCAGAAAGTGTATCGAATCTCTCTTTTATTAACAGATCACCACTGCTACAATGACTCAGTCAGATCCATTTATCAATATAGGTTTCCTTTCAAAGATAAATCATTAATAGTGACCCCCCCCCCCCCAAGGTTTGTCAGGATCTCCTTTGGAGGAACCCCCTTCGATTATTTTTTTAGTCCATTAATATTAATATATATATATATACAGTCGGCCCTCGATATAAGGTCACTTCCTAAAGTCACGGCTCATTGAATAAGAATTCTATGATATGGATTATCGGATATATGGTCAGGTCTTAAATACCATAATCGCATATAAGGTCACTTTTGTCTGTGATTTCAGAAATTTTCACTTGTCTGTGTTAGATGCAATTTTTTATATTCATAAAAGTTGGAGCTTTGTGTCAAACACATGCATTTCAAATTGCTTTCGACATGCTGGTTTTCAATTTTCTTCAAATAGTGTGGATGAAATAATAGATGAAGATGATATTCCTTTAGCTGTGTTAATATAAGATCTCAGAAATTGCAGCTGTGCTATAGAAGGAGAAAGTGAATACGTGAGAATTGATGATGAAATTGCTATCCACTTCTCAAGCTTCGATTTCCGAAATTGTTTTGCAAGTTTTAGATTCCAATGCAGTAGAAAGTGAGGATAACAACAGTGATAATGAAAGTGAAGCGGTGACACAAGCAGAAGCCCTCAGAGCATTAAATGTCATAAGCTCCTGAAGGAGCTGAAGAACATTTTCAGAAACTACAAAACTTAGAAAACATTGTACAAAAGATGAAACCAAAATCGCGACAGTCCTGTATTATGGATTATTTTCAGTAAGATCAGTTGTACATCAGTACTTTGCTTGATAATACAAATAATTTTTCTGATTCCATTAATTTTAATTGGTTCACCAAAATTAAAAAATTATAACCTAATAAACTGATATTTTTGTACGTATTAAATTTTCAAAGAATTATACTGTATTTATATAATGCTTATTTATTGACAAATGCATATGAATCGGTTATAAAGTCACCCCGCCTATAAGGTCCTGTTCGCAAGGACCCAAGGGGTGACCTTATATCGAGGTCTGATTGTACATGTATGTGCATACACAGCTATATAATTTATTTTTTTTACTATTATTAACCTATTAATATCTAACTATATTAAAAAGACAAGACCTGACCCACTCACTGACTGACCAATGCCCAGCCCAAACTGCTGGACCTAGAAAGCTGAAATTTTGCACAAAGATTCCCTTTATGTTGTAGACAAGGAATAAGGCCGGATTTTGCGAAATTCCCATGGGTTCGGGAATAACGAGGGTTTATTTTCGCTTGAAAGTTTTCTTATTTCTGTAACTATAATTAGTAGAGACTTCAAATTTGGCATATAAGTAGGTAATTTAATCACTAAAACCCTTTTTCAGGATGTTTCGAAATTCCTCCGGGATAAAAAGCGTTGCTTTAAGTTATAATGCTGAAAGTTTGCCTCCATTAGTATTGTTAGGTTTTAGGATTTGTTATCTTGACAATGAGAACTACACAAATATTGTTATGCAATAATTGGAGCTAAAATATTGTTTTGCACAATCACTACATATGCACCGGTGGCGACAATGGGAACTATACAAATAGTGTTGTGCAACAATTGCAATTAAAATATTGTTGTGCATAATAGCAACGGGGTCTTCGGGTTAGATATAGGTTTGTAATGATCAGATAATTTTTTACGAACTAGAAAAGGTTTGAAGTGATAGGGTTATGACATTACAAAATTCAAATAACCTGGAACTATGGGTGTACACTGGGAGGACGGTGAGTGGATGGTTCAAACATGGTTCAAAGATACTTGTACAAGATTTTCGGGATAGATATAGATTTGTAATGAGATCAGACCTTTTGAGTTGTGTTGCTTTTTTTTTTTTTTTTTTTTTTTTTTGTACCAACCGGGAAAGTTCCAAGTGATCTCGCAATTGCAATTTCTTTATCATCCACGTTAGGACATTTGTTTTTTTGTAACCCGAGCGAAGAACGGGTTGTTTTGCTAGTTTATATATAAAATAACTACAATCACCATTTACACCTCAGTGGTCTAGGTTAATTAACAGTGATTCCATTTCCAACCATGAAGTCTCTCAATTTCCCCGCTGTTCCTGTTCACAGCTTCCTCTCTCCATCACCAGAGGACTTCACCAGAAAATCAGCCCATCCAATCACAGATCCATTATTGTTTTGATTTTCTGTTTTATGCAGCCTGTACCGTGCTGATTTTGTACTCAAAAACAACCTGCGAGTCCGGTTCGAAAAGTGGTCGTATGATTAAATATTTTTAATATTTTAGATAAGTCTGTGTGTATGGCCTTTTTGAAACTGTTCTATTAATTTTACACACCTTAAAAATCTACAAGATTTATGATT
Organism: Thereuonema tuberculata; assembly: GCA_023159025.1. Classification (NCBI taxonomy): domain Eukaryota; kingdom Metazoa; phylum Arthropoda; class Chilopoda; order Scutigeromorpha; family Scutigeridae; genus Thereuonema; species Thereuonema tuberculata. The sequence continues at coordinate 27,909,245 of JAFIDM010009631.1, forward strand.
GTATAAAATATATGTCAAAAATTAAAATAAAGTAGCTACCAACATATATTCACATAATTAGAGTAAATGATTTTTGGGTAAAACAATGTTTATTTTCGAAAGAAATCCTTATTAAGAAATCCAGAAACTTTTTTGAAATAGAAATCATATCTCAATGCATATTGAATTTCACCAACAACGAGAGCTTCAAGTAAGTTTTTGATGGGAGCTGTATAAAACATCTCATTTGAAGTCGATGGAAAACTGGTGAAAAAGCAATGGCAAGCTTATTTCCATCAAAAATGCTGCACTAAACCACCCAATTTCCACCTTTTTAAAGTCAGACTTAATGAAAAATCTACAAAACATACCTCTCCGATATAGGTTTATAAAGTAGAGAGAAAATTCTACTTCACTTCCCATTTTCAAATTATGAAAGAACTTTTTAGAGAAAAACTAACATTTAGTGCATAATAATAGGAGTGTATATTAAGAATTTATATGTAATTTATTCAATCTACAAAACTTAACTTCATTCACTGTTAAAAAAAAATAACCTAGCCATGATATATAGTCCCACATCCTCATCTTCTGATAAAAAAAATTAAGAATGTAGTTGGATAACACAAATGGATTTTAAAAACAGCAATTCCTTTCTCTTCAATGCCGATTTTCAAAACTCATGAAGTTTTTGGCTTTTCAAAGCATCAAATTTTCCTCAAAGACATTAATACTAGAAAATTAGAATGATTTTTTTTTTTTTTGTACCACATTAAAGTATACTGATTGGTACTGAAAAAGATTTCTTTTTTTGTTTTAAGACATCATTGATATTTTTAATGCTACGGAAATTGGGAAAAATCCTTTCGCTGTGAACTGTCGCTGTCTGTAATTTTTCAATGATAAAAATTAACAAAGCATCTTTCCATTTGAAAACTATCCATAATTCTGCTCCTGTCCAAACTGCTCTCAAAATAATATTAAGATGAAAATATGTATTGTACATAGATTATGAGGAATTTTCAATCTTTAGTCAATATACTGTTTATCAAGAGAGATAAGTAACTTTTTTTTTCTCTTTTAATTCATATCCAAATGAATAAAGCAAGATGGAAGAAAATTTAGAAGATAAAGAAAAATAAAACATTTAACATAGCTTAAAAAATAGAAATTTGTGAACTCTCAAAAATACAAAGGGGTGAATTATAAGTTTTCTTAAGAATCTGCTAGCTGATATTATTTAATTCAATTTCTTGCGGCGGAATGTATATAGATAGTTTAAAAGTTGTAACAACCTAGTTATCACTTTGTGATGGGTGTTGTGCATCCAGAAAAGAAAAAAATAAGCAAATCTTATGTCAGCTAGAGGAATTCTGTAGTGTTTTTTGCTATCCTAGAACTATTTTTGCTAGAAACTTATAAAAATTATATCTGTAGATGCAGAGTCAACAGTTAAATGTTGGTATTGAGCAGGTAAGTTTACAACCTTTTATTAAAAAAGTTTTGATTTGATGGAGTCAAACAGCAGGGTTGACATTAAAGACTTCGGAGTTATAAAAGTATCAATGGAGAAAGCTTGGAGAGATAACTACAAAACGCTATCACAGAAATACAGTAAACTAACACTGTTAAAAATTAGATTAAAATAATGTTAAGTAATGGAAATGGGTGACTTGTTGAGCTTTACTTATTAACAGTTTATTAACTGGTTAACAACAATTGACTGAATTAAGTCAGTTAAAAGAGATTTCATATCATTAAAATTTCTGCATCGAAGGGTTACCCCGTCAGATATGAACATTGTTATGGATATTCATATCTGGACACAAAGAGTATCAGATTCACAACAATTTTCTCTTCAACAAAGGTTCACTTGCCTCCAACAACCTGATGATTACTAAGATTCAATAGATATGTCAAACTGAGCACAGAGAATGAAGAGTGCAACCATTTTGCTCAATACAAACTTGGATGATCTTAAAGCAGAAACAATGTCATCCACTAAGGAGCAATCCAACTAAAGCAACATACCGACTATCATCAGCTACTATCGAAGACCTGCATATGATGTACAAGTAAACATCATAAAATCAAAAATTTACAGAAACGATCTTAAATCCAAGTACAGAACAACAATTGCTGACATGTAATTGAATCAAAGGAGGAGTCAAAACAATTTAAACAAGAATTGAAATTATTTCTTTAAATCTTCAACCAGCAATAATTCTCAGAGGGAATATTTTTTGTTCACTGAATATACTACACATATAAGCTATGTAGAAATGATTACTCAAGCTATTAAAATCCCCCACCAATTTAGATATTAGATGCTCTACACATAAAGGAAAAGATTAATTACAAGAAAATTGAGTTTTTTCAAACAGAGAAGAATGCTTCTTATTAAGAATTAAAAAAAATAAATAAAAAAATAATGATTAGTTTGTTAATAATGTTGTAAAATTCAAATGGTATCCCTCTTAAATATCTTACGCCTGAAGAAGAGCATCCATTCCGCCTTCGTTTCCACCTCCCTGACTTCTCATTGTACCAGCTAGTAAACTTCCAAGCCTGAAATTAAATTAACAAAACAATGGTTTAAGTTATCAATACAATTATACATTAGTATAATAAAATCTGTCCATAAACTAAAGTGAACTAAAATTTTAGGCTGCATTTTCTACCAGAAATTGCTACAACGTCAATTAAACAAAAAAGAAAGAAAAAAAAATTGGGTTTAGTTTGAATAATCAGGAAAAAAAAAAAAGAAAAGAATTACAACAAATTCTACTAACATTAAGCATTCTTCAATCTTCCACTGATAATCTATAAATACAGTATTAACTGAACTATCATGAAACTTTTTTGTTTTCCTTTTAACAAAATACACTGGAACTCTTTGTTAGTAATTTTAATGATTATAACTGATACCTTTCTCTTCCTTCACAGGTCTAATATAACAGCAGAATTCTTTTGAGGGGTCTATAACATTCAATAAGTTTTATAATCAAAAAATTAATTCCAATCAAAATCTAGTATAGTAAGATGGTTTGGGATATAAACAGTAATAAAACGTCAAAAAGTTAATATCTTTGAGCTTAGATCAGCAGTTAATACTCTGTTTTATTGAAAAAGGGGATGAAGAATAAATATGTGTCTAAATACTGATTAACAATAAAAGTGCAAACATTATAATGCAATTGAAACAGAGATGCCAACCTCTGGAAACTTATTCTAAAGAATTATTTGTTTTATCTCTTTAAAAGGTCAAGAGTGTGCAAGCCTTTGAATGTAATGATTTTTTTTTTTTTAAATTATACAATATACAGGGTGACCCAAAATTAGGCCGAAAAGCTTCGATGGTTATTAAGGACACCAAAACACGTCATTTTTGTCAGTAACAAATGAGTCGTTTTGGTATGAGATGGGATCAGAGTAATCGTTATTGTCCAACTATTAATTGGATAGAAACATTTTTCTGGGATGATCAGAGACACAGCATGTTTTCGTTCCTGATCCGGGTTTTTATTGCTATTTCTTACCAAAATGCAGCATTAAACACTGCTTTATCAAATCACAGAATGTTGGAGATTGTAATGACTGTACATACTGTTATTACTAGTCATTATTGACTCAAGCTCAGTATCAATGTTCATTGATCCAACAACGCAATCTCTGAATTGAAGTAAATGACTAACATTTTGAACAACTGCTGTAAATCTGTCACTCTCATCCTAATATGCTGCTTTGATTCCATCACATGCCAAAAAGGCTCAGTTATAGACATGGGTTTACTAATAAAAATAACTTGTTTTGGTGTCCTTGATAACAACCAGAAGTTCGTTTGAGAATGAAATTTTAGTACAACTGAGACCCACACTCCCTTACAAATTTGTTAACATTTTATTATATCAGCAGCATCTATGGTTACAACCTATATAGTATTCACACTATAATACATATAAATTTAAAGAATCTTAATACTGATTTGTTTTTTGTACGATCTTTTTAATTTGGCCAATTAAGTAAATTGTAATAATTACATAAAAAGCTAATAGCTGGATCCTTAGATATCATCATGGCAAATATTAAAGCTACACAAATATATTTTCTTTTTTTACAGGAAATCATATACAAAACAATATATCTAAATAGAAATCAGAAATCAATACTTCAGTCAAAGGCAGAAACTGAATCTTATTGCAACCAATTTAGCATATCCTCTTACTTATCAGATCTTAACTAAGCTTTACTTTGTTACTTTTCAAAAAGGATTAACAATTTTCACATATTTGAAAAGATAATCAAAAAGGGCATAAAAATAAACCCCCACAATTTTTGGATTCATACTTCAAATAAGCTGGCATCTCTGAAGTCTAATTATAATATATGTGAAATTAAAAATGAGTTACCCTGGACTGAAGCATGAAAATGGGAAAAGAAAAAAAAAAAAAAACAAATACATGAAAACCAAAACATAAAATTCAGAATAAATAATGACTGAAGATCAAAGCAGAGATTCTTAAATAACTTCACCAATATTTTTAAGCTAAGATAATGAATAGTATTTCAGTTGGTTTGTAAGATATGTTTCATTTGTATCTCAATTTACATTACTTTATAAAAACCCACTCAATTTGAATCCATTTGTTGAAATTTTCTTTCTACAAAAATTAACAGAATTCTGAAAATAATTCCTTGTTAGTGACTATGAGCTGACTGCTTACTGTTGGTGAACGTGACAAAGTTAGGGTTAGGGTCCTGCTCATGATAGGACTGCAGGAGATACTATTTGAGCTACAGCTAAGCAATAAAAAATGTATCAAGTCATTCCAAAAGAAATGTTTTAGCATTAAGTTTTGAAAGGATGTAAAACATAAATTTAAATCAAGTATACATTTTCCATTTGAACCAATACCACTTTTCCAACATTGTGAAAGCTTCATACTGCCATTTCTATAGAATTCAGGAGATTTGGAGGCAAATAAGTTGCACAGGCTTAATTTCAGTGCTTCTAACATATTGTGCTGTCTTTCATAATGAAATGTTGCAAACTTTGAAATAAGTGGTAACCTGAAGGTGCAAGATCAGGAGAATACAGAGGATGTCGAAGCTATTCCCAGCTGAGTTCCTGAAGTACTGGTGATTCTTGCACTATGAGGGCTTGCGTTTTCAAGGTGAAAAACGCCCTTTCAACTGACCAGAGAACACCTCTTTTCTTACAGTTTTTCATTCAATTGATCAGTTGTTCACAGTATACTTCAGCTGCTTTTGATTGATTTTGTGGCAAAAGTTCAAAATTTATAATTCCAGCCATATCCTATCAAATGCTTAACCCTTCTGAGGGTAAAGGCCTTGTTTTGGCTGAGGTTTACTTTGTTCCCCTGAATGCTTTTGGCACTTAACATTCTTGTAAACTAGCCACTTTTCATCACAGGCAACTACACAACTAAAAAATGGAGATTGAACCTCTCAAGAATGAAGAGCAGTACAGATGTTGCCACACTCCACAATTGCTGTTGGTCAGCTTGTGTGGAACCCTCTTGCCGAGCAGAGACACTAGTCAAAGTTCTTACAAATGGCGATGACCATGAATTAAGATCTTTTGCTAAATATTTAACAGTTGCATTGGCATTTCTTGCAATAGAGGCTTCCAGCTAATCAGTATCAAGAGAGATAGGGTGCTCAGAGCAAATGGAGTCTTTCAAACTAAAGTTCCCTTCCCAAATTTTTGGAATTTCATTACTGTCACTTTCGCACATTCAAAACATTATCGCCATACACTTCTTGCACATTTTTTTACAGTATTAGCAGCATTGTTGTCGTTTTTGAAAGCAAAGCTTGGATGTACCTAATATGCTCTTCAGTGACCTCGACAGTAATAAAGGGTTATTTAAACAAATTATGTATGATATTATTGAAAGGTGGAATTTCTTAGAATGAGGCCACCTCAGCTTAGCAGTATTTATAAATCTTTAAAAAATTCATGTTTAGACAAGATGAGACACATTTGAACAAAAACAGTATTAAAAAAAACAAAACATTAATTTTGGATGACCTGATATTTTATCTTCTAAAATGACATTTCTGTTACTAGAAAATGACTTCTATTCATGACAACATTATATATTTACAAAAAATAAATGTTGTTCATATTTGACATTACACCAAGCATCAAAATACTTTATAAATGTCCGAAATGACCATTATACCTTATCATTTTACCTGTGTTCTGATACCATTTTTTTAAAATAATGAATGTTGTAAGCCTGAGGTAATTTATTCAGGACCTCCACATCTTTAAATTTCTCTTACAGAAAGGATAATAAAGGAGAATAACCCCCCCTCCCCCTTTTTTTCTTCAACTGTCAAAAATCCGATCGTTCTGAGTAAAGTTGTAAATAATGATCTGTTGATCCTAAGAGGCTGAAGAGATTAACCCTAAGACTTTAAGTAATTATGATAACATATTGGTAAAATGAACCCAGTTTTGTTCTTTGATAAGAGATTAATTTCAATCTATAGATAGTGGAGATACTCATTTTATTCATTATTTTCAAGAAAACATTAACATGTCTGAAAACTGCATTATTTTTTTAACAGGAATCAATTTAGCATTTACATACCAAAATACAGAGATGGAAAGATAAAATATTATTTTTTACCAAAAAAAAAAATTGAATTCTTATTGGGGCAGATGGGTCCATCATTTTCAACAGAGTTCTAAAACTTAGATGGTGATAAAATTTGAGAAAATACACTTTTCATTAATTCCTTGGATAGTGCAGGAAGGGGTTAAGTAATGAAGGCAATATATTAAGTTATTTGACAGGAAATTATTTAAAGATCTTATAATGGCAATGCAGAGATCTTTCATGAAGATTCTTGTACATCGTAAGTTTTGTGGAAAACTAATTTAGAAATAGAAGAAAGAAACGAGCTTTAAAAAGCCTGACTTGGACATGACTTGGCAGATCTCATACTGCAAAAGGACATACCTGCTTTGATGGTTAAAAAGTATCATTGAGAAACTGAATTTAAACTGGCAACTGATAAACAATATCTTTCCAATGAATTGCATTTAAAATGAAAGGAACAATAATTGATTAACGGAAATTCTAGAGTGCCATTATAAATCTAATTTCATGTAACTTCAAGAAGCGAGAATAAAATGAAATAATGAAGAAATACTAATTAGCCAAAAGGCAGGCAAACAATTCTTACTGCTCATCCATACACCACCAGAACATAGACTATTACTGAAAGAATTCACAAGTTAAAAAAAAAAAAAAAAAGTCTAAAATTTCAACAATTAATGAAACTTTAAAAAGGCTCTATAATGCCATGTTAATAAAACTTCCCATCATCATAAAAAACATTTAAAAATCTTTTACTTTCAATTATTCTGAAGTTTCTTTTAATATGAAATTTGAATCAAGGAATATCTAAAAATTTCCTTTTGCTGGAATACTTATACTTAACTATGATTACTAACTTAGCTTATTTGGGATTGAATAAGCTTTAAACAGAAGCATTAAAAGGAATTTCATTTACATAAAAAACTTTTATATTAATTGTTTTTGTAAGTATGTGATTATTTTCATTGAAACACTTGTTTTCCTAGCTATGTAAAGAAAGAATCCTTAAAGAAATATGAAACACGTGCCTGGATCAACAACATTCTACCTCAGACTAGTTATCCTTAGATTTTTCTAGGATTGGAGGGGCTGTGAATAAGAAAAAATGTTTTTTTTTTTTGCGTTCATGTTTTTTTTGTAATATTAAATGAACATTGTTATTGGAAATGATATACTAGTTGAGGGTCTACCTTGAAGAAATATACAATGGCAAACAAGAAAACAAAATCTTGCAATTAATTCATACCAAGAGAATGTTGTTAAGCCAAATTAACAGTAAGGATACCTATGTAAGTACAAAGCATAGGAAATAAATTCTTCTTAATATTTTAAATCACTTCTTTAATAACACGTTTTGGACATTACTTTAAAAAATTGAAGACAACGATTCGGACTTATTTTCAACAAAGATCACAGATGTGGACATTATCATTAGCCTAATTCATGTTTAAGATTGTTCATACAGTATTCTAATTTTTTTTATTGTAAATCATTATTTTTAATTTTGGGAAGGAGAGAGATGGTCTCTCTTCCTGTAATGTAATAGGCTTGAGAAAATAGGCTGATTAGGCCTTACGAAATATAGTGGAGGTTTTTATTTTTGTTATTAAACAATGCATAGGAGTTTGTAAGGGGGGGGGGAGGTCAAAATGTATAAATCTCCATATTATTATACCCCTACCCAAAATAAAACTATATATGCTCCTGGTACATTGACATTTACTACTGAGCAACTGCTCTATTCATCAAATAGAATGAAGTAGATATTTTTCCCAAAAGATAAGGAGAAGGAAAGCTTGCCAACTTTCGAATCCCCATTCATTACAAACAAAAAGCACCTTATCACCAACAATGCAACATAAGACAGCAAGGCCTAATTTATTGCATGAAAATAAGGGGAGGAAATGCGTTTCAACAAAGTACTGTAGAGCTTCCCTTTACCTATGGAGGAATTAGCTTTGTGTACCGTTAGAGGTAATAAAGAAAACTAACAAACAAGCAGCGTGGAGTACATTAATATTTTTGATTTCTTCCACAAGACAAAACCAAATCAGCTGATTTTTCCTCAAATTAAAACTTCCAAAAGATCCTTTTTTTCCTCAGATTTGGATTTGGTGTAATGCTGCACTTGTTCCTAATTAACCTTACAAGTTTAATAATTAGTAAACAAATACTAAAAAATATATTTAAGCTTGCTGTTTGGAACCACGACATTTAATTATTCTAAGAGTTGGTAACACAGCTTTAAAATAATTTTAAACATTACTATACTTCTGTAATAAATGTAATTTCACAAAGATGATAAATACAAAATATTTTTTTTTAATTTTATTTTTTCCACATTGCTGTATGAAGTGTAATAATTACACAAAGCATTTATAACTAGATTTTTTTTTTGAGGTGGTCTCTGTTAAACTTCATATTTAAGAATTTAGTTTTATTTAGATTTTAGATAAATCAAAGACACTGGGACATGAAAATTTCATGTCCAATCAACCACTTGCCCTTTTATAGCTCAACTAATATGAACTGATTTACATATATTTTTATATTTATGAATTCACTAACAGTATAGAGTGGAGTTGTGATTGTTGGAGTATTACATTATAGTGCTGTTTAGGGACAAACTTTGCGGGCTGAAAATTGAACAATTATACTGAAATTACTTGAGTATGGAGAAAGCTCTGCAATGACTGCATTGCTATTTAGGCAATGGTAACTTTCTTTTTCTTATAATTCAGCAGATAGAGTCAAGTTGAATATTATAGAGATTCTCCAATATATTTTAATTCCATAAAAATTTTCCATCAATTGTCCATTTTTGTCTTCATTTGGAGAGGTTCATTTCTGAAGTCATCCTTAATATGCTACTCTATACAAAAGATGAATATCAAGTTCTTGATCTAATTCTCATCACTAACTAATGACTTTAGTAACTTATTTCTTCTCGAGAATGCATCTTGATCATAATTAATTAATTAATTTTCGGTTGTGATGCAACTACAAAACTGATTACAACATTAAACAACTGGCTGAGATGCAGCAAGACGAGATGGAAACAGCTGATACACATTAGGGAAAAGTATGTTGCTGAAAGAAATGCAGTCAAGAAAGATACAAGAAGCAAAATGAGCTTTTGGGAAGTGTTTGGAAACAAAGTGAAAGAGAATTATCACTATGATAGGAAGAGAGTTTTGAGTACATGAGAGGTCTTAAAGGAAATTGTGGTAAAAGGGTGAGAAACATTAGAATCAAAGAAAAACAAAGTAATGAAAACTGAAAACACTCTTGGGGTTCAAAAATAGAGAAGAATGGAAGAAGTAACTGCCAAGAAACTGGTAGAGGAATCAGGAAAATGAATCAGGCTGTACAGAATCATGCCTGAAATGATTGAAGCAGGAGGGAGGAATTAATTAGAATGTTGACAGTTTTGTTCCAGAGTGCTTGGGAAGAGAAAATGACTATAATATTGTGCCACTACACAAGAAATGTGACTATTACAGATATATTAATTACAAATATATGTGCCTCTGTCATACTCAAAATATACTCTAGAATTCTCAAAGCTAAACTGAGAAGACAAATAGGAGGAGGATTAGAAGAAGAGCAAGCAGCATTAGGTCCACAGGACACTCAGGACGGTAATGAATTTAGCATTCCTGGATTTAAAAAAGCAACATTCCATTCTATGCCATGTAACGAGATTTGGAATGGTTTGGTAAATGTGAAGCTTATTCATTTAATTAAGTTAACATATGACAAGGTTGAAGGAGTAGTAAGGATAGACGGTAAGCTTTCAAATACATTCCTTATGGAGAGGGACATTAAGCAGGTTGGTAACATTCTAAGGCACTGCGGAGAGGCTGGGAGTTTTCTATTTGACAAGTGATTTGATGAACCAGTTTTGGGCTGTTAAAATTTGAAGACTGATCAACAATTTAATGTCTGTTAAACCCTTAAACATTGGTCCAAAGAAAATGTCAGTTGATGGGAGACTTGACAACCCTCCAGGTTAAGGAAAGCTTGGTGCCCACTGCCTAAGCCTGTTGATTATAGATTCATGGATGAAGTTATAAAGATTGGCAAACAGAAATTGGGAAGACAACATTTATTGGAATTTGAGACTTGTTAACTGCCAAATTCTGGTGTGTGCAGATAACATCATACTTATAACTGATAGCAAAAGGCAACCCCATATTGCAGTTGTAGAACAGATCAAAATCCTTAAAAGAAAAGGAATGATTGTTAACTCCAATAAGAGTAAAATCATCCAGGTGACTAAGGTGGAAGAACAGGTAGCAAATCTTCATATTATGTGCGATGAGATGGAGCAAGTAACCAGCTTTGATTATCTTGGGAAAATATTATATCGGAACAGCAAAATAACAAATGAGGTCATTAACCATGTTAGAAAGGCAAATAAATCTTCTACCAGTTTAACCATACTGTCTTTGATAAGTGGGAAATTTCATAAGAAACAAAACTACAGCTGTACCAGATGGTAAATTGAGCCTATGCTATGCTGCTTTATAGAAGTGAAAGCTGGCCTGCAAGGGAAAAAGAGGTTAGCAGAAAAACTGCTGCAAATCTGAAATGTTTGAAACTGATAGTGGGGAAAACACTGAGAAATAGAATACCAGAAGAACTTAAACAGATTGCATACAAAAAAGACTAGTGAAATGAAAACTGAAGTGGTTTGGATATGTTTGTAAGGAGGAATGAAGATCATAAACCAAGACAGATCATGGAGGCTACAACAGAAGCAAGAAGGCAGACCAAGAATGTTATGAAGATTGTATGGTAGAGACGTAATTTAATGGCAATGAAGCAAATTGAAGAGAGAAGGAAAAAAAAAATAGAGTGTTTATCTTGGACTTTACTGGCCAAGCTTTCTCAGTGGAAGTGATGCCCACACTGAGATTTAGTATGTCTAGACCCCCGTTTCCCAACAGGGGGGCAATTTGATTGTTTAGGGGGGGGGGGCAATTCTGAAATGGGGAAATGTTTTTTTTTTTTTTTTTTTTGGTTGTGAAGTTAAAATGTTTTTGTTTTTTTTTTGTTTTTTTTTTAAAGTTATACCTAATGGTGGGGCTTAGCGTACTTTAGATACTTTAGGTGGGGCGCAGCACAAAAAAGGTTGGGAAACACTGGTCTAGACCCAACTTTTGCATTGCCCTGTTTAGGCAACTGAGTAAGAGACTATACTTGGTCGAGGGTATCATATTAGTTTTTAGCTAGTTAACTCACTATAGATAGATCCTAATTTTGTCCAATCACCACCTAGTCAGTGGCACCTCATTTTGCACTATTCCATAAACTCTTGGCCATTGGGAGTCCTAGGTATGACTCATGGGGCTCCAACTCCTGGACGGTATATCCCCCCCCCAATATATATATATATATATATATATATATATATATATATATATATATATATATATATATATATATATAT
>JAFIDM010009631.1:27928878-27942714 GCA_023159025.1 Thereuonema tuberculata
AAGAAAATAAAGTAAAATAAAATAAAATAATTGTTTACAATGTATGTGCTACCATTTTAACGTAAATAAAACATGTTAAAAGCATTTTTGTCCTATTTCGGATTATCCGCGGAATTCGCTTATCCGCAGTTGCCGCGCCACCCAATTCCGCAGATAATCGGGAGTTTACTATACTTTCTTCCTTTCCTTGCAAATACAAGTTTTAAAGAAGTTTTGATAAGAAGTGCAGGGATTGTAGAATGATTTACTTGATTCAGTACAGTATGTCAGATTGTAACTACAAAACCAGTCACTACATTTGCACTTTTTTTATTTGTATGGTAATTAGCTATCCAGGATATTATATTTTGGTCTAACAATTGTTTACACTTCTTAATGTGTATCAGAGAGGGGGGGGGGGAAGCATTAGAACAAAATTTTAGAATGTAGTTTTAACTCAAAACTCAAATGCATTCATATACAGAGAAAAAGATTGCTTAAGTACCAAAATTCAATTACACCTGTAAGGCTATATAATGAAGTTAAGTATACTACCCAGTGCACCATTACGCAAACAGTGTCAAAACTTATTTTTTCATTATTAAGTAATTTTTTTTTGTGGTGCAATTGACATTATGTGGTGGTGGTTCTCAGACCAATGTGGTAAGAACTGAAGTTAGGATGATTACTGTCTGATGCAGAAATTTTTATAATATACCATTACATTAACTTCTAAAGCAGTACAGAAGAAAAAATTTTGTTGGAAAATTTAAGTAAGTTCATTGCAAAGAAATACATTATACATTAACATAACAGTTTAAAACTTTTATCTTAACAAGATGTTAAACAAAACCTTAAAAACTAAACAACGTAAAACCTGTTTATAATGAGAATATGTAAAAATCCCAATTTAAAAATGAAATTCAATGCTTGAGGCAAAATCAGCAGTATGAAATTATTGACTACTTACATCTGTTGCATATTAGGATCTCCCATGACTTGTGTAGCCTAACACAAAAATTAAAAAAGAAAAATTATTTTATTAGACTTTCAACAATTAACATCAATTCAAAAACTTTATAAGGTGATTAAATACACTCCTGTACTTAAAGAGTAGATTATGTACCTAAAAATTGCGATAGTTGTATGCATTTGTTGGAATCAGTAAGCTGAATACATAAGAATTTGTAACTGAAATGCAAGCATGTGTGTCTAACAAAGAAGAATGGATCTAGAATTTGATTAAGGAGCAGTAGTATATAAAACTATTAAATTTGGGGGTAAGGGATCCTTGTTCTTGATGTGATCGAGATAGGAAAATATCGTTATCAAACTTATTCCATCAATGACTTTTTAAAATTTATGAATAGAAAACCTTTTTAATAGATACAAACACAATGATGTAAACTGAAATATCTTGAGGACGACTTTTTGGATTCAGACTGAATTTCATAATTTGTAAAGGATAGACTAATAAACTAATGATTAAATGCAAAAATTCCAGAAACTCTACAATTTTTCTTCTGTGCTTAGTTCAACAGTATTCCACCTCAAATTGTATTCATTGTTGAATGAGCATGATGTCATCTCTGCAAAGATTGTGGCAGCTTGTGAGAATTGCCAACTAGGCATCTTCCAATCTATTGCTGTATTATGAAGATCTGCCCACGTCATACAAAGCTATAAGAAACTGGTATTGGTCATACTGGAAAACTCCATCTTCAATCATCTCCAGGAACAGATCACTATTGGTTTATTATTTAAGCAATTTATTGGCAAGCAGTCATTGTGCATTTAGCAACTAATATTAGGACTTTATCTTCCCAATTGCTCCTTTTACCATTTTTGGCATATGTTATGAAGGAATGATTTTTAAAACAGTCACTCTGTGTATAGCTCACTGTTATCAAGATGGCTGACATCGACTCCCTGTGATTTTGATAATGAATTAGATGTATTTATTCTACTAAAAGTTCTGAAAAAAAATTAAATATGGCTAATTTCTTTGAAGATTCTCGCCTTGACAATTCTTGTTTTCAAGGGAAAATTTGGCTCGTGTTTTTTTTTCCTTCTCTACGGAACTTGCCATTTTGAAAAGGACTTGTGCGTGCAAAAAGTGATCCAGAAATGATGTTAATGTTATTTTAGCCAATCACAGCAACTTTTAAAAACACGAAATGCTATCAAGGACTCATCAGTTAAGTTTTGTATAATTGTGTTTGGTGCACATCAATTTCTATTTTAAGACTTGTAGAGCCTTGACTGAGTGACAGCTCATCAACTGACAATCACTTTGGCAGAGTTGGTGCACTCTGCCCTTATTGTTAAAAAGTCGAAATGTTATGATTTTTAAATATTAAAACAAAATAAAGTTATTCATCAAATACATCAGCAGCATATAAAAGGAATATGTTTACAATGTGTTATGGCAAATAATCTGTTATGGCAAAAGATAGGCTTCCTATGTAATTTGTTGTATCATGAACATTTCTTGCAATTATATTAGATTCGTATTATCATAATTACCATTCAAGTAGTATGGCAAGCATAGTTATACAGCGAAACACTTGAACAAAATCTAAATATATTTTTTTATTTATAAAATTAAAAAGATTAGATATTTACCATGTTCATCAGTGCAGGATTATTAAGAAGATTAGAAAAGTCAATCCCTGATTCACCACTAAACATTCCACTTCCACGGGAGTCTTCCTGTAAAGATTAAAATAACTGACTTTGTATAAAAAAACAAAAAACAAAAAACTTAAATATGATGGTATTAAAAGATTTTGTACATGGTTTTTAATCCTCTTTCATAAAGTAACTACTGCATCTTAAGACAGTATATTAAACTAGAAATAAACTGATTTTTTTCAAGTTTGCATATAAATAGCAAACATTAGCTATTTTTTATGCTATTTTTTTTTTTTTTTTTTTTTAATCTGCACAAATTTTATGCAGATGTGCAAATGAAAGATTTATTCAGTAATCAGACTTTGAGAGAAGTAATGGAGACATGAATGAACAATATAATACAGTGATTCTCTGAAGTACTGTCTTTATTCCTAAGCATACAAAATGCTTACCAAGGCTTTTGGGAATATGCTCTTGCTATACATTACAATACAATGGCGATCCGGTTTAGTAAAGACAGCAGCTCTTTGAAAACAGTGTGGCTCAGATATAGTTAGCCATTCTGTGATTGAGGAAACGACAAAGCACAGTCTCTTGTACAATTCTCCATCCTATTTTTCAAAGCAAAAGGGCCCTGCTCTTTGCTGAAGTCTCTAAACTTGTTCTACATGGCATGGCAACATCTTCAAAAGCTGCATAAGCTTTTCACAGGCTTAAAAAAACAAAACAAAAAAATAAAAATAAATGACAATGAAATTTCAGAGCAATTTGCTGCCATCCAATCTAATTCTTACAGGCAATTGAAACATTAAAAGGATGTTTGAAAAGCTAAACGGAGATATGTTAAAGAGTCAAAACTTTCATGCACAAGTTCTTAATAAGACAACAGTGTGGTTCTAATATACAGGGTGTATCAGTTAGACACGGTCAATTTTGTATACAGTAGCAACAATCAAATGGCCTGGTCAATTTTGGCAATGATGTGTTGTTGCTTTTTAACATTGCCGTGTGACCCTTTTGCAGCAAATTTTGTTACAACAGAACCAGAGTCTTCAAATTTCTTCTTGATTGCAGTCATTGTTTCGCGTTTTAAGAGAAAAACCGTATTCCTAATCAAGCAAACCTCTTGCTGTAGAGATTATGCGCTTCGACTCATAAACTTAAGATCAGACACATCTTGCTTTAATGTCAACCAGAATACGCCACTTTCCCTGCCGCATTGTGAATTGTCACACAGTCGCTAACGCATGTTCAATGTCGCAAGGTGCTCATACTGAATCAGGTGCATGCCCACGTTATACACAGATGAATTATTGTGGTAGGATACTGTTATTCTTGTGAAAACGTATAATCTTGCTCTCAAAAATGGCTCCCAGGAAGACGTTACAGGGTTGATGGGATCTAACTGATACACCCTGTATTTTGTTTATACTGAATTCAGATGTTTCTATGGTAAAGGTATCTGAAAGAAGCTTTGTAAGTTCTGTAATCAGTCACATTGCTTTATTTGGGAATTTTCTAGATTTTTTAATTTTGATATTAAAATAAAAACTGCTAGACTGTTTTATCCAACTATGTAGCACAACCTCACCGCTTGATAGTAACAGTCTACTATTCACATGATCTATGTGAAAACTTAATGGTTCGAACACACCAATTTAAATATTCGTTCGGTCTTCAATCAAATTTTGTCAACATTTGGGTATCTTCCCAAACGAAATCTTTAAGAAGATTTAAAGGGTCTACAGAGTGAATGTTTTGAGCAGAAGTAATGTATTTGAATGGCATAAATGGTTTTCCAAGGGAAAACAATCAGTAAAAGATGTGAAACCAGATATACTTACTGTCAGAAATCCAGCTAACAAGGAAACCTCTCGAATCATAAAAAATCAGATTTTAATGAAACTTTGTAAAATGAATCATTAGATTGTGTATATAAAATGATAAAAAAAATCTGTCATTTTACCTTTTAAACACCAGAAGGCGCTAATGATTTGTTGCTAACCAAGAAACCAAGTACTTTCCTATACCTTTTATTAGGAAAGTAAAGTAGCACCATCTGTTGACTCCTGATGTAACCTTATTCAAAGTCTTTAATTTAAATTTTAAAGTTTCCAAATTCGGAAAGATTCTTAAACGTAAATTAGAATCGAATCAGATATAAGGGGAAACCTTCTGCATGACTTAGTTGTGATATTGTGATGAGTTTTATAACTATATTTATAATTATTTTGTTTATTCTATCTTATTTACTTTTATATGTATTTTACTGTTCCAATCAATTAGAATCTAATCAGTTGTAAATTTCAAATTATGACAGTTAACGATCTTTTCCTGTTTTGTTTAGTTTTGAATCTTAACGGCTGAGGGTTCCCATAATTCCCTGTAATTTAAAATCTTCAGTTAATTTCAGTTACGAATCTTAAGCTATTTTAAATCGCCCAAAGCCCTCAGTCAATGATTGATCATTGTAAATACTCTATAAAAGCCCTTGCTCTCCTTGAATAAACAGAACACAGATTCAGCTTGCCTAATCTACTTCTTCTACAAGCCAGACACCAACGAAAATCACAATATATAATATGAAGACACATGATCGATAAATCAATTTCATTAATATGTTCAGCGTCATAACATGGTAAAGAAAACAGACAGCGTGCATTGAAATCTAACCAATTTTAGTGCATTTTTATGAATTAAAAGTACTGATGGCTAACTTCAATAAAATATTTTGTGTATTGGGTCCATTATAAAACAATCTCCTCGATATTTGTTTTGGCATAATTTTTTTTTTAATAGCTTAAAAATGAGAGGTGCGTAGAAGGTGCCTGAAGTAGTCAAGTGCATAGCATTGAGAGCAATGACATATGCTTACAAGTCTTCGTTGAGAGTTTATAACTTCAAGAGAGAAATCATTGGGAAGGATGTTATTTTTTTAATAATTACCGTATATGCTCCAATAGAGGCCCCTGGCGTTTATTTGCAAAACTAGCCTCGGCTCCCGGCGCTTAATAGAGACCGATCATTATCGAAAGAACGCAATATTTTTACACATAAATACCGGCTAATATTACAAACAGCTACCGTATTTTCCAGCGTATAAGACGACTTTTTAAACCAGGAAAATCTTCTCAAAAGTCGGGGGTCGTCTTATATGCCGGGTGCTGAAACATATACGGCGAGCATATTCCAAACTCTATATTTTAATTGGAAAATTGGGGGTCGTCTTATACACCGAGTTGTCTTATACGCCGGACAATACGGTACTTTATTTTAATTTCACATGCTATATAAGACTGTTAAAGATAAATGGCAGTGTCTTTCTGTACCTTTCGCTGCTATTCGTCATCCGAATCCGCAATGACGGGCGGCCGCCTCACCGGAAGTTTCTTTCGCGTATTCCACCGCGCGAATCTTAAAGGCAATGTCAAATGACCGTTTCAGCGGCATTTTGTAAGGCAATGTACCGTAAGCTATTATGCACGACTATAAAGATACGGACGCTTACACTAGTACCGGTAGGCAACTATCAAAGACCGGCTACTATTTGGCCGTGTCCCCTCTGCAGTCCGGCGCTTATTAGAGACTGGCAACAATAAGAGCCTCGGCTATTATTGCAGCATATAATGTATTACAAAAATATTATGAATTTCTACAAAGCTTTTTACTTTTATTTGTTGTATTTATGTGTTTGTTTATTTTGCTACTTCAAATTTAAGTGTGTTTTTATTGTCTTAATTTTTGCTTACATTTCTTTTTTCACTAAATTAATCACGTAAGACTATCTTAACATAAAGATAAACAAAGGGAAAAAAAATAAAGAAATAAATAAAAAAGAACTTACTATTAGATAAAAGAGAAAATAATACTTATTAAAATGATAAAATCTTCTGACCGATTTGAGACTCAAGTTATAAGCTCTCGATGCGCACTTGACTACCAATAGAACCTTCTATGCTCTCCTCATTTTTAAGCTATTAAAGAAATAAAAACAATGCCAAAACAACTATCGTGAAGATTGTTTTATAATGGACCCAATATACAAAATATTTTATTGAAGTAAACCATCAGTACTTTTAATTCATAAAAATGCATTAAAATTTGTTAGATTTCAATGCACGCTGTCTGTTTTTTTTTTACCATGTTACGACGGTGAACCTCCTAATGAAATTGATTTATCGATATTTTATAAATCATAACTATCTTATGCAGAAGGTGTCCTCTTATATCTGATTCTATTCTAATTTACGTTTAAGAATCTTTCCGAATTTGGAAACTTTAAAATGTAAATCAAAGACTTTGAATAAGCTTACATCAGGAGTCAACAGATGGTGCTACTTTACTTTCCAATTAAAAGGTATAGGAAAATACTAGGTTTCTTGGTTAGCAACAAATCATTAGCGCCATCTAGTGTTTGAAAGGTAAAACAACCGATTTTTATTATTTTCGACTCAAATTTTTTGGTCCTTCCTGCTCGATTCCGCATCTAAGATTTATTTCATTTTATAAACACAATCTAATGATTCATTCTGCAAAGTTTCATTAAAATCTGAATTTTTAAAATTTCCTTGTAAGGTTGAATCTCTAAAAGCATGAATCCAGGAAAACCTACAGTAGATCTGTACACAGCTGCTAGAAGGATGTGGAATCTTTCATTTAGAGTGCCTTGCAATCACCAAACAAGATCTGCAGATGTGACATGATTGTCCAAAATTTGTGCCTCATTGTCTCATGAATGACCAGAAGTACAAGATGGAACTTTCTGGAGCTGATTATCTAGCTGATGGACAGATCTGACTGAACCACATTGTTACAGAGGATAAACCTTCATGGTTCCTGTATCATCCTTAGGCAAAACGACAACTCAAGGCATGTTGTTTATTGGGGAAACTAACCAACAACAGTGCGGTTTGGCCAAAGAAAGATAAGATGATGATCTTTTGTTTTCTTTGACTATCATGATGTACATACCATGACATATCAAAGGGACAGTTTTTATCAATGGCACTAGACATTGACACGAGGCAATGAGATATAAGAGGCTACACCTTTTCCATAACAATTCTTAGATGCTGCAACATGACAATGCACCTGCTTACCGATCATTTGCGGTCGCCATCGTACTTTGCCCAAATGGGAACTACTGTTTTATCTTAACTACTGCATACTGTCCAGATCTAGCCCTCTGTGACTACCATCCGATTCCCAAGCTGAACGGGATCTCAAAGATCGCAGTTATAACTTAGTGCAGAGATTATTGATGCAACACCACAGACAGATACCACAAAACGTCTTCCAGGAAGGTAATGAAAATGTTACAACTGCTGGATGAAGTGTGTAACAGCAGGGGGAATTGCTTTGAAGGACAGCAACAACATTTTACATTTCCTCTGGTAAATTTTTGTTTCAAGACAGTTGCCCATCATCCTTGCTTTAAATTAATAGATCTAAGACTTGAAGCCAAATTTAAATGCAGATGATTATTCCCCCATCCCTGCAGTTTCTTTGTTATAATTTTATGAATCTTGGATGGTGTCCATTTAATCACTGTACACAAAAAAAAAAAGGGCATTATACAACTTTTAGGCTTACCTGAGAACCTAAGTTAGCTTCTCTTAGTTTTTCTTCGGCTATACGTAAATTTGTTTGGTGACTCTCTTTATCGGGTTCTAATTTGACAGCATTTTCATAGCAAATCTTGGCCTCTTTATACTGCTTGAGTTGAGTGTGCGCCAACCTAAATTAGAATACATTAAAGTACATAAGATAAATTCTATCTTTCTAAACTGGGTAAAAAATTTTTTTTTGATATCTTTTAGAATAAATTATGTCTTTCAGTTTATTTAAACTGAACAAATACACTCATTAACAAAAAAAAAAACGACGCACCTAGAAGGAGTTGTCCGATTGTAATGAAATTTCGTATGCAAAGATATTGGTACCACCCATGCAAATGATTAAACTTTGGTGTCCAATGAATGAATAGCGAGAGCTACAGCGCATCGGAACTGCGCACTCAGCAGGTGTATATAAGAAGCGATTCTCAATCTGATGGTCAAAATTTCTGTTTCATTGTGAGTTAGGAAACCTTTCAACAACTGAAAAAATGCCTCGCCGCAGGATTTGAGCTCATTATGTGCAACTGTCAGAGTTTGACAGTTATCATCGTTATCAACCATCAGACATGCGACCCCCACACGAGTGTCCACCATGATCATTCACAGACAGCTGAGAGAGCGACATCTACGCTCGTACCGACTGCTACGCCACCTGCCACTCATGTCTGCACACCGTCGGGCCAGATTACAGTGGTGCTTGGCTAGATCCAGTTGGAATGATGCTGACTGGGGACAGCGTTTAGCGACGAATCCCGCTTCCAACTGTGTTCTAACGATCATCGTAGACATGTCGGGAGACGCCCTGGGCAGATGCCGATCCTGCTTTCACTATTGCACGCCACACAGGCCCTCAACCAGGAGTTATGGTCTAGGGTGCCATTTCCCTTGATAGCCGGACCCCTTTGGTCGTCATTAGCAGCACACTTACAGCACAGCGGTACGTCGACGACATTCTGAGACCTGTTTTGCTACCCTTCCTTTTGCAGTACCCTGGCCTTATTTTTCAGCAAGATAATGCCAGACCACATACGGCACGTGTTGCTATGACCTGTCTTGCAGCTTGTGAAACACTTCCTTGGCCAGCCAGATCCCCAGATCTCTCTCCAATCGAGCATGTCTGGGATATGATGGGAAGGAGACTTCATCCACCAGGGAATGTGGATGACCTAGCCAATTGGAGCAAATTTGGCAAGAAATACCGCAGGAGACCATCAGGGAGCTTTATCAGCCCCTAGCCACGTCGTGTGGCAGCTTGCATTCAGGGTAGAGGTGGGTCAACACCTTATTGAGCTCGTTACTTTGTAACTCTGTAATAAATCATTCAATTTGTCTGAAAGTTTAATCATTTTCTATTCTGTACATAATCTTCCTGTCCACCAATTTTTGTCTCCATCGGACAACTCCTTCTAGGTGTATCGTTTTTTTTGTTAATGAGTGTATAAACAAAAAAAAATATTAGGAAAGTTACAACATTTTACATTCACAAGTAACTTTACATATAATTAGTCAAAGCATTATTCCCAATTAGTCTTTTCCAGACAACATTATTACTAAAATGAAACTATTCTTTTGCAGAGCTACAAATCAGAGAAGAAAACATCAATAAATGAATTCAGAAAAAGAATCACACTAACTTATAATTTATTTCATAATAGGAATTCTACAAGTCATTTAAAGGAAGTAAAAAAAAAAAATAGCATTTATAACTTTCCAAATTATTTTATCTAATTTTTTATATTAAATTATTTTAAGTTGAATTACTATCATTTGGAACTTTTATTACTAATTTAATAGAAGTTTCTTGCTGAAGCACGATTCATTGTAATTTCTTAAACTATGAAGATAAAGTTTGTCAAATTTTTAAGAATAACCAATTTAACAACTAACAGTATATCCTTTCTGGAAATCTACCTACTAAAAACCCTTTTTTTTAATAATGACATTTTAAAAATTAAAAATCCACATCAAAACAGAAACAACTTACCCTTTCCTACCATAGGCCTTACTGTATGAGGGATCAATTTTAAGAGCGGTATCACAGTCATCTATGGCTGCTTTGTAATTTCCCAAATGGTTGTAGGCAGCTGCTCTATTGGGGGAAAAAAATAAAATAAAAATGTCAAGATTAACTTTATTTTTTCACCATATAATTCTGTTTAAGCCTTCCTTCTTAAAATTCAAATAGATTTTTTTGTATCTACTGGAATTTCTATACAATTGATTTCTGTCTACCAAGAAACTGTCTTTGATGTACAAATCTGCAAAGTTTCTGTTTTTATTCAGAGTTTGTTAAATTCAACACAAAAAGCATTACTGAAAATTTAGCGAAGCCTTGCTTAAGATAATCAAATGATTGGGTTTCCCCCTTTGTTTCAAAAGCTAAGGACGTCTATCAAAAAAAAAAAAATTCAAATCTAGGAACTGTATGTTATAGAGGGTGTTTAAAATGCCCTTTGGTTCACTGGGTGCCAGGTAGGCTCATAGCCGAGGAAAAAAAAAAAAAATTTCTCCGCCCCAGCATGATTTTAGAAAAATAACAATGCAATATAAATACGGACGTATAAAATGTTTGCTATTAAGTGTGGATTCACTATTTGAATCATTAATAACACCGGGAATTACTAGGGAAATAAAAGAAAGCTGTTTTCAGGTGGTTCTTGCCTTTGATGGTTCTGGTTGGTTCCCATGATGACGTTACAGAATCCATGTTACATGTTCTACGTCGTATGTTTATTTTACATATCTCATGTTATCAGATATTTAACGGAGTGCATTTTGTATCATTTTACCTGAAGATAGCCACAAGCTGCAGTGGCCGAAATCGATTGTTTTAAATTTGTGCTTAGTAAATTTTAGTATTTTCGCTTGTGAGAATTCCAATGTTCATTTATTTCAAAGAAAGCTTGCATTGCTTCGACGTATTGGCTATCTAGTGGCACGTTTTGGAGTACTAGTCCACTAAACATTGCTACTGGAGAAGGTGAATCACTGGAGCTTTTCGAGCAGTCTTGGGGAAACTGCTGGAAATGTCACCTTTCCTCCTCCTACTGAGTGTAGCTGTGGTTCCATTTTGGCTACTGGAACAGTTGCCCTGAAGCCATTCTAGGGATATTCAAACTCTTGGATAGCTCCCTTGAACAGTGGTAGACTGCTAGTTAAGATATCTTTTTAAAGCTTTCTTGTGGATGTAAACTTAGTTAAAATTGAATTTAACTTAGCAGAGATTATTTACTTGTACTTAATAATTACTTAGATATTCATGGCAGTAATAAGGGAAGAAGGCTTGCAAAACTTTAAAGAGCCAATTAAACCAACTTGTACTTTCTTCAATAAGCTGATAAAAGCCTACTGACTATAATAAATGCATTCATAACTTGAGTCCATTTAACATTAACATAAATGCTGAAAGAATATTAAGCAGGAAATTTTATGTACAGTTAATCTTCCTATCACCTATGGAAAAATTCTGTCGCTAAGTTAGCATATGGGTACCAAGATTACTGTAAATCGATTTTATTCATTTAATGAAGTTAATAATCTGACAATTAATTTTGCATTTCAAAACGATTAATAATTTGAATCATACAATTAAAATATTCCAATAAACTTAATTTTTAATTTGATTTTGATTCAATAATAATGTATTTTTTAATCATTTTTTTATTCTTAACAATTTAACTTTTACTCCATTATATCTTATATATAATATAATATCTTTATAATTCCACATCCATTACAGCAAATAAAAGTTTGTAAAGCCAGTAACCATTTATAATTAAAAATATCTTAATCATTGGTTAAGTGGAAGAGAAATATATTTTGATCCTCACTTACATTAAATATATATATTCTTTTTCACATTATATTTTCTGTGATAATTATAATTATTTAAAATGAAATATATACCAAAAAAGTGTTTCTTTTGATATACCTATTTTTTTTTTTTTTTATTTGTGTGTGTGTGTAAAGGGGAAAAAACTGTAAATATGTCTGTCCCCCCACTTAAAACTAGTTCTGGCTATGACCAGAACTATGAGTTATCCCCCGATAACCCTACCTGTATCTTATACCAAAATGATAGTCTCAGTATGCCATTTACTGAAACTAATAACAGTGGGAGAAAATTATAAATTTCAATTGTGAATTTTTCTATGATGAATTGGAAATATTTCCATTAAAAAAAAAAAGTTAAATCTTATTTCAAAACAACAACTACTACTTAATCCTCTTATCTAGGGGCACGGCAGTGCCCCCGCCAAGACGAGCCGAAGGCAGGAAGGGCACTACTTACCTTTTCTGGAAGTGTTTCGTCGTATTTTCGAACCCTCATAGCTTCGGCCTGGATAATACTAGAGAGCTCAAATTTTCAGGATAAGATGCAGTTACCATACTAATGAAATACGCTAAGTTTCATTTATCTAGCTTTTATACTTTGGATTTTATTAATACCAAAATACGTCGATTCCGTCACTGACTGACTCACTGACTCATGATCATCAAAACCTCTAGGGTACTTCCTGAAGTCCTAGAAAGCTGAAATTTGGTATGCATGTTAGGAGTAGCACACAAACAACAACAAAATTAAGAAATCCGAAACTTTCACCCTGCAACCCCTCATAAAGGGGGGGTCTGGTTATGTATTATCGAACCCTCATAGCTTCGGCCTGGATAATACTAGAGAGCTCAAATTTTCAGGATAAGATGCAGTTACCATACTAATGAAATACGCTAAGTTTCATTTATCTAGCTTTCATACTTTGGATTTTATTAGGATCTGAAATACGTCATACCCTCAATGCTTCGGCCTAAATAATACTGTGTAATAATGTGATTTCTTACAAAAGTGCAAACAGCTTGTATATACAAGTTGACCAATAGAAAAACAGAAAAGTAGGGTATTGAAAAAAAATCCATTTTCTAAATAATTTTAAAACTAAATTTAGTTGTAATAGATAATCCCACCCAAAACATTTCATGTAAAATAAGTTGCCAAGACTCACATGCTCATAATGCTTTCACTGTTAAAAAGATATGAGATCTCATGTAGAGCCAAGCCCCTAACTCTACGAGGCCTAACTCTACAAGCCCTAACTCTAAATACCCTATATCTTGGTCAAAAAGTATGGCTTGGCCGTTTCATGGAACTATTTCATCTCACCCAAAACATTTCATGTAAAATACGTTGCCAAGATGCTCATAACGCTTTCACTGTTAAAAAGTTATCAGATTTCATATAGTGCCAAGCCCCTCACCGTACATGTTTAACTCTAAAAACCCTACTATCTTAGTCAAAAAGTGTGCCTTGGCATACTCCATATCCTTTACATAACTCCATGGGATTGTCTGTGTGACAGCCACGAAACGGCCAAGGCATACTTTTTGACCAAGATATAGGGTTTTTAGAGTTAGGGCTTGTCGAGTTAGGGCTTGTCGAGTTAGGCCTTGTCGAGTTAGGCCTTGTCGAGTTAGGCCTTGTCGAGTTAGGCCTTGTCGAGTTAGGCCTTGTCGAGTTAGGCCTTGTCGAGTTAGGCCTTGTCGAGTTAGGCCTTGTCGAGTTAGGCCTTGTCGAGTTAGGCCTTGTCGAGTTAGGCCTTGTCGAGTTAGG
>JAFIDM010009631.1:27947714-27993321 GCA_023159025.1 Thereuonema tuberculata
GTCGAGTTAGGCCTTGTCGAGTTAGGCCTTGTCGAGTTAGGCCTTGTAGAGTTAGGGGCTTGGCTCTATATGAGATCTCATATCTTTTTAACAGTGAAAGCATTATGAGCATGTGAGTCTTGGCAACTTATTTTACACGAAGTGTTTTGGGTGGGATTCTATTTAACTGAACTAAGATTTGGGCTCCTCATTAGTTTTGCTTAAACCTTTGGACACTAACATCATATAACTATGTCACAACACAAAGGCGGATATGTATTATAGCCAACGTATTTGTGAAGAGGCAAATAGCATTACCACACAGCCCCACTACTATGATTTGGGAATCATTTGCAAACTTGAATATGTTTATTGTTTCATACAAAAAAATTGGAACAATTTATGGGTCATATGAGCAGTTCTTCTCAAGCCAACCAAAGCTTTTATATGCAAATATTTTTTTTCTGTCAAAGTAAACAAAAACTCAGTCCTGTAACTTGTTCCCAATTTCCCAGTTTTAGAACAAATCAATAGCAGTCCCTTTCAAAATTAAATCCATTCTTCAAAACTTACCTATTACAATAATAAACTGCATTACTGCCATCTAACGAAACAGCCTGTGTATAGCATTCAAGGGCTTCTTTATACTTTTCTGCTTTCATTAAATTGTTTCCTAAGAAAAGCATTTAAATTTTATTAAGAACATGAATATAACATACACACATATTGAAGTACCAAAAAAAGTGAGTCACTTCCATTTTCATTACATGCCACCACATCCCCACATTAACTGGTATCTTCTGCTAATGAAGTACATGTAAATGGTGCAATATCTCTGCAATCCTTTGTCATAATTTGCATTGCCAACGGCAGCATTAAGGTTTAAGCGACTTTAAACAAAGCATGGTAGTAGATGCCAGAGATGGGTCACTCCATCTCCAAAATTAACATGAAATTTTGATTTTCCTGTGCAACAATTTCAAAGGTATACCACGACTATACAACATCAGAGAAGACATCCAGCTTGCGACACCATTGTGGCCGATAAAAATTCAAATTATTGGACAGCATTGTCTGGCATGCATTGTAACATCCAACTGCTATGCAACATTGCAGCATATAACAGAACAATTCAATGCTGGGGCCACAAATAACATCAGCGTTCAGACAGTACAACAGTCTTTCTTCTATGGGGTAAAGGAGCTGATGGCCCATTTAAGTCCCATTGCTGATCTGACAGTACAGGGCTCCTGAACGGTGCTGCTGAAGAGACAACCAGAAATGTGCAGCCTGGTCTGATGAATCGTGGTTCCAACTGCTTAAGGTAGATGGACAACTATGCACGTGGAGAAAACCCCACAAAGCAGTGGATTCCGCATGCCAACAAGGGACAGTCAAGGATGGCGGTCTGTTAAAGTGTGGAGTATTTTCAGCTGGCATACAATGAACTGACCTGCTACTTCCAGTGTTTTTGGTTTTGACTGTTCTGAAAAGGATAATTCGTTTGATCTAATTAGCGATTTTATTTTGATGTTTTGAATGTTTGGTTTTAGTTTTTTAAATAAAATATTATTGATATACTTATTCTTGGTAAATATTTTTTAATATTTATTATTATATTAATGTACAAATTAAAAAAAAAAAAAAAACATTCGAAGTAATCTCCAACACATTTAGGTCGCTGCCCGTAGGTTCTACGGGCGGCCATATATTATCTAAATTTACGTTGCTTGGAAATTCTCCGAGTGCGAATTTCTCATTGTTTTGCTTCACTTTGCCAGGCATTTTTTCGAGCGACGACCACTCGGGATTGTTTGTATACTATTCTAGTTCAAAAATACACCAATAGGTGGAGTTAACTGTCGATATCTCGCAGAATCTCGACGGAAGACACAGAAATGTAGCGATGTCGGCACTTGTTTTCGAAGTCTGTATAGTGTTTTCGAAGTCTGTATATAGTGTTTTCAAAGCATTTTCTAATGACAACATTTTCATATTGTTTATAATAGGATTTTATATTGTTTAATATTTTTCTCTGATTTGTCATATTTTGGAATTTTTATCTAATAGAGATATCGTGTAAAAATGTTTTGTTTTTTTTTTTTGTCTCAATTTTTATTCTTTGTACCTAAATTTCTTATTTGTTATAATACTTACAATTAAATCTAATATATCATTTTGAAGACAAACATTAGCTCTTTAACACTGATCCAAAGTAATTATACAAGTATGCTTGTGTCCGTGATGCATACACTTTGAAAATGTGTAAAAATAGCACGATCCGTGGGGTAAACCAGGGGAGCAAAGGGGTTAAAAGTGTTAAAAAGGTTATCAGTTAATCCTGGAATGGAAAACAGAAAACAGCTTAACACATTCACTGTCACCATTGTAGGGGTAAGGCAATCCCCAGGTGACTCGATTATTTTACTTAAGTCAGTACACATATTTCAACCTCCCTCCCCCAATTCACTCAAATCAACTATAATTGCTCCGTGTAGACGGCACCTTTGGTTAAATTTCTGCAGTAAGTGTCTCCTAAATATTAGATTATTTTTTTTGCCATTGATATGGTAAGGAAATCAAAATAAAATGTAAATAGGACAGAATAAAGAATCTATTTTTTATTTATTAATAAAAATAAACGTAAATTCTCAAAAACAAATTATACAAAATCAAATTAGGTGTATGATCAAGAAACTTAATTGTTTTTTTCAAATTCTGAATTCTAAAAATAAACATAAAATTAAAAATCCATAAATTAGAGAATCTTTTGTTTTTCAAGATCCTGGTATATCACTCATTATGGGGAGGGGGAAAAAAAACAACACAAAAGTTAGGTGCCAACAACTGTTTGCGACAGCTTGAGGTGTCTACTGAGATGCCACACAGAAGTTCCTCCTACAAGTGCCAGTAGCATACTAATCAATAAGAAGCTGCCTAACCACACTACACAGCAAAGTGTAATTGGCATGTAAACTACTAGCGCTGTCTACACAGATCAGTGTAGTCAGCAGTGAGCATGTTAACTGGGAGCGCTATCATTTTTCATTGTTGTGTACTGAGCTCCAAGTGAAAGAAAATAATGCAAGAGAGGATCGAGGAAAAAAAAAGAAGAAGCAGAATTAGAGTTTCTAACATGGGAGAATGAAGGTGTTAAGCTGTTAGTCTTTTGTATTTCGAAGCTGTTAAGATTATAGACTTATTGGTCAGTGGACTAATTGGTGTTTTTGCAGGAAGATGTTCATCAAAGACAAACACCTAGAACTTCTTAATGGTCTTACATTGTTTTCTTAGTATAGTTGATGTGATGTTCGTCATAGAAAAATGCCTCAAATTTCTTAGTGATCGTGGATTATTCCCTTTCTGTGTTCAACAAGTAGATTTAGGCCCATATCTTCATTAAAACTATGACTTCATTAATTCAGCAAAGGTTCCAGCAATGTTAAGTGTTTACGCTGTCGGAAATCCATATTCAAGCAAGAAAACCATTGGATTAAGCCAGGCATTACACGGGTGAAAATTGGATGGCCTGTGCAGGATGTTGGTTAGAAATTTGCTGGTCTTCGTGTGTTTAACTGGTTTCCCATCAAGGTATTTTGAATGTATTACACAACCCAGCAAGAATACATCCACCCATCTGAAAGTCTCGTTGTTGACGAGATTCCAACTTGGCACATCAATGAAATGTATAAAAGCTTGGTCTCTTAGCACTTGGTAATTACCGTAATACCTACGTTTTATTTACGAAAATAAACATTGATTTAAATAGAAATCATTTATTCAATGCATCAAATAGGCGAGAGAATGTTTTTAATTAAAACAGGAAGTATTTCATCTTTTTGTATTTCTTTGTTTTCAGTTTCGATATTTCTAGTTAAATCTCGACAAATGACTATGTTTTCGAGATTTCAAGTGCTAGCCAATTCAAATCTTCAGACCGGAATTCCTGTTACAAATTTGGTTAATAATGTAGCTTTTTCTGAAAGCATCCATGAAAACAGAGAAAAGATGACCTCTGTTCCTGAAAATCAATTTTGTTGTCAGTAATTTTGTACAAACGGATACAAATTGATTGGACTTAAAAAGTTCAATTCGCTGTTCGCTATAAAATCAACCAGCCAACAATAGAACACATCCTAAAAACTGTTAGCCAGCAGGAATTCCCAGCACAGCACCACCCAATTTTCACCCGTGTAATGTCTGCCTAAATGCTAGAAATGCAACCATCTCATTTCAGTTGTTAGCAGTAGTTTGATTGGTAAGGTCTTGGACTCGTATGCTGGAGGTTGTCGGTTTGAATTCATATATCTACTGGTTTGTTTGTTTTTCTCCTCAATGTCCGAGGGTTTTTTTTTTTTTTTTCCTCTTATTTTCCTAACTTTTTTTATTATTTTTCCTTACATTAATGTATTTCCTTTTTTTTTTTTAACATTATGGGTAGTCCTTAAATTTATACTTCAGCACAAAATTATATTCACTTGTTTGTAGTGTTGAAGTTAAAATTTACAACTAATAATGGATTGTAGTCATTTGTGCTGCCATGTTGCCAATTTCCATATCCAGTCATGCCCATGTCTCTTTAGAATTTGTTCACTTCTTAAATGAAGAGGATCTCATTAACTACAATTCAGCACCCCCACCCCTCATACTTGAAATCTTTTCCAAGTGGGTTCTTGTCAAGAAATTAGCAAAAGATGATGACAAAATTTTCCACAGAAAACCATTAGAAACATAATTAATTTCTATCATCTCTTAAACAAAGGTATTGATCTTTTTATCTAAAACCATTGATTAGAACATCATTTAATGATTTTTCAGTTAATTTAAGCATTTAATTATTATTATTATTTTTAGAAAATGGAAAGTTTCCACTATTTGTATTAAGCTGGTATTACAATTTGAAAATAAAAGCAAGCTTTTCATTGACTTAAGGAAACCGTTTCAAGGAAAGTAGGCTTTAAGTTCTTTCAGGAACTTTGGAAAAAGGAAGGGGGGTGCTTTTCTTTCCCTCTCCCCCATTGTAGATTCTTTGGAAGTTATTTAAGATACATTCTAAAAATGATTGATAAATACAGCTTTGAATTAATTTTCTTACAATTAAAAAGCCTGCTATTTTTTTTTATACAGTTATATCCCCATTTGTAAACTCAGGTTACAATGGCTTCCTCTACCGCCTTCTGTACATTTTATTTTATTTTATTTTGGTATATTTCTATATTTAACATATGAACTACTAAAGTAGAAGCTATCTACCACCCCAGAACATTTAAGATCTGTTTTTCTTTTCTTCTACCATTTAGGATGCCTATGATCCCCCTTCCCCCACCAAAGAATGGCATCTATTAACCCTTAGTTTAGACCGCTTTGGTTCATTAATATTTCCTGGATTAAGTTCTGTCTATGTGGAACTGGGTGCAAATAAGTATGAACTAGCTGTACAGATATACAGAAAATCAAAAATATTAAGTGGATGCAGTTTAAGACAATATTTAAGTTATACTGAAGAAAACTACATTTTCTGAAGGACATAATAAATTTATATTATTCTTGATTACAAAGTTTCAATAATGAACTTATTTGTTACTCAAAGAAACAACAATCCATTAGTCACGAGTTCATTTTTTCATTAAAAAAAAAAAATGATAAGCAGCCACTAAAAGTAGCATGGAAAACAGTACCAAGTGGTTTTTTGTGCTATTCCATCTGTAAAATAATGTGCACCTATTATTATTCCAAATTCCCTCACTAAAGTCAAATAATACAAATAAACATCTTTTCATAAAGTTTCTTATTGAAATCATGTACCTGATTATGTAACTAATCAGAATTTTACAGCAATTTCTAACTTCTTTATAGTGATTTCTTTCTTAAAATTTCTTATTAAAATTTATAGACCTGATTATATAAACTGATCATGAATTTATAGTAATTCGTAGAGATGAAAGTTTCCAGCCTACTTTTAACCTGAAATATATTTAATTGACAGTAGTACCACAACAGACAGAATTATAACCCATCTAGAATCTCATATACTGTTCTCTATTGCTACCTATAAATAACAGCAATAGTAAAACAATACTTCAGTATGTAGGCCAACTATAAAATTTAAAAAAAAAAAAAAAAAAAAATCTGACAGGCCAAAATAATTAGTATTTATAGTAGTTTTTCTTCTTTCCCAATTTACAATTTTTCAATTAACTGATTTACAAAGTAAGGGACAGATTTCTCTCACCCAACCCCCAGATGCTTCTGGACATAATTTAAAATGAAATGCAAATGCAACTTACATATAATACAGACACTAAAATGTTTATGCTTTTAGAACAGTAAGTGAAAACTTTCCATTATGCATTAAGTGAAAACTTCTACTTCTGCCACTATGGCAGTTTCCAAAACAAGCTCTAATGAAACTTGAATTTCATTCATTGAAAATCAACAAATTTTTAGTAAATTAATTGACTGTCAATGAATGAGAATTCAATTCTTTCCATTTCTTTAAAAGCCAATCTACCTTCAGCCTTCAATTGTTCTGCGTTCGCCTTATTTTCATCACTTGCTTCGGTCTTTCTTGCCTAAGGAAAACAAACAAACAAACCTAAGATTTTAATTATTTTATTATATTTTCAAGTTTTAAAATAATATTCTACAGCTGTTATATCAAATTTCAGCTGTTATTACAAGTAGATATAAGAATTCACAATATAAAAATTGCTTTATGACAAATAATTAAAGAAATAATGTTTTCAGTGAAGAACATTTCCCGACATATCTTTAAGTAGGAGTAATAAAAAAGTATTTGGGAAGCTGTCAAATGTATTTAGATATTAAAAAAAAATTCTTTTCCTTTCTGCAAAATTATTCCTAGAAAGGAAAAATATAATTATTGCTTTTGGTTTCAGTGCATCTTTCCTCCTCATTTATACAGTTTAAGGCTTTATAATATTTATACTCAATAAAAACAGAAAATCCATTAATATTTTTTTCGATAAAAATTATTGTAAAACAAATTCAAAATCTATTCAGATTTGTCAACCATCAAAATATTTCACTCAGTTTAGAATCTTCTCATTCTATTACATCTTTCAGAATCTCCCAATTTATTCCTTACCTAAATAAAATAGATATGTTGCATAAGATAATTTATGGATTGCAGTATGCTAAAACATCTCTGAAAACTATCCTTTGGTTACTAGTTTGCAATGTAAGAATAAATACTAAGTCATCCAGTTATTTTATTTTTCTTCGCATCAATAAATGATTTAATATACAGTGGAACCCCGCCATTCGTCCGCCTCTCTATTCGTACAACTCGTTATTCGTACAACTTTTTCAAGTAAAATTGAACTCTCCATTCATACGCTTGCTCGCGATTCGGACAGCGTGACCTCGGTACTGGCCACGCCATGTGGTCGCTTCAGTTCAGTATCGTGCTAGCTTCCGTACGCTATGCATCATCCACGCAAGCTTCGTGAAACTTTGATATTTTATTGTTATTTTTATTAAAAATAGTGCAGCTATGAGTCTAAAAAAGATTACTGAATCAACTAAGCCTAAAAGGAAAGCAGTGAGAACCACAATTGAATTGAAAAAAAGAAATTGCTGCGAAGTTTGAAAGTGGAACTTGTGTCTCTGACCTGGCAACTCAGTATGGCATGGCAAAATCAACCATATCCTCTATACTGAAAAAGAAATAAATAATAAGAGAGGCCTATATATATTTATTGTTTTCATAGTTTTTATGTATTTTAGGCTTAAAATATTATTACAAAGGTTTATATAAGCAATCATCTGTGGGTCTGGAACGGATTAATCCAATTTACATTATATCTTATGTGAAAAAATGATTCGCCATTCATACAAATTGCCATTCGAACTGCCTCCTGGAACTGCCATTCGAACTGCCTCCTGTGTACGAATAGCGGGGTTCCACTGTAATTGAAATAAAAAAATCTTTGATGTTCACAACGTTTAGATATATAATTCTCAAATATCTTAAACAATGCTGATGTCTTAAAACTTAGTGTGAAGGAACAATAGCCACTACTGGTTTGAAGAATTCATGTAGAAAATCACTTGCATTTTGAATTCCTAAAGAAGATTTTTCTAAGAGTAAAATTTACTTAGGACAAAACTTTCACAACCCTTGAAATTGACATTTATTTTCTGGGTCTATTTCTATTATTTGTTTACTTTCTGCTGATGACAAATTTATTCACTTAAAAAAAATTGCAAAACATTACCAAACTGAATTAGTTTGAAATCTTCTCACAAGTTTGAGCCGATACTATAGACAACTATCTAATTCTTGGCATATATATTTACCTACCTCCTATGATATTATACATGCTTATTTGCAGCATGACACAATTTGAAGCTGGATGTTTTTCATTTACTTTCATCAAAAGAAGTATCTGTTTATTACTTTTGCAACTGATTATCAGAAGACATTCTGTATTTTATTATGCGTAAGAAACATATTTACTAAGTCCTTCCATCAATTATTCTTTTGTGATAATGAAATTGAAATTTCTATGCATGTCTTTTTCACCCATTTTAATTTACAACCCTCTTCCCTCCAATTATTAGATACTGGAAAGTGCTTAGCCTGTAGTAACATAAGGTTATCATTTGTAATCTGTGTTAAGAATTTCAAATTATATGCAACCTCCCAAATGACTTTTATATTATTGCGTTTTCTATATCTATTTTATTCATTGTAGAATGGTTCGAAGCTACAAGCTCAGAAAAACCAGAACAGAATGAAAACTATGGTTGTACTTGGAATAAGCTATCAAACCACCATCAAGTCAAGTGATTTTTCATAGGAATAAATGAAAATAAAATCACACTAAATTTTGCTGTTAGGAAAAGGTTTATTTCATCGCATGGTCAAATTACAGATAGTAAATGTTGAATGCAGAGAAAATTTGTGTAAAATAAAAACTACATACACACACAACGTAAATTTATAATATTTGGAAGTTCAATTCTATAGCCACCAACTTTGAGGCAATGCAGCCATGAAATCCTAATTGCCTGTACATGCAGTTACATGCCCATAGTTGATTCCATCACATTTCCATAACCCCTTGTAGTGCAAATTCCTTAAGTTTACATAAATCAATTTTAGATTATCTTGAAAATAATGTTTAATATAAGATAAGGTGATAACAGGAGTTAATTTATCATTTTCCCGTCAGTCTGCTAATATAAGATCCAGAAAACCAAATACACAATTTGTGAAGTGCAGTGGTGTTCTCTTTTTATTGAAATAGATTTTTTTTTTATCAACTACCCTAATTAGATGCTTTTATATCTATAGTATGCCTCTCAGGAAAATTTTCTCTTATTTTGTTATAAAAAAAGTACAGCCCATTAACCTACTTCTACAAACATGTGTCCGAACTAAAATGCTTAGATCAGTCTGGGCCTGCATTGTACCATCCACTCTGCAATTTCATTGGATGAAATGAAACTGCTTCTTTACATGAAGTTTTAATACGAACATTTGTTTTGTCAGTGAACAGAATTCACTGACACAATGCTATGATCTGTGAACTTCCATATGTTCATTATTTTCAATGCTACATTTAATGGCCAATAAATTAATACAAGTTTTCTCCACTAATGCTGTGACTATTTACCAGCTCAGTAATAGATATGGCATTCTCTGTACTTACATATCTCGACATGATTTCACCATATATGCTCTTCACTGGTGAAAGCTTGCATACATTAAGCATATTTTTAAGCATATATTAAACACAATCAGACAAAAAAAAATCAAATGTTATTTAAAATGAAAGATCTAAAAATGTAACTAATTCTCTTGCTATTTTTGGCTTGAACCTACATTTTAAAAACTGTTTCCATTTAAAAGCAGTACTTTCCATCTATTCTGTTGGCATAGCCCAATCTGTATAAGGTCACTATTATTCCAGTAACAATAATTACTAGAAAATTTTCTTCCTGCTTGGAATACTGAGGAAATAAATAGTTTTAAAAATCTGCTTAAATGTTAAAAATTAATGCCACGCCTGGATTGTAGTGTGATAATTCTCATTGCTGAATAATTAAAATTTTGTATTGTCCTAGCATACACTGCCTGCTCAATTGAAAGTGGGCACCTGTGGTATGGAACAAGACTCTTTATTTACAGCATATATAATAGCGCATACTGCTCTAAGCACGGCATCCACACACTGTGGCAGCTCTCCACCAGTTTCTGATAGCAAGCAACCGGTATTTTTGCCCACTCCTCCTTCAAAGCCTGCACACGAATCCGGAGTTCCAATTTATCCACAGATGTTCAATATGGTTGAGGTCCGGACTCTGGGTGGGCCACGGAAGTTCCTGAACATTATTCTCCGGAAACCAGGCGCTGACAACACTGGCCTTAAGGAACAGCGCACTGTCATGCTGGAACATAAATGGCCCTTCACCGAACTGTGACCACAACATAGGAAGCATGGAACTGTCTAGAACGTCCAGCTACTGTCTGGATGTCATGTTCCACTCGATCACAACCAACAGACCACATCCAAGCCAGGAGAAACACGGCCACACTATTTCACTACCACCCCCAAACTTCACTGTTGGGATGACACTCAGGTAGCAGTCGCTCCCCTGGCAAACATTACACCCAGGTGCCCTATCCGATCGGTAGTGTGAGAAGCATGATTCATCGCTCCACATAATGCTCTTCCAGCAGTCCATCGACCAAGACCGTCGTTCCTTACACCAGGCCACTCTACGCTGGCATTTACTGGGGTGATATTAGGCTTGTGGGGAGCAGCCAGAACAGTGTACCCTAAGGCATGGAGCTCCCGACAAATCGTCATGGTAGATAGTTGTTCCCGTTGCCTGCTAGAAGTCCTGCTGCCATTTGTTCTGCTGTTCTATTGTACCAACTGCTTCAGGGCCCTTCGGTCTGCATGCAGGCTCAGCCACCTCCATGATGTTGTTTCCACTTCGTGATAATAGCACCCACGGTCGACTCTGGCAGGTTCAGTGTTGCTCCTATGGCTCGCACATTCTGGCCACTAATGTGGCAGCCTATGACTACTCCATGTTGAAACTCGCTCAGCTGCTTTGATGGTGGAGTTTTACTCAGCACATGGTTAGACACCAAATGACTCCAACTACACATGACCATGTTATTTTATAACGAATATATTCAAATTATCACCCGAATTTGCATGGGTTGTTCCACTACAGCAGGTGTCCACTTTCAATTGAGCAGTCAGTGTAGCTCAGTTTTAAATGGACTGAACAAATTTCAGGGAAATATACAGTGGAGCATCGTTTATACGTTTTTCAAGGGACTGAGAAAAAAAAATCGTATTAATGAAAAAACGTATAAACGAAATTAACAAAAGTTACGAACAATTTCATAATAACCAATAATAAAAAGTAGAGGTAAATTAAAATATTATATGAAAATGAAATACAAAACTTTTTATTACGGATTTAATGTACAAATAGTACTACTATTCATATTCATTCAGCATTTACAAAATATTTTGTTATAAAGGGTTGTAAGGGCTTTTTTGGAATGCACAGAAAAAAGTTCTTTGTGCAAAGTTAAAAGTGCCATCTTAAATTTATCATTTAAATCACCGCTAATGAGGCATTTTTGCATGGTATTAAAAGCCGCCAAAGCTTGTTGAAAACTTGGCAGAGGTTTTTCAGTGCAATTTTCTAAGACTGGACAATCGGCAGATGGGAATCTAAGGTTGAAATGCACATTTTCTCTCTTCTTGAGTTCTTGAAAAAACGTATAAATGAAATTTGCGATTTCAAAAAACGTATAAATGAAATTATTTAACGTTAATATGCATTGGATTTTGCCGGAACCATTAAAAAAAATGTATAAATGATAAAAACGTATAAACGAGAAATGTATAAACGGTGCTCCACTGTATTACTATTTAAGTACTGAGCATCAGTGTATATAAAATACTAATATTTATGTAATTTATATATACTGATGAATTAATTAACTGCATTAATAAATTGACTAGATGCAACCCATGAAATATTCACCGAAGTAAAATAAAGGCCACATTTTTGAAAAAACCGTGAACAGAAGATTGGAAACTATGTTATAAGCTCATTTTTTAAAAGGAATAAAATGGATAGACCCTGCTGCATTCTATCTATTTGTGTCTGCAAATGTGACTCGTCTCCTACTGGAAGGAAAATTGTTCGTAGAGGTTTTTGTCCTTCCAAAGGCATTGTGCATGCGCACGATATTGAACATAATAACCATCATTATTACAAATTGCGTTGTTAGAGTAGTATTTTTGTATGTTCACTCTTATTTTCAAAATTTTAGAATACTTATTTACAACTATTTTTCTTCTTATTAGTATTACTAATACTCAAAGTAATTATTTTGTTATTAGATGTTTTTTACATTTATCTCGAAGTTTCACTTAGAAACTTCCCGAACAACCTAACTACGTACAAAAAATCTTGCTCTAGTAGTATTGAGAAATGTTGGTGGCACCACCTTGTATTTTGTTTCTGCGTAAATACTGTTTCCCTAGCGCTGTTGTGATGACACACAAACATCCGTACAGTTTTCGCCTATTAATAGTACGATTTGTTAACTGGAAAAATAAAATCTAAGAAGCTGTTAGGCCATTCAGCATTTAATTGCTAAACTACTTTTGCATTATAACAGATTATTAACACTCATTTAACATATTTCTTCAAAAAGTCTGCAGAAAACACTTCGCATAATTACATGTTCACCATTTTAATCAATATATAATCTCAAAACATTATGACATTCTTATGTTCAAAAGTTTCTATACAGAATGCATTATTTTTGTAGAGTTACCTGTAGACCTGTAAATGTTTTCGATTAAAATTAACATTCTCATAAAGAGACCCAGAAGGAATGAGACTGTGGAATCAGGTCGGGAGAACACAAAGGGTATTTGCAAAGGGAGAACAATTCCATACTGACACACAGGAGTAATGATGAAGGTTCTACTATTCATATCACTATTTCAGTAGAACAAAGTATATCCATGTGTACTTTTCCAGAAGTAGTGTGCTATGAATAAGCAATAAACAAAGATTGCATATACTGTAAAAGTTGAAAGTTTTATTTATTTTTGTATTTGTAAAATGTCTAAATGTACTCTGACATTTAAATAATGCTACATTAAGCAATCCAAATAACACAGTAAGTTGAAATGGCTTTCAGTAGCATTTCTTCAAAATAAATTCATTCATATGTTCTTAATAACTAAACCACATTGGCAATGGACTAATCCCTTTCATTAAAATTTCAAGAGAACATAAGTTATATGAGAAAGCACAACTATATTTATACTAGTTATCTATTGAAGAAACAATCTGCAATTTGCTTCTACTGAACTGAAGCAGCCTTTGTAACTTAATATGATCTTATCACTGTTTTGGATACTTTTTTTATGGGATATTCTCTCCCGAGTTGTTTTTCAAATGTATCAAAACTCTAAATCATTCCATTTTAGTATTTATCATTATGAAACAGGAAACACATTCCTTCCATATCCATACTTTGCAATAACAAATAAATGCAATTCAATATATAAGCAGCCATTTGAATGTTCTTTTTAATAATAGATCATTTTCATCTAGAGGGCAATATATACAAGTAGTAGAATAACATTTATTGCATTTTTCCCAGTCAATATATTGGGAACCGCTATTTCTCAAAACTGAAATTTAAGATCAATTATTCCACAATCTGACAATAATAAAAATGTATCATCTTAAAGTGTTTCTTCTAAGTTGTTCCTGTATCAGTTTTGGAAAAATAACTGCAGTCGCCTTTGAAGAAATGAAATTAAATTTCAGGAACTGTACTTAGCAAGAGGGGAAAAAAAAAATCTAAGTAGTCTAGAGTTTTGCTCAAAACTTTAATTCTGTATAATTAGGCACTTATTGTCAGTGATATTAAAATACATAATTATTGAAATACATGAAGTAATTGATTTAAAAAAATAATATTCACATTCAAACATTAAAGAAACATAAAAATGTGTTTAGTTTGAATAAAATCTCTGAAAACAAGCAACACATTATATTCATAACTATGTTTTAAATTTACAGAATTGATACTTTGTTTTTGATCTTATGAGACATCTACAAAATTTGCTAACTGATCTGAGTTATACTATATTTCTCAATGCTTTGATTTGGCATTATAAACATATGAAACTTCACTTAACACACACTGTTTCAGCAAACACATTCTTAATTATAAACAAAATTTTTCACAATAAAAGCCATCGATATTAGTGAGCTATTTTGTAAAATATTTGTAATTATGATATTATAAAGGTTACAAATATCTGAATGGCATTTTAAAAATGTCACAGAATGACAATAAAAGTTCAAAAACTGTAAAAAAATATATAAAAAAATACAACACAGTACTACAACTATTTTAATTGTTACAATTCAACATGAGTAAAGTAACATTAAAAAGGCATAAAATTCCTTAACTATAAAAGCAGATTCATAACAATTATATACAAACAATCTCAGAAGTTTTAAACTTTCTTAGTGTAATTAAAAAATACAGCAGTTTGGCACTAGCATAGCCTCTAAGTATAGCCTCTATAATAGTTTCTTAATATTGCTATTGGTATGATTACAATACTTGAATACAACCCAATTCACTTCTATATTACACAGAAAGGAAAACAAATTTTAAACATCAAATAAAAAAATTGACAGAAATAAAAAAAGAACAAAAGGGCAATGTCTTGGTACACTGTGAAACAGCAATATCAATGAACTGTAGTATATTTTGAATAAATGGGAAGAAACAACTTTTCAAGAAGATAGCAACAGCCAGTAATTCAATTTTTTGCATTTACTTATCAGAAATTTAGAATTTCTATATTGGAAAATTGAATAAAAATAAATTGATAAAATATCCAGTAATACTGGAAAAAGGATCAGTAATTAATTAGTCGTTAATTATGGAAACTGTCACTGATGCTTTTATATTTTATTTGACACAAGATTCTATCCCATTAACAAAGAATATCATGTCAAAATGATTTTGAGCTTTTTAATTATATTACAAGTTACATCAACAAAAGTAGGTTACACAAAATAATGTTAAGAGAATTAGAATAATTTGAAGTATCACAAGTAAAACAAGCAAAATTAAAAATGACTA
Source organism: Thereuonema tuberculata (assembly GCA_023159025.1). Lineage (NCBI taxonomy): Eukaryota > Metazoa > Arthropoda > Chilopoda > Scutigeromorpha > Scutigeridae > Thereuonema > Thereuonema tuberculata. Next base: position 27,962,887 of record JAFIDM010009631.1, read on the forward strand.
AATTAAATTAATTGATAAAATAAATTTACTTGTTTGCAAAAAGAGAAGCATTCTTGGCAATTGCCAAAACCAGTATGAAGTATTTGCCTATTTGACATAAATCAATCTTTAAAGTTAATTTTGTCATGAAGTGTGCTTTGTGGACATATGCTATTCTTGTGCTGAAAGTAGGAAAAAAAAAAAAAGAGGGGGGGAGAGAAATAACTTATTAAACAAAAACTATTTGTAATTATGATTGATGCGCAATAATTCTGAATAACCACAGAAAAGGGAGAACTGACATTAAACCTCCAATTCAAATAATAAAATAAGAAACCTGTTAATCAACATTTGTTCATATAATGCTTATTTGAAAGCATTTAAGTCTTTTGATGTTTCAACAAGGGAGTATATAAAGTTTCTGATGAACTTTGAAGATACCATTTTCAAAAAGCTTAAATCAAGTACTGGTAATTTTGCAACAAAATAAATATTGATAACTGTAATTTAACTTTTTCATTACCTATTTTATGATGTAGCAATCTTATATGTCTACTTCTTGAATTAAGAAAACATTAAGATAAATGGAAAGTTTTGTACATCCCACTTAATGCTTGTTCCCTTAACAGTCAGTAAAGTCAGTTATTAAAAGAAGCTAGGACTATTTTTACGAAACACTCACTAGTAGATAGTTCTATTGGTGGTGAACTGGAGTAAAGGAATGAATAACAGTTTATAATATTTAAACATTAATTTACTTACTAAAACTGATATGTCATAGTAGAAAATTACATTCAAGCTAATTTTTATCTTACCTAGGAGAAACCTAGGTAAGCAGTAAGTATTATTTTATTAAAATATTTACTGCTTACTGACATGTTAACAATATCAAAATAAAGGTTTTAAATTATTTCCAACCAATATAAATAAAGGCATAGAAAAATTCTGAGGAAAGAAAAAAATAAATACTTAAAAAGAGACTTCTTAAAATTCATGTCAAGTTGTAGCAATTAGATCTGTGAATAAAATATTTCTGTAACAGTGGTTAATGATGAAGATACCTTTTTATATGTAGAGTACTTTTCGTCTTTTTTAATTTGTATATTGTATCCAAATGTAAGTTTCATTCTTTCATGTAAAAAGTTCCTTTATTTTTATTTGTAGATATGCCTTTCTCAATTTATTTTTTGAGGTTTCTGTTGATACATAATATATTCACTATGAACTATTATATATGATACAAGAAATACAAACTAAATAAATTATGGGATGAGGCTATCAAGATGGATTACAAAACAAGATAATGGACCATCATTGTAAAGTGATGATGATGACTTATGAAACTGATCCAACTGTTCGTATCAAGATTTTACAGTAATAAGAAATAATCAGAAGTCTATTTCAATTCCAATGACTGCTTATATTTAAAGCAATCAGTTATTAATGGTAGCATAGCATAAGAAAAACAGTGCAATTAAAAAGCAAGATATTATCGTTATTTATTTGCATATTTATTATAATGCCCCAAGATTGGCAGTTAAGGAATGATGGAGGAAGCAATGATGATTTCAGGAAAAGGAAAAATCCTATATTCCCTTCCTTCAGACAGCATGAAAAGAACACCCATGTCTCACCTGGGATTTGAATTTAAACTTATGCTGGAAGATTAATCATAACCCACCTTATAATTGAAAGAAAAAAGTAAAGGAAAAAAATAGATCATTGTGTCTATATCCTCTTTCAAGAGTAGGCTTTGCAAGAGTTAAGGTTCCTCAATAACCAGCAAAATTGGATCAAATTTAGAACAGCAATCTTATCTAATTATATTCATTAAAATCAAAATTTTACTATTACTAACTTACTTTTTCAAAATAACTTGCTCAATATTATAAAGTAATTACATTAAACACATTTTAATTAGTGGAATACACAACTAACCTCAAGTTTTCCTCAAAATCAGCGATTATTAAAAAAGAAACTTCTAAACTTGAGTACATATTTAACTTCAAAAATCTCAAAAAGTAAAATGTAACTGTGAAACCATTAATACATGACAAGTAGCTTTATGAAATCAAGTTCTAGTAAAACTATTACAGAAACATCCATTAATCAATATTTAGCAAATGGACAACCAAGTAACAATGAAAATGTTTTAATGATTCTGGAAACAAATAATTAAAAGGTGAAAATAGCATATACATATGGCAAAAGAAAAAACAACAACATATGATTATTTAAATTATGACAGTTAAACAATATAGGTGATTTAAGGATTAACTGCCATTATCTTAAGGCTAATATAAGAATCTTAACTACAATACTTATCAGTATTACTTTTTATTTTCCAAAACAGTTCTAGTCCTGTATCAACTTCAGGGATTTTTTTTTTTTTTTTTTTGAAATGCTGAATTTGCTAAAATGAATATAATTAAGTATTACTGGGATCAAGGAATAGTATACAAATTTTTACTGAAATTGTTAATTGGAAATTACAAAAGGGTATTTTTCTATATGCCATTTATTTTCCTGAACATTAATGAAGAGTTTAGTAACCTAAGGTTTACATTTGTTTACCACGATTTATTTTTATCAATGAAGCAATTTCTGATTAGCAAACAATTATTAAATAATTATTCAGTAATAAGTATTAAATGATATTTTATTTCTGCATTTTAACATACATAGATGCTTATACTCTGCATATGCTTTGAAATTAAAAAAGGAGCTCAATTTTTTTTTATCCAATGTTGCTAGATGGATAAAAATAGGATTTTCATCATGCAATCCAATCTTACTTTTGGATTACATGCATTATAAAGTTTATTCACAATAAGAAAATGAACTAATTGTAATAAACAAAAAATTGTGTCATGTCCAATTACAACTTAAAAGATATAATTGTCACTGGAAGAAATTTAAGGGAAAGAGTAAATCTTAGTAAATCAATTAACTTGCATTTCCAATAAATTTATAACTCTAGTATTTGTATAGTACAATATTCAGTTCAATAAGATACATCACATCTTTTCTTTAATTGAAGATGGTCACAATAGAGATAAGAAATGTTTACGAGCAAATACAACATAAATCAATTGTAGTATTACTCATATATAATTTAATCATATAATTAAAAAAAAAAAATCTTGACATTGACTACATCTAATCCAAGTAGCAAATTAAAGCAACCAGTTCCTTTTCATTTGGTTAAAAATATATAATGGCATCTTCTTGAAGCTAGATAAACCACTTCTAAATGCCATACATTGCAGTTGTACAAATAATGATAGTTTGATTGGTTGGTTGGCTATGTAACCAGCTTTTTTTTTTTTTTTTCTCATTTGATTGGATTATAATCAGGGCCCATAATATAATGTTAATATAAATTCATGAATCAAAACTTTGGGAACCATTGCCTTAAATCAAACAGCATGATGAATGGAGAATCCAAAATTTTGTATTTATAAAACACTTAAAGAAATTAAACAATAGCATTAGAAAATTTTGAAATCAGAATGTTGAGAATGAAGCAGAATTATCAAACAGCCCAGAAGTCATTCTGACAACACTGTTTCCACTCAATTCCTTCTGTTTCTTCTTGATGCTTATACATACACACACGTATATGTATTAGTATTTTTTATCCAAAAGAATTTGAGTTAATAGTAATATGAAAGAAATAATACATTTTGTTTATTAATTCTGTAAGAACTACAAAATTAAAATTGAAGTCTGAAATTCAGTGTCTGAATATGCCATTTTTGGGCCATGAAAATAATCCAAATTTAAAGCTGGGCTGCAGATATTTGAAGCAATTCTATAATTGAACAGAATCCAGCTGACTAATCAGTGTAAACAAAGTAGTAAGCAAGTTAAATCAGTAATTCTGGTTTATGGACAGACAAGAGTTTGTCACATACGAGATACAAAACAAATGCAGTTGCTGAACAGGAGGCTGAACCAGCTAATGCTAGTAAATACTTTCAAGATATATATATATATATAAATAATTAATATATTTTCAGAAAATTACAAAATAAAAATTGAAACAATATTCTTTTAGTTATAGAATTATCTTTAAGGGCCATACTGCAACTCACGAACTTTACAGCTGAATTAAATAAAAAAAAAAATAATTGATTATTAAATGACTAACTCTTGAAATTAAATAGACTTCTATTTGCAATAAATGGAAACCTTCCCATTAAAGAAAGCAATAACTTAGTTCTTGAAATGTAAGGAGGTTAAAACTATTCAAAATTAAGGGGAGGAGAGAAACAAATGTTTTAATAAAAAGTTAGTCAAATTTACTAAGTATTTTTTCAAGACGGGTTAGAAACCAAATTATGAAAATATTCATTATAGTCATATCCTTCTCACAATCACCATATCCCTACCCAAAAACAACAGTTTGCCTAATCACATGTTATGAAAATATAAATGGTTTTACTGACTGAAGATGATAATCAAAAAGTCTTTCTTAACAGCTCTGTTGTAACTATTTTTTTACAAAAAGAAAAGGCTTTAAAAGATACCCAATGAACCTTACGGGTAAGTTTCCATTAAAATATGAATAGGAATTTTATCTATTTAAAAGTGTATAAAGTAGCTGCATGAAATTGAAATCTAGTGGTAAACAAGCAAATGTTGGTTGAGAATGATGTATTTTAAATATATGAATAAGATTTTCTAAAAACAAATAACTAAATTACAACATGCAAAAAGTAAGCTGGAAATTCAGCAAGGATTTTCTCAATCTATCCTTAATTTTTTAAAAATTACTTTCATATATTATTAATTTATACATTTTCACTTTATAATCTGTGAAGTTATTTCAAAATTTATTTGCAATAAAAGCAGTAAAAAAATTATTTTTCTCAATGTTCTTGACAGCTTTTTCAAGGTCAAATACAGAAAGAAGCAAAGCAAAGATTTCAATATTTGCCAAAACTCATCTGCTCATTTTGGATTTTATCTTTTTCAAGTTATCAATATACACTAGTAACACAAAGAATTATAGTAACAACACTGTAATTAGTTGCACAGTAACCAGGCAGAGAAATGCAGAAAAAACAGATACTATAAAGTATGTGCTGAGGGCAATGTGAAGACCCGTGCTGGGATAAAAACTACTGAAGACAGAGCGATACAATAAATCTGTTGAAATGCGGTGAAAAATTGATGGATGACCATGACTTTGCACTAGCAGTATAATCCACTGAAAAGGTATTATAGCAGTTAGCAGATAAAAATACCTTTAACTTGTAAATAAATGCATCTTTTTAATGCTGGGATAAAATTTACTCCCAATGCACATCCTCACCAGTTAATATAATGTTAAGATTAATATAATTTTTTCCCTGTGTTTAAAAATATTCCCATCTGCAAAAAGGATTTTCTAAAACTTGACAAACCTCTGCTAACTATCATTTACAACAGCATACACATATCCAGGATTTTGGAATGGGAGGGGTTATGATGGTTGTTGTAGTGAATTTATTCAACCAAAAAAACATTTTCCTTTCTCAGATGGGGGGGGGGGGGGAGAAGATATTACAGGCCTACCAATGAACTTTCCAACTAAAAAAACAAGTCTAAAATCTAGATTTCTTCTATTTTTGGTTGCAATGGAGATGTCCTGACCCCTGCCACCCATCCCCTGCCACAGTGCAACAGCAACAAAATTTTGCTTCTTCTAATGAAATCACCTTAACTATATCAAAGATAGTTGAGTAACTGAACTGGTGTTATAAATACTAATGGTTAAGAGATACCCTAGACTTACTCTTTAACTGTCACCGACAAGATTGTAAACTTTGTATTGCATTTAGTCCTTTCCTGAGGGATACATTTTTATTCTACTTGTGTTCATTTACCTTTTAACTTCAGCCTGATCACAGTTTATTACACTCCATCTTCAATGGTCAAATGTATTGGATCAGAATTTTTGGAACAGTGGTTGGCAGGTATTTTATGGGGTTGATCATAAACACGGTTAAAAAAAAAAAAATCTTCGATTAATAGTGGAACATTGGCACCTTTATTTATTTATTTATTTATTTGAGACCTACTTTTTTTTAGCATTTCAAGCTTTCTTTGCATCTATCCACAGCCTCTTTTGCGAAAGACAGCAGTAAGAGTAATGTTTTTCAACATTACCAAGAGATTTCACTGGAAAGCAATTTTCAATAAATTATTAGAACTACTTGCCACCTTCAGTGCACTAACCCCCCCGACTTCTGATCCTTTACCAGTACCATTTCTTATCCATTCAGACAAGTTCACTACTGTTACATAATAAAAAGCAGGACAATTATCACTGTCATACTCTATGGTAACATCACCTACATATCATATCACATTAACTCATCACTTTAGTAATCTATAATATTCTTGAGACTGGTTATTCTATATTTAACAATTTATTTTCAAATCTTTGGCATATTTGTGACTGGGTCCAACAGGCAAACAAGTAATCTTTTTAAATGCATCTGAATTGGCGGAGTTTTTGTAGTTCATTCTCGGCTGTTTAGTTTTCAACTCTGTTCAGGTACAGAATGAACTTTAACTCTGGAAAGAACAGACAATGAACAAAAAGAAAGTGCAAAATTACTGAAAGAAAACCTGAATTCTTTTACTGGTGTATTTGAAAATGACAAAAAAATTAATTTTGGCAATAATCTTTTCAACAGTACAAAGACATTGTTGTTCTATTCAACTAATTTTCTAGGTGGATGAAACAAGTAGTCTTTGGGACCTTACTGAGAATCGACCATCATCTTATGCTTATTTAGTTGGAATACTCTACCTTTAGAGGATGCCATCTTATTCTCAATGCTATTACATATACACCACTCTTAGTTTTCAACTCGGATATACAATGGAACAAAAAGAAAGTGCAAAAGGACTGAAAGAAAAACTGAAATTCTGAGTGCCAGTTACAGAAGGATACAATCATCAGCTCAGGATGCAATTTTTAAGAAATGGTTTTAGAAATGGTTTTAAACAAATGGTTTAAGAAAAAAGAATATAAATCAACGATGCCTTCTCAAGTGAGCAGTAAAGCAGCCGAGAAGGTTTAAGGAAAAAAAAAAAAAAAAAAGATGATGATTCAACGATGCCCTCTCCAGTGAGAAGTAAGGCAGCCAAAAAGAATATAAAGCTATTCAATAGTTTGTTAATTTAGTATATTTCACATATGATGTATGAAGTTGGAACTGCTTTCAGTTGTTTTTTTTATTGAACAACAAGAACCTAAGATCATATATGTTAAATGCAACAATGGTAGAATGATGGAGGTGCATCAAGGAACACTGTATAATCAAGACTGACAATAAAACAGAAATAATATATGTAAAAGTGGTAAGAAAATAACATGAATTGAGCAATGGCAGCAACGGTTCTGAAGGACATGAATGAATCATTGAATATGTAAAAAGTGTTATGAAATCAACAATTAGAAGATGTGGAAAAACATGAAATAAGACCTAGATCAGTGTTTCCCAACCTTTTTTGTGCTGTGCCCCACCTAAAGTATCTAAAGTATGCTATGCCCCACCAAATTAGGTATAACTTCAAAAAGAAAAAATTAAAACTTTCTTAACTTTCACCACCAAAAAAAAAAAAAAAACAACATTGCTCCATTTTCGAATTGCCCCCACAACAATCAAATTGCCCCCCCTGTGGGGCATGCACCCCACATGGGAAATGGGGGGCCTAGATGAATAGTTTTTGGTTCTGAGATTAGATCAGAATGAACATCAAATATCTATTACTTCAATGCCAATTCAAGAGAAAGTTGGGAGTATATTCAAATATATGAACCAAAGCAAAAGTATTGGTAATGAGGTATTAAGGCCTGGATGGTTTCTGAAGCTCTTATTCAAATCTTCATAATATGAAAATAACAGATTTGGAGGCAAATACAGATGACTTGATTATCACATTTATGGAGATTTTGAGATAAGGAAAAGTTATCTCAATAAATTTTTATTGCAGATAAAGTTGATTTATTCTAGACATAGATACCTGATAAAAATATATCAACAAGGGGGCAGAAGAGTACATCATTAGTACAGCATTATGTTTCAAAAGTTTGAATCACTGATACAAATGTTTAAATCCCAATCAGTTTATTTTCTAAAAATCTAAAGACTTAAAAGATATAACAATAAGCCTAGCTACATGCAATTCAGAAAACTAACACCAAAGCCTAGGTTATGCTTATTTTTGAAGATTTTTCCAACTACAGTAAAACTCACTTAAGACACCGTTTTCCATCGGTCCCTGGATGCTTTGTTCTGCTCTGTATTTTCGGATAAGATGCTCTTTTTCCCCAGCTGCATAAACCCCACTCCAACCGTTCTGACCAAAGCGAGTATTGTACTTGCTTTGTTCTGACCCCCGCAACACTTCGTTTCTTAGTTACTTTGTTTCATCTGACAAAAAGACCTTCAATTGTAGAGACATATTGTCACACAGATGAAGGAGTGATTGCACTAGTTTTGTTGACTCATTCCTATATCAGGTGAATGTATCGAATGGTTTAGCGTTGTTTAGTTCGTTGGGAGTGTATCAGTGATTTCATTATGGCCAGTGCTAGTAGTAAAACTGGAATAAAATGTAAAGCTTTATCGATTTTGGACAAGCTGAACATTTTGAAAAAGTAGGACGAAGGATATGCAGCTAAAAAATAACAAAAGGAAATCACTAAAGAACTGGACATACCACCTTCCACTTAAGAACTGTGCTGAAAAACAGACCTGAAATTGAACAAAATGGACTGGCGAGGGAGTAAACTAAGAAAAAAAAAATTAGCGATACTTGAGACAGTGTACAAATTCAACCAAAATTAATGTTTTTGACTCCATTAATTACACCAGTGCAGCTTGGGACGTAATTAAACCAGATGTAATAAGAAACTGTTTTCGGAAAGCTGCATTTGGTGTGTGAAAAGATTCAGAACAGGCTGACAGCTCACCTCTAGAAGACGGGGACTTTCAGTCATTGCAGAAATTTCCTGATTACGCAACAGTGGACGATGACTTCGTGACCAGCAGCACTCGGACTTTGGATGAAATGATCGCTGATGCAATGATTGTGGAGAATGCGAAAGAGGATGACGACGAATCAGCGCAGACACCTATAGTTACTGCTGGCTTACAATACTTAGGTGAACTGCGAAAAGTACTGTCCTCTTTAGAACATGCTGAAGAAACGTTAGAGCTACACCAACAAAATTGATAATTTCCTTGCTGCAACACATCCAGAATCTCAAACAAACGAAAGTAGATACTAAACTCTCTGCATCCTCTTCACTGTCACCATCGCAAATTTTTGCTCAAATTAGGCCGCTTTCAAAAATTCAGAGTTGTATTCTTTTAACTATTCGATGTGTAAGAAAACCCCAAAAATTTGATTGAATGTGGACGTCCGGTCGTCCATTTCAAAATTTCCAATGAGTTTGAAAGGGAGTGGAGGAAATCATCATCGACCTACAATTCAGATTCATTGGGGCCAAATTTTTTGTTTGGGATTCGAAAGAAAAAAAATGGAGTCCACAATGCCTCCTTGCTACGGTGACAGTGAAGAGGATGCCAAGAGTTACAAGGCTCTTGCCCTTCGTGATCTTTTTCCCATGTATGCTCGCTGTGGAGACTCGAAGAGAAACGGTGATGTGATCAGCTTATCAATGATTGACAAATGGATCAAACAAGCCGGACTAAAGAAAGTGACCACCACAGACACAGCTCTTTGTTACAGTAAAGTGACCAAAGGAAAGAAAGCAGTGACTTACAAGGAGTTCCGTGACTTCTTGGATGTTTTGGCTGACTACCGTAATATAGAGGTGGGATGTTCTGACAAATAAGATGGTGAAATGTGGACCTCCACAACTTAACACGAGTCTGAAGTGCAGCAATCCAAGTGTCTAATAGAATGTCAAATAACTATTGCGAACAAAATTTCTCATAAATTTTTAATAAGCTTCTTTAATATATTCTATTTTTTCATCATATTGTTCTGTAGATATGATAACATTATTTTTGTTATCATAAATTTGGAATCATCATTATTAAAGCTATAATAAATCAAAATGAAATTCAAAAAAAAAAAAATATATATATATAGATATATGAAACATAGTAACCACAGATGGACACTAAGAAAAAGGATCGGCCAAGTCTGATTCAAAAGTTGAATGTGAACCATCTTGTACTTTAAAAGTTGAATGTTTGTTAACATCTCAGGATGCTTCATATTAGTTTAGGTTTTATTATTGTGTTTTGTTTTATTTGGAGTTTTCCTTAATTATAATTTAATTTAAGAATTTGTAAGTAAAAAAAATTGCTAATTCTAATGTTTGTTAAGTTTACTTTACGATGTTAAGCAGAAATATTATTAAAAATCTGGCATTTAGGTTTTTTGTTGCAATCCACTTTATAATTATTTTTATTTCAAAATATATGGAATGAAATATTATTTTTCAATTATTTAATTTTTAAATTTTTCGAGTTAAGTTTGTTGAATTTGGTGGAATTGAATCTTGATCTGATGGATAACGAGTTCTTATGTCCATGTAAAACATTTTATCTCTCTTAGATAAAAGATTATGGTTAGCAAGTGCAATTTCGAACGTCTCTTATTTATGTTTAAAAAATGCATCCAGAAAGGGATAAAAAGTGAAAAGCCTAGTTGAAGAACATCTTCCACTACAAGACAATATCTATAGCAAGTATAAAAGATTACTTCTTTTCTTAACTATGAATTAACTGTAACTCTATTAAACCTGAATGGGCAAGAAATGTTAAAACTAGTCCTAATGAGGGTTAGATATGGAGTCAGATAAGCCAGGATAAATTCATTTGTGTTCTAGAAAATTTTTTGGTTCGAAAATAGTGCGAAATATTTAAACCTACAATGAATATTAGATCTGCATCTAAAAGATCCAGTTTGGAAAGAAGAAACTGGAAAGTAAAAGTGAAGAAAAAACTCTGAAATACCCATCGATGGAAGCCATTAAAAATTATAACTGAAATAGCAGAATGGATTACTTAATTTCGTCTTAGGAATTTAGACTTCAGAAGGATAAAGTTATCAAGATGTAGTCATGGTGGACTGTTTCTCAACACTACAAATGGACGCAATACATTTACTCCATATAGCTAATGAAAAAAAAAAACACTTCTTAAGAAAAGAAAGATGTAATAAAAGAACTGATTTTAAGAAGTGAAATATGCTAGAATAGGCATTTTAATGGGGGAATATTTGATGAGCTCATTTATCTGGTGGGGGATTTAAGATTTGTATTTATATTCCTAAGTTATTATTAATTTTTAAGTATACATTATTTTTAATATAAAGTATTAAAAGATTTTGTTTGCTTTATCAAAACTTGGTTTTTGTGTTTGTGTATTCTCATTAGTATTTTAAAATTAAGGGTTTATAATTAATTTATTGAATATTATTTATTTTTTTTAAACTCTGAGGCATCTGTGACTACTGATTTCTATTGATTCCCAGTCCTACTGCATTTTAGCTTTAGCATTTAGATTCCAGTTAGCAAACTCACAGGTAACTCTCCAATATCTGTATCTCATCTGCTTTATATTACAATTTGATTTTACACAGAATCTCAAAAACAAGTTTAAGTATTCTGAATAGGAACTTGAACTTAACATAACTCTTTCACCCCTCAAAAATCCAGTTTCTTTCATTTTTGATTTTCTCTTATCTATGAATCAGAATGTCATTATGGGGAATGTTATTCGGACAGTGTTAAGGGATTCCATAATTCAGCTCAAAATCGGTTCTTAAGAGAATGCTGCAACTTCATAAAATTCTACCCAAAGATCATTTGTATATAGAATCTTCTTAACCTCTCAAACCAGTAAGATGTATACATCCCCATATGTCTGTCTCACAGGCAGATTGAAGTATAGGGGTATGTTCTTTGCAGCGCTAGGTAATTGGCCAACTCCCACAGCTAAATTCCAACCTGATTCTGTAATTTTTCACTGACCGATAGAAAATGAAGCAATCTTTTATTTGGTGCATTTTCATTTATGTTCAAGTTACTCACATGCACGTTAAACTTTATTTTTACTGAATTAGTCGTTTTTTGGGTTTGCTTCCTTCCCCATATTAAATCCCTATGGGCCTGGCAGAGGTCAGGACAGGCGATTTAAAGCTATATATTTTTGTTGTTGTTGTTGTTGTGTTTTTGTGTTAGGGAACCAGTTTCGGGTGTGGAGGTGGGATCCTTAACTTTTTTGCACAACACTGAACTTATCAAGGGTAAATCTAGCTGATGATGCCTAATAAGACAGAAACAGCTGTTCCCGATTCCCATCAATGATGTCTCAGGGTACAAATCCTAATTTTCTGCATTTTGATTTGTTCTTTAAAGCTTTTATTTTACTGGTCGAATTTAAATTTTCGAGCTCTAGTTTTAGCCAGTAAGGAATTTTGTTTTAGCTTCTTTCTTCTTTTAAGGTGCAGTCAAACATGACAACTTCAAAGAAACACCAAGCTGACCGACAATGAAATTCAGCTAAATAGGGTAAATAAACAAGATTTGTATTGTATACAAAGTCCATCATTACCAATTAAAAAATATCAAAATTCTAAAATAAATTCAAATAAGTGTAAAAAAAGGAAAAAGAGGGTTTAAAATAAAATACCACCGGAGATGCACATACAGGAAAGAAGAAAAAATGAAGGATTAAGAGTTAAATTTATTAATCAATAGTAGCATTTTCACTACTCAAATTTTTTAGTCATACACATTGCCATTTGTGGATCACAAAATGATTTTAACTTTAACAGCCAGATTTACAGCATTCTACAAATACTCTATCAAACTCACTCAAATTCAAACAAAAGCAAATTGCAACCCTTTACTTAAATTTATTATAATTTATATACGATATCTTGCTTTAATTGATCTGAAAAAAACACTTAATTTAAATCAAAGTTTGTCTTTTTCACAAAAATGTCTTCATAAATACAATGTCAAAATCCCTAAGTCACAAAACAGGCAAATTTAAAAATTGTAAAGGATGGACTGATTTTATCTTAATTTATGTCCACCTAATGTTATTAACTGCAATCCAATAAAATACTTCAATTTTAAAAACACACTGATTTTGTGTTATGTTCTAATAAAATAAACCTTTGAAATCAAATTTTAAAATAATAACTCTTATACAAATATATTTAATGTAATTTTTGGAACTAAACTGGCATCAGATAAATTAGCACTGCAGTCTCCAATTTATAAGGTGTATTTATAATTATGCAATTGGTCAATCATCTACTATATAAGCAATATTTAGTTTACAAAAACAGGCAACCCAAACATAAAAGCCAACTGATTTTGGATTTTCAACTGTATTCTTGGTGCTAGAGCAACAAAAACCTATCCATTCTTCTATACATTACTACAAAATATAAATCATTTAGAACATTCAAACCATTACAAATGGAACAGATGCAGATGATCCAAGGTTTTAAAATTTTTCAAACTGCAGAATTTTAATTACTAACTAAGGAAATTCTAAGACCTAACAATTATAAACAAAACATTTAAAGAATATTATATTTTTTTTGTCTGAATGATTTCCACAAGAACATTCCAAAAGCAAACAACAATAAGAAAATCCCTAGCCAGTACATCATCCAGCAGCTTTAACCTTGGCCTGCTACAAAAATTTTGAATTTCACTGATGGATGTTGTGAACAGCAACATTCAATGGATCTGATAATTGTTTTGTGAAATGAGTCATGTACCTAGCAATTCGCAGGCCAAGGTTAAAACTGCTGGATGATGTACTGGCTAGGGATTTTCTTATTGTTGTTTGCTTTTGTGGGTGCCACTCCTGGTAGTGGGAGGAAAGTCACAAAGCATGAAAGACTTTATCTATAGTCTGGTTGATTAGTCCTAACACTGTCAAAACAGCTGTCCTAGAGATTTCTGTTGATGATGACTCAAGGTGTGAAAGAAAAACTACTATACCATTCTCTATATTCCCCTTTTTTTTCATATAGCAAATATACAGTAGCAAAATTATACTGTTCCACTACTCAAAAATTAAAACAGAAAATCAAAATTAAGATTATTTTTTTTTAAGACCTAATACATCTCAAATTAAGATTTTAAATTTGATGTGAGCCAAATGGTGGTGAAAACAAAAGTACAGTAAAAAATTTAAGGAAATCTTACTTGTAACAACATTTCATGTATCTTCATGCCCATCCAAAAATATTTGATCAGACATATCATTGCTACTCAACATACATACAACTGGTTAATTCTGGTTTATAAGATAATTTTTTGAGCAACCAATACAGTTAGAACTTTAATTGATTTGTTTGCTTTAATGAAAAATGATATTACTAACTACTAAAGATCTTATTCTTTGGCTTCTTATTATGATCTGGTTGATATTTCTTATCAAGTACTTTTTGAGTTTGATATATCCATCATTCAGACTACAACTCTAAATAAATCAGGCTTTAAAAACTATATTCCAACAACAACAACCAACTTCAATGAAAATACTGCAAAAATATATAAAAGTACTTACATTATCTCATCTCAGTCCTACCAGTTCAGATCTACCAATTTCTATTCTTCTTTCTTCAATTACTCCTCTCTTGTGACAGCATCTCACATAAGTGATCACAGCCTAATACAAACCTAACCTTTTTTAAATTTAACTGAGATATTTCAGAATTTATTCTATCTCTACAGTCAATACTCTCCAAATTTCAACAGCACAATGTCAAATAGTTGACAAGAGTCAAGATCTTGATCTTGGTGGGGTGGGACATATCAATTCTTTCTTTCAGGATTCTAAATTTTTTTTTCATTTATCTAAATTAACTTAGAACCTAAGATTTTATAAAAGCTACTTTGTTAACTTATACTTAACATTGTGGTAATTTAATTTCAAACTATGCCAAGGAAGTGTAAGGGGGGGGAGGGGTCAATCAAAAAGCGGGAAAGAGATTATAAAGGCAAAAGAAAAGATAAATCATCTACATAAAAATTATTCA
Organism: Thereuonema tuberculata; assembly: GCA_023159025.1. Classification (NCBI taxonomy): domain Eukaryota; kingdom Metazoa; phylum Arthropoda; class Chilopoda; order Scutigeromorpha; family Scutigeridae; genus Thereuonema; species Thereuonema tuberculata. The sequence goes on from JAFIDM010009631.1 coordinate 27,977,920, forward strand.
TGAAAATTGTAATTCAAGCATCAGTGAATGCAGGAAGGATGGTTCTTTATGTTCCCAGCATTAAAAAAAGGATGTTACTTAAAAAAAAAAAACCTGCATTTGAAACTACTGATTAAGAACTGCCTAACACTACAAGAAATATTATTCATTGTTCATTCAAAAGCTTACAAAATTAACTGCTCTTTTGGAAATGTAAAACAGTAAAATAAAAAGACAAAAATCAAGAACAGAAAGAGCAATAATAATAAAAATAAAACCCAGGCATCATATTAATTTAATGAAAATAATAAGTTGCTTTGTGCAAAATATCAAGTCTTAAGTTTTTAATATTTCACTTCATATGATGAGAAAAAAAAATTAAACTAGTTAAAACAATTTTTTTTTTGGTATACAATGGAAGAAATAAAATCAGACTGTGATAAAATTTTGCATTCATTTACCCACACACAAATCTGATACAATTTTTTCTGAGCTCTGAAAAACTGTAGGCACTTAATAATAATAATAATAATAATAATAATAATAATAAATCAATACTTTATTTGCATGAATACTCAAGATTATTACTAACAAATACAGAAAAAAAAAATATGTTTTGAAATACTTATATATTTTAATATGGACAGAAAGTAAGGTGATTTCCAGAGACCGTTTCAAATACAAACTGAAATATTTAAGTTGCCTTTAAGTTTTAAATGGTATCAAAACTTCATAAAATATCAAATATCAATAGCAATCAAAATCAGAATTCTGAAAATGATCAAAGTCACAATATAGAAGTAAGCATAGAAAGCACATCAATGGAAAAAAAAAAAAAAAAAAAAAATGTGTTATTCAGAATTGTACTATTTTGTTATTATATTTTCTTAAAATTGAGTACATAACTATTCTCTCAGCTACCATCAAGCAATAAATAAGATTCAAAAGCAGATCAAATTTAGATAAGAGATAATATAAATAAATATAAATAAAGAAACATCTTCCTTTAGTTAAAAACATTAAATGCCCATTTATTTCTTTATTTATTTTGAAATTGTAATGCATTAGGTTCTTAGCCTTATCTTCAGTATTTAGCCAGAAATTAACGAGAACCAGTAACAGGTGCTGGATAGTTGAAATTGGATATCTCATGCTTGATGAACAAAAAAATGGATTCAACAATAAAAAATGAAACAGAACTTAATATCTTCTTTTTACCCTTTAGCTTTCAAGAAAGATTTTAATTATAATAAACTTCTGAAAATCAGATTCTTACAAGTAAAAAAAAACAAGCTATTTCTGTACATTCACTGAGTTTGTTGAGATCATTGCATTGCCATAGCTGGGTGCACATCTATTTTTATGAGTATTGCTTGTTCTGAAATTTTGCGAAAATGTTGTTAACTATTTTGTGATGTGTTAATTTTGAGTAATTAAGTATTACTCAGGATAATTCTTAACACATTATTTCAGCTCTTGAACCAGGCTGTACTGGTTTTGACTAATATTCCTACGGCAAGAATATTGCTGTCAATACAAATCATTGTTTGAACAAACTGATTCAACCATTCAACACTTTTTTGATGTACCCAGTCCATAATCATCTATAGCTCCACAGCCTAATATCAGATCTTGCTTCCCGAATGTAGTCTCACTATTTTAAATGTTAATGTTTCAAATTAAACTTTTAAATACCAAATACAGGAAGGGGTGGGGATTTTGTTTTGCTCTTATTAATCCAAATAAGTCCTAGGGTTTACCTGACCCTCTGCCAAATGGTGCAGGGGTCAAGTTTTTATAACTTTACATTGGAAGATACAGAAAAGCTTTCTGCATTTTTTAGAAATTTGCTTTTTTAGCATTAAGCTGCTACAAAAGCTACTTCTACATTAGAATGATGGTGAACAAGATGATAGGAATAACCAACATCAATAAATAATTTATGCTAAAAGAAAGATAAAGCCATAAAACCAGGGCTTCTTCCTGCGCATGAAGCTTTATCAATGTTTGTAGAAGCGCAACTTACAAGAAGCCAATACGACGTAATAAGATCCTGAAGGGCCAACTAAAGCACAAACAATACTGTGGAGCAATACACGGGCATCTTCAACAAGATTTTGCCGTCCAATCAAGTTCCAGTTCGTTAACGAAACTGTTGAAGTTGCTAAAAAGGAAAAACACATTCAAGACAAAATAAACCAATTACTCACAACCAAATATGAAACTGATGAAGGCGCAATGATAGAAATTATCCATAAATTGCTTTTTACCATGGTTGACGGTAAAATTTGCAATTCTCTAACAGATACAGTCGACAATGCGATGTTTTTTATGTGGTTTAATGTCTAAAGACTTCAATAATATTAGTAAATGCGTGAATACTAGTATAAATCAGGATAATTTAGAATTTGGAATGTCCTCCCTTCATGCCTGGATAAGATTCTTTGAGTGTTTAATCAATCTATCATACAAACTGCCATTACAGAATGGCAAGCTCGAGGCGCAGAGAACAAAGAAATAATGGATAGAAGAAAACATGAAATCAGGGAAAAGCTTAAATCAGAATTGGGTCTAATCATCGACAAACCTAAACCTGGATATGGCAGGAGCAACGACGGGAACACAGCTCGACACTTATTTGAGAATAAAGAAGTATCAAGTGAAATAACAGGAGTCGAACTAGCAGTGATTCAACGATTTGGAACAATGGCAAGTGGAAATACCATTGATTTACAAAGATTCCAAGCTTACACATTAGAAAGTGCACATTTGTTCGTAGAAAAATATCCCTGGTACTGTATGCCCCCTACAATACATAAGGTTTTAATTCATGGGCCTACTATAATCGAAAAAGTTCTATTGTCTATAAGGCAATTAAGCAAAGAAGCCCAGGAGGCAAATAAAATGTTCAAAAGGTACAGAGAAGGATATTCATGTAAAATTTCAAGAGAAAAGACCAACGAAGACATCATTAACAGGCTTTTGATATCATCAGACCCACTCATCACCAGTATGCAGAAGCCACAACAACATAAACATGCATTAGACGCAGATGTGACCCAACTTTTGCAAGCACCAGAATTACATATTTCTGGCACATCAGAATTAGTTTCAGATGATTCGACTGATGATGAATGATGGTTGTGCAATAAATGTTTACTGTATTGCATTATTTTGTTTTATTTTACTTTACTAAATTTTTATCTCTCACAGTTCATCTTTATACATTTTGAATTAAGTTTTGTTTGTTTGTTTGTTTTTTTCAAATTAAGACTTTTGTGGAATTTTATACATAAATAACAGTTTTAAAACAGAAATATGCATTGTGATGAAAACTGATACTAAAAAATGATGAACAAATAGAAGAAATAATTTTTGCCATCTTTTCATGATATCTGCCCCACTGTGTCCCCTCTCATTTGCTGAAACTCACTTCTTGGACATCTTTGTAATTCACTCCAGAGAATTACAAAAACGTCGAAGAAGTGAGTTTCAGCAAATGAGAGGACATTGGGAATAGTTGAAGAAAAAGTAATAATGAAGGAAAAAAAAAAAAAAAAAAAAGAGTTGAACATGTAAATAAGTGGTTCTTTTGGGGCAGTGGCCACAACACTTTTCTACATCATTGTATTGATGTTGGTTATTCCTATCATCTTGTTCACCATCATTCTAACATTGAACCTTAAGAAGCTGGGAGATATATCTACTTCTACATTTTTAATGGATGCTCGTTAGGTTGAAGAAAACAAATTTACACAATTGAATTTATGGATAACTAGAAAACCTGGTGTGTATAACTAGAGAAGATGTCATACGATCTAAACTTTGACCACTACTTTTGATTAAGGCAGATCACTTTTCAGCTTTTTTTTTTGGTCTTCAGTTACAAATAAAATTCTGATTAAAAGAGGGGGGGAGGGGGTGGCAAGTTCAATGTTTTACAATATATTAAAACAATATCTTAAACAGTAGTGTTGTTTCTATTACATTACTGAAATAATGAAAAGCCATGTATAAAACTGAAGTGAAAGAAGCAAAGATTGCATCTAAACTTATTCTTAGAGCTAACAATGCTCTTAAGATATTTTATATGAATTAAAGTTTAAAAAAATGACATTACAAGTTTAGCTGATGAAGTTAATTGACAACTGAATTCATACAAATTTCACATATATGACATCAAAATGAGTAAAACATCCTAAGAAGGAATATCTATGTAGGCTTGTATCTGTGTTTGCATATGGATCCCACCTCCACGGGGAAACCCAGCAGTGAACAGGTTAAAGAACTAGCCATCAAATCCTCTTTTGACCTTCAATAAGCGCACAGGTTTGTATATTGGATAATAAATTTCAAACAGTATGTAGTAAGTCATTTTAAGTATGTCAAATATTAAAAGAAAAAAAGAAAAGTTCAACATATACTTCTATGTTCAGCATTTAACCAATGACTGGATCAGGGTTGATTTGGTTGAGGTTAAAAACCAGCTGTGGCACAATAACAGTAATCAAATTCACACTCATTTGTATAACCTTAAAATTATATATAATTTTAAGCAATTTTATTTATCTTACCTGATTAGGTTCTTATTGAAAAGCAATTTAGTAGGACGTCTTTTCCTTCATGCTTAACTCCATATAAGACAAGAAATTAATTAAATTATAAAAATTAAAGGACAATTTATGAATACATTTGAATCATATTTCCTTTATTTTTTTTTACTTACCTTGTAAATTAAAAATGAAGATATATCAAGCTATAAAACATACACTTAAAACTGAATGTAAATGGACATTTTTAAAAACACTTTTTTAAATTAATGAAATAACATGATGACTGAATTACCTTGGTGAAGCATTCTATTAAAAATGCTAAATTACCAGTACTTGATATAATTTAGTAAGTATTACGAATAATAATAGTAATTATGATAAAACTCCAATTAAGGTTATTCAAGCTAAAAAGGAAAAGCCAGTAATTTTTTCAAAGGAAAAGTCCCAAACTATTTCATTTGTTTTCTTCTTTCCACACAAAGGCACTTCAACAACCCAAAGGGAAATTGGCTTGAATTTAAAGTAAACTTTAAAAAAAATAAAAAAATCGTTAATTAAAAATAAAAATAATTTTTGTTTCCGAAGTTTGTTTTGTTTTAATTCAAACTTGTTTCACTGACCAATGTTTCATTATTAAACCAAAAAAATATTTCTTAACTTGATGGCTTCTATGAGAATTTAATTATGAAATTCAATAAACTAAGCAGTGACAATTTCAATATGATTGCTTATTTTCTATTTAAAATCAATGGAAAACAAAAATCTCTTTAAAAGCTAAATTTAAATATAAACTAATTTTCAAATTATTTCAGAAAAATTAAGAGAATATTTGTAAAATGACTTGGGTCAGATCTTGGTATTTAAAAAAAAAAAAAAAAAAAGGATATATCAGAAATTTATTATGAACTATTTCATATTTACCATATATATTCTTCTTTATATAGGAAAATGCATCGTCCTTTACTACAAGAATCTTTGTAAAAAAAGTTCTTAACTTTGTTGCTTAATTAAAATGTTTTATGGAGGAAATCAAAGTTTAAACAAGATGTTTATTGAAATTAAAATTTAATAAGAACGTATATAAAGAAAAGTAGTACAAGATTAAAATCTATAGGGTCAGAAAGGCTTGAGATTTTTAGTGCAAGCAACAGAAAAGTGATAGCCAGAAAGTTTGAAAAATTCCTTGTTCCAACTAACATCCCTCCCAACTTTAAAATAAAAATGCATTGATTTTTGTTATAATTATTTTCTCAGCTTTTCATTGTAGTTCAATCTAGCAACAAAGATCACATACATAAAGAAGAAAAATTAAGTCTTTCAAAGTTTAACTACATAAGAAATGCAGTTAAAACTCTGAAAAACTTCATTCTTGGAAATATAAAATTCTATGAAAATACTGCAAAGAATTATCAGCAGAGGAACAAATAGTTTCCATGGAAAAGTGCAAACTCCTATCCAAGCACCAGAAACAGTAAGTATAGTAACAATGAAACAGGAGCAAAAAAGGTAATTAAGATCTTACAGAGCATTAACACTGAGGTAGGGGTCAGGGGAAGCAATAATGTGCGACTTGACAGATGCAAGAAAACAATTACGAAACATATGAGAAATCTCAATGAGGAAGTACCAAATACTAAAAAGGAAAAGAAAAGGGAAGGATGAGTAAAGAAGTACAAGATGTAGCAGAGGTGATAGGAAAAAAGAAATTGATATGATCAAGTTAGAAGAGGCAAGTCTTGGGATATATGACTGGAATCTCAAAAAAACAAAACAAGATTAACATAAAATGAATGGATAGTTTCACATGATACTATGGAAAATCATAGTTTAAAAGATCAGCTTAAATTCTCAAGCTGAAAAATTCTGTTAGCAATCTGTTGAAAACATTTTTTTACAAAATTCTTGCAAAGACTGTAGATTTTTAAAAGTAATAAAAAACTTTTCACAGAAGTTTTAAATCTTAAAATAATAAGATTTCTGATATCTCCATACATCACAATAAAATAACTAAGAATTTATGGTCAACAAATATTTTCCTTGTATAATGATTTTTCCCCCCCTTCTTAAAATTGCACACATCAACAGGACATTTTGTGACTAACAAATAAAATTTAAATGGAAAAAGAAAAGAAAGAGCAAAATTGTTGTTTTCTTCTCTGATAAGACTAGTTGCCATCTAATAATAGTAGTGATAGTAAATAACATTCAATACTGATAACAGTAGGGGATTCCTGATCCCCTAAACAAATGTAAACTAGCCTCTATAAACAAATTCCTTTACACACACTATTATGCAAAAATGGCCTGCATGACTAGCTGGCAGTGATATATATATATGTAAATATATATTTGTATTCTGCACATCAATTAATGTGCAACAAAATGCTTGCAGACCTATTCACATCTCCAAAAATTCATTCATTTGTTCTATTCAGCATGGAATCAAAAAGAAAAAAAACTAAAAAGTTCCAGTAAAGGAATGTTAAATTTTAAAATTTTGTTTTTCTTTCATATTTAATATTAACTAATTTTTGGCATTTTGTTTAATACTTTAAATGGCCAAACTTTACAACTTGAAGTTGTTGGGTTTTTTTTTTTTTTTTATTATTATTTTGGAGAATTCACAGGTAACAGACAAGAAAGCACGATGAAGTACCACAATTCTAGTGCACATATCTCGGTGCAATCAAAAGTTCAGCATTTCATCCTCTTTTCTGATTCACTGTTATTTTTCTTCTGAATATATGAAGGAAGAATTTTAGTTAAGTTCATTAAATCTCTTCACTGAAATGTAGTTGTTTTTTTTCCCCTCATAACAATGACTAATTGTTTATATTATGAAATAATTAAGATAAAAGAAAATAGTGTACTATATTTACATTTATCAGCACAAAAGCTAATCATGTTAATATGACTGAACACATGTTAAAAAGGCAGATGCATATTTATCCTAACCAAACATTTATGTCAAGACAATTAACTAGTCAGACAATAATGATATTATAAGAAGGATAAATTATTTTTTTTTAAATGAAAGAAAGAAAATGAATTAGCCTTCTGTAATGTGTTAAAGTTATTGCAGTAATGTAAAAGTTATGTTTGTGAGTATCTGCAAAATATACATTTAGCAGGCAAAGAAAAAGTTAGGAGGATGATTTGAGGTTTTATACAGTTCAACACTACCACAATAATGACAAGTTTGGCAGATCTTATGCTTGAAAGTATTAACTAAAAACAGTAATGAAAAAGTTCAACTCAAGTTTGTATGTTGGAAATCTAAATAAATTAGTGATGAACTGATGAATGAAAAATGAGAGAGAAGATTGTAATGCTTAACTATGTCATAATTAAGACTTCAAAATTACATGAAAATTAAAAGGATTAATGGCATTAGTGTCATTCCTTTTTAGAAAAGGTCTGCGAACAAAATAGGCCAATAAAAATTAGTTACTTAATAGAAGTAATAAATATATCTGAAGCCTCTTTCATAACCAATTAATAATAAACATATACAAAATAAATTAGTGATTACGCCTTTTCTTAACTTTGTTATAAGCTAGTCATTTTGATTTCAGCACATTGGACGTTTTTTTTTTTTTTAAAAGTATTTAGTCTTCAATAATGAAGCTGCAAAAATAAAGTTATTTCTTTAAGAAAAAATTACAAGTTCCATTACTACTTCTTGGATTATTCTAGCACCACTCAGAATAATTGTAAGGCTGCCTTTTATTTATTTTTTATTTTTTTAATTAAAATTTTAATATAACTTGAGCACTCTTTTTGCACCATGGCAGAAATAAAACTGAGGGCTAGATTTTCATTCTAAACTATTTACAAAATTGTTTAAATCTAAATTCAAATAATACTAATGCACTGTATGCCAAGTTTGAAAACAGTTCCTCTTACGGCACAGATGAACACGGCATAGTCTACAGCCAAAGTAGGTTTCATGTGGACGGCCCCTTTTCGTGAGCCTTCCCTCACGGCCACACTGCACACAGCCTCCTTTGGGCAGCATCCTTTCCAGTTGGTGTTTTGCAGCTTCCAGGGACAAATCCAGTGGCTTCCCAGGGTCGGAATCCAGCCTTGGTCGTCCTCTTGTTGAGCCTCCTTGTGGTGTTTCCACTGTTCCGATGATGGTGGTCGTCGAAGCCTCGTGAGCATGCTTGAGAAATGTCCCATAGGAGGCACGCATCACTTCAACTGATAGGGCAAGCTTGAGGACAGAGTTTTTAGTCTTACAAAGTCTATGCATGCACAAATTTATGAAACAACAAATTTTGTAATGATATATATATGAATATATATAAATTGTTTTTTTATCTCCCATAAAGGTATATATATTTTAATTTTGATGCTGATTATTTACATTGACGCAAGCATAAAATGTAAAGCAAATACCAATTAATAATGCCTCAAACAGAAAATTTAAACTTTTCGGAAAAAAAAAAAAAAAAAAGAATTTTAGAATATATATAAATACTGTCAAGGCAACAATATCCAAACACCTTTTATATGCTTTGATATGAGGAGATATCTGGATACTTTGGTAGGCAGTATAATATATATGTATATGTATGATGAACATGTAAGTAAACAGTATCTCAAAATCTAAGCATTCTGTCAAAGGATAATGTATTAATTTTAAATTAAGAACAAAAACCCCGAATCCCCAACAATTCGCTGTTTTCATCATGTAAGAGAATCACCACAAAGTTCTACTTAAGAATATTTCATTTCAATTAAAGTGACTGCACCTCCCCTAAGATTATTACAAAATCAAAAAAAAAAAAAAAAAATGGATGTAATCCAGCAAAAACAATACTAATTTTTATTTATATATGAATAATTTAAACCTAATCACTAGATGATGAACAGAACAGAAAAGCTTACATTTATTTTATCAATGTAGCAAATTCTCTAAAAATTAGATGCTTGAATTTATATTAAATATCTATTCTGTTCCACTTGAAATTTTTTAAAATAAACCTTTCCATTTCTGTTCTTAAATGCATTATAATTTTACTTCCTTACCTTCCAAGCAAAACAAATGATACAAAAAAGTGTACCAAGGTTGGAAAAAATGAAGAGTTATTAAAAAAAAAAAAAAAAAAAAAAGAATAATCCTCTAAGAAAAGTGAACGCAAAAACTAAATGATAATTAAATAAAAGTGAATTAATAATCAATTACTTTGTTTTTCTAGTATCTCACTGACTGATAGCTTAAACTATCAAAGTTTTGAGGAGATTGCAACAGTGAGATGAAAAATGTAAGGTTAAAGAATGACTGAATGGTCAAACAGGAAATAGAGAATCCTTAAAAACTGTTTTAGAATGAATTCATTAGCATTATAAGAACAGTAAAAACAGCTGTCAAAACCTAGTATAATAAGAATCAAAAGTTTTAGAACTGTCAACACCTTAACTCAAAATCTCAGTGGATAAACTAATGACAAAGAAAAAAAAAAACTAAAAATTAAAAGCTAGTAAAGGAGCAGACAGTTCTGTTATTTTAACTCTTAACCTTTATTTTAAAATATCATCTTGATAAACAAGCTGTTTTTGATGCAGTTCAACAAAATACAGGGTTCCCACACAAAAATGAAATTAAATTCCCTAGGTTTTCCAGGTATGATTTAAAAATTTTCCAGGTTTTAATCTTTAAGCTTATGTACTTCCCAATTAAGCAAAATATAGCGGTACTTCCACTCGCAAAGAGTTATTAGAGTATTTAATTTGATCATGTTATAGCAACGTTTGGAATTATGAAATATAAGGCTGAAAATTTTAAAATGTAATAAAATTAAAATAAATAAAATAAATGTTCAAGGACTCATCAAAGCATACAACAAAGGAAGAACTCAACAGGAGATCATCAGTCAATGAACATGTAAAATATGGTGCCAAACCATACAAAATCAAATATGACATTTTTGTGGGACCAAGAGCAAACTGTTCAGCAATCCTACTATCTTTAAACATTTTTTTAAAAAGGTGTCCTAATCCTTCCTGAAAATTGAATGAACCATGACCCATGACAATTTTTAAAGTCCAGATGATTTCTGCAGCTTTGACATCATCATTTGAAACAAAATTATCCAAGGTTGAACATGATTTACTTGATGAAGGAACAGAAAGTGATATTACTTGTGATTGTTGTTTTTCTGCAACACTGCCATTATCTTGTTTATTGTTAGCATCCACATTGCATGAGAAATAGTTCTTCAAAGGCATGCATGATTGAGAGACAGCATTTCTCTTGTGTGTAACACTTTTAGAATGGCTTACTACAGCTTGACGTCCCATGTTATTAAGTTCAAATACTTTTTTACAAATTTTGCACTTTGCTTGCATTTGGTTTTCTAGCCACTGTGACCATTCTGGGTTGACATGAGGATCAATCCATAAACGATTAAAGCTAGTTCGAAAATGAGACATTCTTAAAAAATTAAGGAAATGCGAGAAACTCAATTTTTGGGAAAAAGTTGTAACGGAATGGACTGAAACGAGCTCGTACCGGCACGAGCTTTACCATCATGGCTACCGGATGTTGATGACTGCGGGGCTGCTAATTAAAGGATTAGATATTTTAAATACTCTTTTATTTTAGAGGCCAGATTAAATTTTTAAAACAGCCACTCTTCATTATAATTGTTTAAAAAATATCCTTTTTTAACTTAGCATCTGTCATGAGAAACTTTAATTTTGTCTGCTGAATAATTATATCGATTACTTGAGCTTTAGATGATCTTTGGATTCAGAATAGCGGGAGGCTTGAACTTGTAGGAATCCTCGAGTGAAACACTCGTAATAATAACTTAACAAGAATTCCCTGAGTTTTCCCTGAGATTGATATGTTTTCAAAATTCCCTGAGAATTCCAGGTTTTCCAGGTGTGTGGGAACTCTGAAATATCTAAATTTCCCAAGCTAAATTGCTTTCTAAATCCCTTCATTTCATTCCTTATTTGCAGTTTTTTTAATGTTGCAGATAATCTTATTTACTGTTGGTGTTTCTCTCTGCAATAATAATTTGGTTAATCTGATAATCAACTTTTTAATGTGAAATCCTTCATATCAAACAAAAAAAAAAAAAAATATATTTTTTTTTTGAATTCCGAATGATTTTTTTCTCTGTCTCAGAAGGTCAAAATGGCAAAATATCATATGCAACATACAAGGATTTTTAGTTGCCTTGGGGTATTGTTCCGATTTCACAACTTTTCTCTTATTAAATATTTTGGCCTATCAATTCATTACATTAAAAAGCTATTAACCCTTTTTCATTTTGTCAAATTTTGCTTTTATAACCTTTCTACTTACTGGAAATATGACCATAACTATGCATTACACCACCTCGATTTATTCATTTGGTAAATACAAATTTAATCAAGTTATCTTTGCAATTTCACACGGAACATTAGAATAACGAAATTATAAGCTAGATAATTAAACAAATGACCCAGCACTTGTATATAAGGCTTACTAATTCATTTTATAGAAATGCCATACTTCTTTAGAATTCAATGGTATTTTGTGTGTGAAATTCTTAGTAGTTAAATCAAATACCTTGTTTTGCCTGGGGTTCCACAGCCAACGAGGGTACCCCTGATGACACCCAGGCATTACAAACACCTTGCATGGGTCAAGGAACTTCGGCAATGGATTCTTGACATCTGGAGCAACAAGTCCCATTTCCTGCTGTACCATGCTGATGGCTGGGTTTACATTTGGCTTAAACAGTATGAGGCCCTATTCCCTGGTAGCATAAATGGTGTTCTGGTCTGGGAAGCATTTTTCTGACCTGCACCCCAGTCCTGTTATCATACCACTGAATGGTGAATGCTACCATCTCCATCCATACCTGTAGGAAGTCCTCAATCATAGTGCCATCTTTCAACAGGACAATGCACCTTGTTGTCCAGCTCGGATAACTAAAGTGGTTGGAGGAATGTAACAACTTCATCACGTTGCCTAAGTCTCCAAACTTTCCTGACTAACCCAATTGAACATGTAGAGGATGTGCTAGAACAGGGTGTGAGAACTGCTGATCCTCCCCCACAGAACGAGTGTTAACTTTCACAGTGGCTGCAGTGGACATGGGTGGAATTTCACATGGAGGATATGCGACACCTTGTGGAATCTGTAAGCTGTGATTTACAGAAAGGAGGGCCAATGCATTATTAGGTGGATGTTCTTAATGCAAAGCTAACTGTACAATTCATTCACATACTGATTAGTGATCTTGAAACTACTTGCTAAAGACAAGCATGTTGTATCTTTATTTGCATCCTAATGCAGATTTTTTTTTTTTTTTAATTCTTAATCTGAAATAAAAAGCTGTTAAACAGTTGATGGGATTTTGATAAAACTTAGTACCAGATTAAAACTTTTTTTTTTTTTTCCAATTTTTAGTACATGCCATAATTTTACTTTTATATATTAAAAAAAAAATGCCCCCCCCCCCCTCTTTCTTTTCCATCTATAAATGAAGAGATTAGCACAACAGTGGTCTAAAAAAGATCCACAGAAAAAAATGATTGGAAATACAGTTAATGAGGGAAGGGTTAATGAGGGAAATACAGTTGACTCGCGATAATCTGATATTTGATAGTCCGGCGTAGGTTGGTTCGAAAACCGACCCGATTGAGGCGGTCACGGAGGTGAAATGCACAATCACTTGCGATGAAGTTATGTCGGCTGCAAACACTTTGATACGTTGGTGTGAGGAGAGGGAACTCGACTACGAGAACATTTGAATGTTAAAAGATATTCAAGAAAAAGCCATGACAGACTCTTTACGTAAGAAGAAACAAAAAACGATTACAGATTTTTTTTAAGCCTTAAATAGTACATATTTTTATTTTTTAAGACATATAGAGTAATAAATTAGTATTACATACATACGTATTCATTTGTGTAAAACTATGCCTAACGAGTTTTTTTTTTATATCCTCAATGGCCGTAAAATATGTATTGTAACAATATACATACTGGCCATATCTTCCTTTCAAACAGCACTGATTATAAAACTAAATGTGCATGTGTGTGGTGAATGGAACTAACTAAGAAAACCGCAAAGATGTTTATTCTAAATTTCAAAAAATTCAGAAGAAATGCAAGAATGAGCAAAGGGCAAGAGGAATTCTGACCTTCAGAATAACTCGTAGCAAATTTCAAACCCTGGTACACTCATTTTCATATTATTGCAACAATACTTGGCAATAGGATAAAACAATACTATAACTTACCTGTTGATTCTTTGTTGCAGAATTGAAAATGTCAAGCAGGGATTCATTTACTTGCAGCCTGGCTGTCATGTTAACGTCATCGTGTTTAATATTATATGCCTGCTCTAAACACTGAATTGCCACTGTAAAAGATAAAAGAACACCAACATTCAATTTAATGTCAGATGAAATAAGACACGACAAAAAATATTAAAATTCAGTCTTCTCATTCTGAATGAAGAATAAAAAAAAAAAAAACCGTTGTAACAAAATTTGATTTTAAATTCAGCTCTTATAACATAAGTTTTAAAAAGTATCTCTCAATTCAAAAGTGGGACTAAATAAGCAATGCCAGTGGGTTTTGAAATTTGTTTAATAATGTTCACATAACAGCAATGGTGGCTTTTCTAATATATTTACTGGAAATACAAGAAATCTGCAATGAAAAGGCTTATTATCAAATTTAGATTATAGCCAATAACAGATTTGTCAGTTATGGAACAGAATGAACACACAAATGATATAGATGTAATGCTGATTCACTGATGTATATATACACTGATGTATATATCTCACTGTGTATCTGCAAATAGAATAAAAATGGTGAAGAACGATTGACATTTTGCATAAATGCCCAAGAGTGTAGTAAATTTTTCTAAAAGTATTTCTTTTGTATTTTCCGAAATTCAGTGAACAGGAAAAATCTGATTTCACGCGGATACAATTTACATGAAATAATGAATAAAATATTTTCCTTTTCAACATGAAATAAAAAAATAAAAAAAATAATGTAGCAAGATATTAACTATGAGGCAAACTTGTAGTAGAATTAGTTCTAATGCTGTTAAAAAGAGTTAATGATTGTATTCAAGAAAGGGTTGATTAAAATAGAAAAAGTCCTGTACTTTCAGAAAAAGCTTTGTCATATTTTTATCTACTTTCTAATTGAAAGTAGATTTTTTTTAATTGAATAGTGCTTATAAAAAAAAAAAAAAAATCTCAATACTGTAGTGATTTTTTTAATATTTTTTTTTTAGTTTTATCATAATTTTATCCTTTTGTATTCTAGTTATTCCGTTTTTCTGTATTCAAATCTTTATTATTCAATTTCTCTGTAATTATCTGTTGATCAGTTTATTTTTGAATTTCAACGGTTGTGGCGTCCTTTTAATTCACTTTATTTAAATCACAACGGTTTAAAAACCCGTTCTGATCACATGACATTTAAATCCCCCAATCGATTTGTAAACGCCACAACCAATCAAAACACTTGTACATAGGCTATTTAAACACATGTAACCTGTAAATAAACAGCTGTTGTTAGTTCTTGCTAGTTCAGTCCAGACGCAGCTTCCGTCTTTACTTATTTACACCCTACGATTTTACCAGCTAAAACACCCCACAATACATAACAAAATGCACAGGAAATAAATAAATAAATAACAGACAAATCAAAGGACCTACCTTACACTGTACATCTTAAAACACCAAAATTATTAAATTTATTGCAAAAACCTTTTTAAAGGTTCCTACAAGATTTTGAAAGCTTTTCTATCTAAAACAAGCAATGAATTGTAAATGAAATTATGATAAACAGCCATCATATTCCAAGCTGATAGTAATAGCACAATCTGATTGGGGG
>JAFIDM010009631.1:27993421-28041628 GCA_023159025.1 Thereuonema tuberculata
AAAGACTACCTCAATATTTGTGCCAGGTTTTCATGAATGTGAAGCCCAACTAATTTTTTGAAAAAGCCTTACTTTCTACACTAGTTTAATTTTAATTAGATTCATTTTAAAAAATCCATGAATTGGCATTAACAATTAGCTGATATTACTGCACTTCAATTTTAGGCTTAGTGCTATAATCTTGAATAAAGTAGAAACAGTGTTTTCAGAATGAGTACTGATTATTTTTGAGAAATGACAATTCTAAAGACCACAAAAGTTTTTGTAATGTATAGTAATGTTGCTCTTTTTTTGTTACAGGTAGATCTATCGAGAAGCAAAACATAGAAATGTTAAATAAATAATATGGGTATTACATATTAAGTGATACCTGTGATTTCTTATTGACATATTAATCTTCCGCCATACCCTGCCAAATTTATTTGGCGGCAGAGGTAAGAGGCAAAAGAAAACTAACTACAGTGGAGCACCGTTTATACGTTTTTATCATTTATACGTTTTTTTTGAATGGTCCCGGCAAAATCCAATGCATATTAACGTTAAATAATTTCATTTATACGTTTTTCTGAAATCGCAAATTTCATTTATACGTTTTTTTTCAAGAACTCAAGAAGAGAGAAAATGCGCATTTCAACCTCAGATTCCCACCTGCCGATTGTCCAGTCTTAGAAAAGGCACACAGTCTTAGAAAATTGCACTGAAAAACTTTTTGTCAAGTTTTCAACAAATAACATGGGTTTTAACACCATGCAAGAATACCTCATTAGCAGCGATTTAAATGATAAAGTTAAGATTGCACTTTTAACTGTGCACAATTAACTTTTTTCTCTGCATTCCCAAAAAGCCCTACAACCTAAAATAACAAAATATTTCGTAAATGCTGAATGAATATGAATAGTAGTACTAGTTGTACATTAAATACGTAATAAAAAGGTTTTTTATTGCATACCTCTTGTATTTCATTTTCATTAATATTTTAATTTACCTCTGACTTTTTATTGTTGGTTATTACGAAATTGTTCGTAACTTCTGTGAATTTCGTTTATACGTTTTTTTTTCTCAGTCCCTTGAAAAACGTATAAACGGTGCTCCACTGTACTTTGAAGCAATTTTGAAGTATCCATCAGGACCCCCCCCCCCCCAACTTACCTTGTTGCAAAAGGAAGACGAGCAGTATCAGTTAATACAAAAGTACCAAAATATTTATTTTACTCTCTTTGAAATGACAAAGAGCTACATACACTAAACTTTGCACAAACATTTCTTTCACTTAGATTATAGGCAAAATCTTCCCCTCTAAGGTTCTATTTCTGTTATTTCTATCTAAATCAAACCATATTTTTCTTGGGGGAGAGGGGGAAAAGGAGCACAACCTTTTATCCCCAATCTCAGCAGAGTATATTTAACCCTTTAAGGATGGCCATGGCTTAAAGACAACAAACTGGGGATGAGAGGGCGGGTCTGGTGTATGTTACATTTGAAAAAAAAAATGTTTATTTTTCCTCTTTTTTTTACATCCCACATGAAAAGACTAGCTCGTATTACTTCCCTAATTCCCTAAAGAGTTCAATAACTTTCATTATTGCTCATTTCATTTGCAAACACATGTAAAGAGGTTTTAATTTGTCACTATGTCACAAAAACAACCTGCTCAGCTGCAGATATCCAATATTTAAGAGCCCAGTAACAAGAATAAATATTTAAGATAATATAGATGAACAAGACAAACATTTAAAACAATGGAAAGTGATAGAAACACTGCTATTAACTCTGAACAAGATATTAAAAGATTAAAATAATGTATGTAGGATGCTTCATGAAGACAGGGTATAACTTAAGGAGCTAATTGTATTGCAAGTAAAAAAACCATTAATATCACATATCATTAATATGTGATCTATTTTGAGGCTTAATGAGAAATGATAAGATCTTAAAA
The DNA here is from genome assembly GCA_023159025.1 of Thereuonema tuberculata. Taxonomy (NCBI): domain Eukaryota; kingdom Metazoa; phylum Arthropoda; class Chilopoda; order Scutigeromorpha; family Scutigeridae; genus Thereuonema; species Thereuonema tuberculata. The sequence continues at coordinate 27,995,358 of JAFIDM010009631.1, forward strand.
TAATTTAGCAAAAATTTAGGACATCAGCAAAAAATAAAGTCTAAAATTCCAAATTCTTACTACAAGAAGCTATCATGTAACACTATATTCCCTGCAAGTTTCAGCTTTTTTCCAGGTCCCTACCCAAGATTTTAGTGCTGAATATTCAAAAATTTGACGGTGTGTGTGTGTGTTTTTTTTTTTTTTTTTTTTTTTTTTAAGGACTTAATAAATCAAGAGGGGGAGAGTCTAAATCTTGAGCATTCACAGGCTAAGACTTTGGGGGTAGTGGAAAAAAAAAAAAAAAGTGCCTTAAAACCACATTTGTTAAAAAAAATATATAATAAAATTTGAAGAGCAGTAAAGTGGGGTTTTTTTTTTTTGTTGTTGTTCCAAGTCCAAATTACTGTATCTATTCGATTGCAAATCAATGCCCTACATTTTACAAGTGCATGCAGCAAAAAATATATTTTAAAAGGGTCAATCCATATGAAATCAACCAATAAAAAAATAATTTGTTGCTGGCACATTTTATTTTATTTTTGATAGTACATTTTCTATTTATATATACATTTGGGAGTATAAAACGATTCTTTTAAAAAATTTCTTATTATTACTTTGTCTTTTATCAGCCATTTTTAGCGTTTTCAGAGGTTAGCAATAAGTTAAATAACTATTTTGTTTATTAAGACATCAACTTCAAATAAAAAACATCTTATTCTAAATGAAACCATCTAAAAATCATGTTATGACCAAAAATGTGTTAAGTTGTAAGGAAATAACCTAAAATTTAACTAGAAAAATGTGTTTTCGATTAGAATAAATTTAAGATTTAGGGAATTTTTTTTCCAAGAAGGGATTAAAACACAACTTTAATGTTTTGTCCCCTTGAAAATATAATAGAGAAGAATTTTTAAAAAAATTTGATACCTTTTTAAATGCCACCTTTAGGTTTTACAGGCCTTTAAATATCGCAATTTGTCCAAAATTGCAGATTTTCAAACAGGCTTATCTCAAATAGGGGCCGAATCAAAAAATCTGAAATTTTCAAAAAATACTCTTCTAGTATCTGGTAATACTCACATGAAATTTCATCATGGGATTTTAATCAGAAGTATTTTTTTTTTAATTAAAGAAAAAAGCAAAAATACACAGTACGATGCACATTGACGCAGACTCCTAAAGTGTTAAAACACTTGAAAAACACACCTAATAAACTAAATAATAAAATAAACATTTTTTTTTACTAAAGGAGCATTTTTTATATATATATATATATATCTTCAGTCAAATGTTTTTGAAAGCAGTGCACAGTCACGGTACTATGGTCCAAACAGTCACTTACGACAGAAATACTTCTGTGGCTCATTTCACCATCATGCAGCTCATAAAAGGGTGCAAGGTAACTTGAGGGTTATTCCAATGGTAGCTCTGGATTTCAATTACAGTTTACACATTTTGTACATATAGACCTAGAATAGGTTTAGCTTATTAGGTGTGTTTTTTTAAGTATTTTAATACTTCAGGAGTCTGCGTCAATGTGCGCCGTACTGTGTATTTTTGCTTTTTTCTTTAATTAAAAAAAAAAAAAAAAACTTCCGATTAAAACCCCATGATGAAATTTCATGTAGTTATTACCAGATACTAGAAGAGCATTTTTTGATTCAGCCCCTATTTGAGATAAGCCTGTTTGAAAATCTGCAATTTTGGACAAATTGCGATATTTGAAGGCCGTAAAACCTAAAGGTGGCATTTAAAAGGTATCAAATTTTTTTTTAAATTCTTCTCTATTATATTTTTAAGGGGACAAAACATTAAAGTTGTGTTTTAATCCCTTCTTGGAAAAAAAATTCCGTAAATCTTGAATTTATTCTAATCGAAAACACATTCTTCTAGTTAAATTTTAGGTTATTTCCTTACAACTTAAAACATTTTTGGTCATAATAGGATTTGTAGATTGTTTCATTTAGAATAAGATGGTTTTATTTGAAGTTGATATCTTAATAAACAAAAAAGTTATTTAACTTATCGCCAACCTCTGAAAACGCCAAAAATAGCCGACCCTCACATACAAAATGGCCAATGAAAGCCAAAGTAATACAGTAAAGCCTCCTTAAGTCGTCACTCCGTTTAAGTCGTTGTTTTCCTTTGGTCCTGACAAGGTCTCTCACACAATGTAAAATAACCCTCTTTTACCCGTAACCAAATTTAATTCTACTCCGGATAACTCGTCACCCTCAAAAATGGCCAAAAGCATCTTTCTTCATTTTGCATGCCATCGTGTTGTCTTTTCAGCCAAGCCTTTACGGGGAATTTTCGACCACGTCTATCACTTCATTCCTTTCCTACCCCTTCGGATTCTTGGAATCTCGCTGCTAATTATTCAAAGCACGCTTCTCGCTGCGACTCTGTCGAGTGTAGAAGTTTTTCTTGACCGCTCCTGAGTGCGACTTCATTTCATAGCGAGTAAGCTCCGCTATAAGGGCTATTTTTTTCTCTTGCAATTTCATGGTTCGATTATGTTTTTAACATGTCAGGGAAACGAAAACTTATCTCATTATCTTTTAAAGAAAAAAAAAAGAGTTAATTGCACTTTTTGAAAAATCAAATGTTTCGAAAACAGCTTTTGCCAAAGAACACCACATTCCCAGGACTACATTAAACGATATTCTTTCATTGAAACAAGTAATTGAAGAAGCTGACTGCAAAGACAAAAGAAAAAGAATGAGGAAATCGAAGTTTGACAAGATCGAGGAGGATTTAGTTCAATGGCTAAAACATGCCAGATCGCAAAATGTGCCGATTTCTGCCGTGATTCTCAAAGAAAAAGCCATTAAAATTGCTAAGGAGTTGAACATTGAAGATTTCGGAGGCAGCAATGGTTGGCTGGAACATTTCAAAGACAGACATTGCCTTTCTTTTAAAACAATTGAAATGTGGTAGATACAAAAAGTGTTGTTTTTTTTTTTTTATTTTCCACTCATTCATTTGCATGTATTGATTTCTGAAAATCTTGTTTTTTCTCACCGAATCCTACAGCAATTCCTGAAAATACTGTATTTCAGTGGTTTTTTTTTTTTGGTTTTTTTTCAAAAAATTCTCACTCCGCCTAAGTCGTCACTCTGCTTATGTCGTCAAAAATGTTTGGTCCCTTGAGTGACGACTTAACGAGGTTTTACTGTAATAATAAATTTTTTTAAAAAAATCGTTTTGTACTCCCAAATGTATATATAAACAGAAAATGTACTATCAAAAATAAAGTAAAATATGTCAGCAACACCCATTGGTTGATTTCATATGGATTGATCCAAAAGTATTAAGACAACTAAGGCCATTTATACTTTGAAGTTGGGAAAAAAAGCAAAAGCAAAATTATGAATGATGCAAATTTTAAGTTAATAATTAAATAAAAATTAATAACTAAAATTTCAATAATATGCATACACCTAAAACTAAAAACTCATTTGGCTGCATTAACATCAGAGGGATTAATTTTGAAACTTAAGTTTTTTCCAAAGCAAACACAAACACCATTTCACATAGCATGCACAAAAATCAATTGTTACAAAGCAAACAATAAATGATGGTAACTTAAGTATTTTTGTATTTAGTCAACTGTGAAGCTTGCAGGTGTATCACAATGTACAGTCATTTCAAACAATCCTAATTAAACAGATATTTCTTTTCAAGCCTCAATTTCATAATACTGCAGTGGAATAATAAGCCTAGTTTTTGGACGACTGATTTATAATAATAAAATTCAAGTCTTTATTGCTTCATACACAGTTATATCCAGTTGTGAGTGAATCTATTCTCACTTTTATTGATGTTACAATCTTGAGCAATTAGTTTTTATGATTCTTGAATGATCTTGGTATTCACTGCCAAACCATTATTTTGTTAATCACTCAAAAACTTTGACAAATTTCTCCAATTTTGATAATCCTATTTATTTTTTATTTGACTTGAACATGCAACTTGACACTTATGATAAATGGGTGTAAGTTAGGCTTAAGAGCATGTTCTAGAAAAAATTATAACTTTATAACTTTAATTTTTTACATATGCAAAAAAAAAATATGGGTCTCATAAATTCGTTTCTAGAACTTGGAAAAAAAATCAATCTCAAATTCTGAGATATGTTAAAAAATGGACTGGTTGATTTGACATGGAATGACCCTATACAAATAGCAAACCTTTGTTCAGGGTGGCCACTCTCCAGACATTTTAAAATTCCCCTACTTTTCCAGGATTTCGAGGTGAATTGAAAAAAAAAAAAATCCAGGTGCGGGGCTGGACACGAATTGTACACGATATTGTAGAAGCTCTTTTCAATGATTGCCTTTAGATTTTTATAACTCAATTGCACGTTTTTCTCTCTTACTAAATGTTTTCTTTTTAATAATTTCCTCTGTAATAAATTTACTCCATTAATAGAATAAATTTTACTTTTTATAATTTATGACATAGAAACACCATCGTATTTGTTATTGCACACTCTTGCAATTTTTTTAGTATCATTAACAATTTAAAATTTTAATTTCTAGCTTTTATTGAAATTTTGCTTTCTTTAATAAAATTACTTGAGTTTTTACAACAGATGTAAATTATCATTAAAGAGAAACTCAAATTACACAGTTTTAACCACTTTGTATTATATTCACATGCATACAATAATTTTTTGACATGTAAATAATTCTGATAACAACAAACAAGATGTAGCGTGAGACTGCAAATATCCACACACACACAAACGGGAAAAATAATCTTAGTGAATATAGTTTAATAATAGTTGCTTGATAGCTATATTGAGTTAAAACACAAAATATTGGAGTAAATATAAAGGATATGATTGTAAAATATACTACAAAACAGAAAATTTTTAAAATATGTATGATATACAGGATGTATAACCTCTACCCCTGAGAGTACAATCACATTTTTAAGAACTGATTTCTTCCTCAATAAGATCGGCTTCCTTTTGAGCATCAGTAATTAATTTTTGCATTTTGCATTCAGTTCTTTGAGGTTTAATTTTCTTTTGTTCATCTCTGGAGGACAAAATGTAAACCACATAAGCACAATGCATTTTTAAGGCAGGAGAGGGGAGAAAATTCCAGAAATTTTCGTAAATTTCCCTGACTTTTCCCAGTTTTCCCTGGCAGTTTTCAAATTCACTGACAATTCCCGGTTCTCCCGGTTTCCAGGCTGTTATTGGAAAAAATGAGATGGTACCTTAACATGGCACAGATACACTTATTTTTCTACAAAGTCACCTTGACAATTGAGACTTTTGAACAATGTTTGACCAGTTTATCCATCCCAGCCTTTTAAGTCGGGGTAAGTTGTAGCCACTTTTTTGCATCATATTGGACTTCTTTATTGCATGCCAGTGTCATCCTGGCAAAGGCTCTTTTAAGGTATCGAAAAAATGACAATTACTGGAAGTCAAATCTGGACTATATGGTGGATGTCCCAACATTTCCCTGTGTAAACCATGCAAATTGTGGTCAGGCATTGCCACGAAGGAGGATCACGCCATCGTTTAGAAGAACAGGATGTTTCTTCTGATGTGGTTGCACAATTTCTTTAAGGCTTTAATAGGAGACCAGTTATCCAAGCGGATTGCCATTTGAAAAGACAATGTGCACCTCCATTGTCACACACAAGAAAGACCATGCAGGCAGCAACCCTCAAAGGATATTTCAATAACAGCCAACATTATGGCAAACTCAAATTTCTAGAGGTTGTACTTTTTTTTTTTTTCTGATCGACCCTCTTAATTAAAACAATGTCCATGTAAAACATCTTGCTATAGTGTAATTAAATGCTTAAATTCAATTACAATGCTTTTAAGCCATAAAATTATTTGAAAACAATTAGTAGCAGAGGGGCAATTGGTGAAAGGTAAAAGTGTTATAATTGACTAAAATATTATAATTCATATATTCATGATTAAAATATATATATATATAGTCCAAAAAATATTTGAAAGGTCTGTTAAAAAAAAAATCTCTCAATGGGAAGGAAAAAGTAAAATAAAATGTAAACTAGTAAATAAAACTGAACTTTTTTTTTTTTTTTCTTTTGATGAATTGAGAAGTTTTATTTCCTTTTTCACTGAATTTACTATCCAATGTTTAATTAAAATAAAATAAGATTTTTAATAAAATTAAATGTTCCTTTATAACTAATCAGAAAATATCAAATACATATATTTAAAACCTAAAACTTTATAGTCTCAGCTTTTGCATTAGTTAAAAAAACAAAAAAAATCTGAAATCGTCACAATCGACCATAATGTGCTGCTCATTAAAGTGGTTTAATTATCATTTTACCACTTTTTAATTTTTCTAAGACGAGCTGCATTACAGTAATGAAGCCCATTATAAACAAACAAATAACTAAGACTCAAACTTTATTTGTAATGACATACCTTCAAGGCTTTCCGATGCATCATTTGATAAATTTCCATTCTGAAGTTGATCACTTAGAAACTGGATTATAGAGAATACCAGGCACTTCGCATCGGACATTGTTATCTAAAGAAAACAAATATAAACTTAAGTCTTTTATAGCTTTCTTTACAATCACTCATGCCTTGTAACTGTAATATTAAATAAGTAAACTTTCTTAAAAGAGAAGAATGAATCCTTCTATAACAAAGACACTTCCCACCCACCCCAATAGATATGATGATTATTTCACATTTCTAGTTATTCTTATCCAAGATAAATTGAATTACTCTGGAGAAGTTTAAACATTCAATTTAGATCAATCATTTCTTGAGGCCTTTTTCTTTAACCTCCTTTTACTATAAAAACAAGTAAAATATATTGAGTCATTACTAAATCAAAAATGGAACCCACTGAAAATAAAACTTCCAATGTTTTGGTTTTGAGATATGATTATGCATTTAAGATCATTTCTTCTTTAATCCAAACTAGACACAAACTCCAAAACACCTACACTGTAGACACTGTTGAATATTTCAGACTGGGCTGACCATTGCATGCTAAACGGACACAACCCGGACCCCATCGTAAAGATTGTCCATTACAAACAAGATGAGCAAAAAAGATTCATGATAGAATCTTGCCTCATTAATTGTTGTGTTTGTTTTAATAAGAATAAGTGTTTAAGAGTAAATGAGATGTCTTTGTCCATGTATAGGAATGCATTGATGAACAATGTGAGAGTGAAAGAATTTTTATCTCTCATACAGTTCATCTGTTTGTCAACAATAGTCACCGTTTTTATTGTCCAATTTTTATTCACTTGCTTTGTTTATTCATGTTTTTTAGTTGTATTTTTATATTGTTTTAATGAGAGAAGAATTTCTCTTTCCTTTTTTTTGTTATTTTATTTTTTGTTCATCAAACAAAACCTTGAAAAAGTTTAAGAAATTAAAACGAAATATTGGTATCAACAGTGTCTACAGTGAAGGTGTTTTGGAGTTTATTTATGTGTCTAGTTTGGATTAAAGAAGACAACGTATTTTGATGTATGTATTTTGAAGATCATTTGATTCAAAAATTAAGAATGAATAATTTTTTTTTTATATTTAATGAAGTACAATCATGGGACAAGAAGTCCCATCCCCATCCAAGATAAAGAATAACCTGGAAGATATCCAAATCCATATAGTAAATATACTTAATAAAACCATAAGTAGTCACAGGCATCCCACATCAAATTCAGAGCCCAAGTAGCAAATGCCTTAACAGGCCCCACTCCCACATTATGGTCAAAATCATTGATTCTTAAGTAAAAAAATACCACAAAAACATCACATGATTTCTTATTTCTCCTTTTTAAACATGCCACACAGTTTTAACATTTTTAGAGTAAATTAATTTAACACCAACATCTACTTTTTCCAGTTCTACCCAAAAGTTTAGAAAAAATTCACTATACAAACACTGTAAGCAGAATCGTTCTATGCAGATGGTTAAAGCAGAAAAGTAGTTTTAATAATAATAAAAAGCCTGCAAGTGATATTTTTTTTTCCAGTTATGACCTCAGCCCAGGCCCTGGTGCTGCGGGACCAACTGAGGCACTCTCGCTGCCAAGAAACCGTATAACTGCACGCTGCTCCTCTTTGGAGCATTTTTCTAAGGGCACGGCCATCTTAGCTTTGGCTTGACGTCACAAATTGCGTGCAGACCAAAGTATATGGCACGAAGATTCCTAAAGTGACAAGGCATAACATATCTGAAGTACAATAGTCTACTACGAAATTTTAAATTTCTATAGCCACATTAAGGTTACTTTTTGACTCGCCCTTGAATTAATTAGGACATGTCATTTTCATTATATAGATTGAAATAAATTTAATGAAATAAGATAAAAAAAATAGTAATAAGTTTTCTCTAAATCAATCTTTTTTTCATAACAATGAAAAGAAAAAAAATTAAAGTCAATAATTGATGTTTAATAAATCAATTCACTGCAAAAGATGATTTTGACATCAAAATGTCTGCACAATTTCCATTGCGGGTAACCAATTCTAAGAGAATTTAGCGTCTTCTATATTTAAGACTGACAATAGAACTGATGTATTCTATTCCAACTCATCAATTCCTATATCAGGACAGAAATTAAAAATTCTGTAGAATAAAAATCTTCCAGATGTGGCCTTTTCAAAGAGTTGAATATAGGATTAATGGTCCAAACATCTGTTATATTTCTTATTTCAACATCTGGACTAGATCAATTTAAATAGTTTATATGTAGTCAGTGTGCATGGTAATTTTTATGACAAACTATGAGGAACATTTTAGCTGATATTTGCAACATGGTTAGTATTTTCTTCTCCACTTTACAATAAACATTATGCTATGAATTAATTGTAGCAACAAATTACATTAGCATCTTTATGTTGCATTAAATAATCAAGAAATCCTTAGAATTAGTATTTAATTCAAATTTACTAAGAAAAAAAAAAAAATGGACAAATTTACTACAAAGTACTTTTATAAGTGCATGAAAAGAAAGAAAGCACATTAGTATAAAAGAAAAGGCCAATATCTACTAAATAAGTGGAATTGTAATAAGAATCATTTCTCCCATCCCCATTTTTTATTTTTGATAAAAAGCCAATTTGCAAAATGGTTTACACAAAAACTCCACATCTTCATAACATAGTATTCAAATAGTTTATTTAAAATACTTTTCAAATTTTTGTTATGTGGATGACATTTTGATAATTTGGTTTGGGACATTGCGACAATGTAATATATTTTTTGAAAATTTAAATTTAATATCTGCACTTCTTTTAAAAAGGAAATTGAATAAAATAATGAGTTGAATTTCTTAGATGTCAAATTAATTAATATAAATAATAAGATTATAATGGAACATTACAGAAAAGATTGTCAAAGTGATCATATTTTGAATTTTAGATAGGGACATAGAATTGGTATAAAAAAGAATATAGTTGAAAATTTTATGAGGAGAATTGATAGGAATACAAGTAAACAAGATACTTATTCGAAAAAAATTGAGGATATGACTAAAATATTGAAGAAAAATGTTTACTCTGAAAGTTTCATTAAGAAACAAATTAATGATTATAATACTTTTAAAATAAAAGAGGTTGGAAAATTTACAAATAAGGTTTTTATTCCATATATTAATGAGAATAGCATGGTTTTAAAGAATATTTGTAGGTCTTTTAATATAGATGTTGGTTTCAGATATAAGTATACAATCAAAAATTTATGTAAAAAAAATAAATCAACGGGATGGGCAATATGAAATGGGAATAGTATAGAGGGTGGATTGTAGAACGTGTGGGGAATTTTATGTAGGAGAGACCAAAAGAACAATGTTAGAACACATGTCAGAACACAGTAATGCTTTAAAAAATGCAAATAAGGACGTGTCAGATATAGCAGAACATTGTATAAAAAAGGGACAAGTAATGAACAATTATGTCAAAATCTTATACAAAGACACAGATTTAGGTGTTAGAAAGATATTAAAAAGGTGCATAATAAAATGTACAAGAGGGAGTAATTTTAATAGATATGAAGGTGCTAAAGTAGACCCTTCTACTATTGTTAGTGAAGGATTTAATTAAAAAGGATGTAAAAAAAAGTTGTAAATATTGACGAATTTAATTGACATGATTTTGACTATTAGATTGTTGGTTAAAATTGATTGATTCAAATGATGTAAATATGATATTGTAAACAAGAAATTGGTTGATCTAATGTGTTAATATTTTGTTAGTTTATTGGATTTATTGTTAAATATTTGTTTTCAATAATTGTGTGAAGTAATAAAACGAACATATATGCTTTTTCATTGTAAAAACAATTGTATATTGTTTCAACGTGTTTCATGTTCATTACTGTTTTGTATTTTAGTTATTCCAAAGAATATTTTATTTTCATTTCGCTTGAAGAAGGGATGGCATTAAAAATTTTCATCCCGAAAATTCGCAAAGTATTTTAAATAAACTATTTGAATACTATGTTATGGAGATGTGGAGTTTTTGTTTAATATAGTAAGATGAAAAGGAAGAAGTTGAAAGAAGAATTTGGAAAAAATGGTTTACAGTTCCAATTCCTAAGAGATACTGCATTTTTTTAAATTTTAGTAATTACTCAAGTGATTTTAAGCAAAAAATTATTAAAATCACACATCACTCATTTCTGTATCTAAGATTTTCATAAGATTAATCACAAGGTCCTAGTTTTTTGTCATTGTTCTGTTTCACTGAAATAGTCACTGTTTATGGTGACAGGTTTCTATCATTCATTCCTGTTCTTTGAAATCAAACAGTCATTGGAAAATGCTTCATGTGGTTAGAGATGCTTTTTAAAGCCTTTTAAGCACCAAGAACCATCAGCAACAAGATCTAAAACTTTCAGTTTTTGTTAAGGGTTAAAAGTCACCTTTATGCAAGGCCATTTCCATAGAATATTAAATGACTTAGCAAGTTGTCAATCTGTTTGAAACCACATGCATATTGAACTTAAACATTAAGGATGCTAAAGTGGAATAGGAGTTCATTTCAACTGCAAAGTTTTAAGTTTTTAAACAGCAACAAATATTCCCACAGTCCATTTGCAAATGCAGTAACCTTCAAGTGAGTCTCTTTAAAAAACTGGCATTGCATATTCTGATGCATAAATGAATTTCAGTAAAAATATTGTTTATTTCTGAAAGATAATCTCGACACTTAATTCTTAATAACCTTGGATTCAATCAAAGCAGTGGATAAAATGACTCAACTGGCTTTCATTGTCACCAAGTTTGGAATTACTCCTTTGTTTAGATGTACGTCATAGTAGTACCAATCGGGACCAGCGAAGCTATCACTTTTAATTGAAATTCACTAAATTTTAAACTAATTTCTAAAGCCGTTTTAATGATGAATCTGCTAATGAAAAATGGTGACTGGTGCATATTACATGATTCAAGAACTTCAATGATAGTGTCAGTGATCAAAACTATGACAAAAAAAATAGGATCATATAATTTGACTATAATCAAATGGTAGAATTTCAAGAGGAACTAATATAGCAATTATCTAAAATTAAGACTAAAAAAAAAAAAAAAAAAGAAAGAAAGAAAAAAGAAATAAGTTACAAATGACTTCATAAAACTACTGTAGCAAGAATAATCATAATATATTTTTCTGCTTATGCAGATGATCCAAATCTAAATCACACTTCAACTCAAAGTCTTTGCTAAAACAAACAAAATTCTTAGTGTAATTAGAGATAAAAATGTTAGGTTATTGTGGCATAAATTATTAAATCTGGCAATTGAAAAAGTGAATTGTGGTGGTTGACATAATAAAAGTTTTAGAATTTTTATTTGTTCTTACTTAAGAGTTTCTATAAGATGTACTGATAAAATCAAATGTAATTTCATGCGACTTCAAAATTTGATCACAACTTGGTTTCAAGAGCAGTTTATAATATCAATTAACTTAGCTAATGAAAGAACAGTTTAGGAGATTTTGTTCTAGGACACAAACTTTAAAAATGAGTGAATGACTTGTCTCCCATACAGACACAAATGAGGCAGAAATGAAGGCATTAGCTGTATCAGATATCCAAAAACTGACAAAACCTGCTTACAAAATTAAAGTTTATTATTCAATGTTTCTCCTACATCTTTAAGAATGAAAGTAAATAAAAAAACAAAATCAAATGCAGTCTTAGAAATGACTGAAAGACATCAAATGTGATGTGCTATAGATTATTCTTCACTCCTTATTTGAATCAGAACAACATTTTCTCTGTTGATTTGTCCTATGATTAAAATAAGGATTCTTTATTACAAACCAACAACAACAGGAATTATTCATAATAAAAATTGCAGCAAAGACTATGAATCAAGTTGTTGGTAAAAAAATATCCAGCATTCATCAACTGCAATGGATCCATATTGCCTCCTCTCAGTGTTTGAGGTATGTTCCCATACTTTTGCTCCAAATCTAAGCAAATGTCCATAGAATTCATTTTCCCCCCAGATTTTTGCTCTACACAATTAGTTTAAAAAACATTTTGGCATTAAAAAAAAAAAAAAAAAAAAAGTCTGCAAGCTAAAGGTCATTTTTAAGTTTTTAAAGACTTCAAAGGACACAATTCTTGAAAGATGACAATTATAAATTCACAACTTGGCAAAAGAACATGAGTCAAACAGACTTATTGCTGTTCATTTTATACTTAATTTATTTAAAACAGTTGGAATTTAACCGTTAAATCTAAAAATAATATTTTTCATTTAAAATAAAAAAAAATAAAAAAATAGTTGTTACTGTCACTTGGGTACTGGATGGATTAATATTAAAAGTTTCACTAAAGTAGTACACAGAAAACACTTTCAATTCACAGTTAGATATAGGGTTTTTTTTTGTTTTTTTTTTTTATAATTAAAAATGGAGAAATCTTAGAAACAATTTTGGGGAACTAAAGCTTTTCAAAACAATATCTATTTATATCCATATAAAGAAGTGACCTGTTTGGAGATCATTGAGAACAGTATAATCATAATCAATGAGCAGACCAGTCAGCTCAAGTTTTATTTCTTGCAGATAGTAATTAAACATCAGTTATTTTACACTAGTGATTAAATATCAGTTATTTTACACAATAGGCCATCATTAGAAAGGCTTTGCCTCAATTCAGATTGTGTGTATGTATATAGATTGTTAAACTAAACAATTATCAGTTTTACTGCTCCTTATTCATTATTTATCAAATTGATAATTTATGTTTTGTGCGCGCTTTAATTATGCATGTAAGCCATCAGTTTTCTTTACTACTTTTCTTTTTTTTGATTTTATTATCAGTTACAAATTTTTTTGTTCCTGAAAATATTTACTAGACCCAAAATACATTTAATATACCCTTCAAACTGAACTGTGGTTGCCTATGATCAAAACAATTGGCACTGAATGAAATATTTAATAAAAACAAAATGTGTGAATTGTTAGAAAATAAAAGTAAAATCTCATGAAAGCATTTAAGAATGAAAACTCACTTAGAAACCAATTTTTTAAGAGCTGCAACAGATGTCAATTTATTCAAAAAAATAGAACCTACAAAGCTCTTCAGATGATATAATCAATAAAACTGATGCTTTAGCACTTGATATCCTTACACTGAATGTTTGCTTCAGACAAACAAAATTAATAAATTACAATCTATTGAAATCAAGTATTTTCATTTGCCTGTACATTAATTTTCATGCTATAACTTAAAAACTGATAAGGTAGGAAAGAATATATATAGATTGGGGGTGGGGGGAAAAAAAGACATTAAATAAGAAAAATTTGAAATGGGAGTAAAAAACAAAAAAAAAACAAAAAAACATTTTAATTCAAACTTTAAATAGAACAAAAACTGATAACTTAAAAGAGAAAAATTTTCTTGCATAAAACTTTTGAAAACAAAGGACCCAGAGGAAATAAAAGGTCAGCATCAAAACAAACAATAATTTTGGAGGTTAGATAACCATCAAAAGTTTCCAGACAGATAGCACAGATAAAAAAAATAAAGAAAAAGGGATTTACTGAATACTAGTAGTGGATTTACAACCAATGAAAATCTATGCAAAATTTTCAAGCTTCTTAAACATTACATAATCACATTTTTAATGAAAATGTCAAAAAAATTACATTTCAAAAAGAAACTAATCTGAGTAATAAAAGATTTTCTGTTTTTTTAAGTAAATTGTACAGAAATTTAAGTGTGATCAAGTATAATACAACAAAGTATGGTAAATTATGATAATTGTTTATTTGTTTGATGTAACTAACATTAACATAAGCATTAAAAACAATACTAAACAGATGTTTTAGGCAGTCTTCTTGACCAATGAAGTGGTTTCTCCACTTTTTAGCACAAGGAGTAGCAAATGCATAAGTATCTTACAGACCTGTATTAATAAGAAGCCTCTAATGCTGATATCTTTAAAAAATCTTCTAGAATTACTGTTTTCTTTATCATTAGATGCCAGGATAGGAAGTTTAAAACCTTCTACACAGCATGTTGTTAGAATTTACCATTCTTGTGCTACAATGTCCAGTCTGAGTGTTATCCTTAAATATCAGTTTATTTGTGGCTCCAGAATACTTTTTTAGTAACTTTAAGTGTCTTGTCAACTGTTTAAATAAGATGTAGTTAAATATTACTTGGGGTATAGATTGTTTTGCCCTATAAATTCACAAGGAGGGAAACTCCATAACAGTGCGTAGAATGCCACACAAGCTTAGCAAAAGAAAGATTTTATTATTTTGTTGGGGAATGTTATTTTATTAGCATCTTCTTTATATATTGCCTCAAGAAGCTAAGTGTTAAATTCTAATGCAAGGAAGCAGGCAAACCATATATCAGTATCCAGTGCATACAAAACAACTTTAAGTGTATAATTATGAAATTTGTAAAAAAAGTGACAGTAAAGATGAGTGAAAATTCAATTTTACACAATATTCAAACATGGGGTTTAGTTCTAAATGTCATATGAATTTTACACTAAAAGTAATAATCTTTATTTTTAGAGGATTTTTCAATTATGTTTTATATTTCTCATGTTCATTTTACACATTCATTGGGGAAAATTATCTAATTCCTTATAAATTTTAAGTTGAAAATACCATTTTGTATCTCAAAAGTGATACCCTATGCACTTGCTCTCAGGATTTTATTAAAGCACGCTACTTCAAATATAAACCATTTAAATGCAACTATCATCAAAAAAAAAAAAACACCATACATTTTAGAAAGTTATCACTGTCCAGTACAATCTATTAAATTCCAATTATCTCTGAAAAAAATTTTTTTTCTTGAATTCTGATACTTTGTCCATTTTACTAAGAGTTGATTTTTTTTTTTAATTTTTGATGTGCTCTTACTCCACTACCCCCATACAAATAAATGTCCACCTGTTTAAAGTACCTTTTTAGATTGTGTGTGAGATATGATAGTTTTAAACTTCTTGGAAAATTTCAAGGATATAAAAACAGCAAATAAAGTCCTGATATGAATATGTTTCTAAAGTTTTAGGAAATAATTAGCAGATTGGTTTCTCTTTTAGTTACTTTAGTATGTTAAATAAAAAATAATTATCTTTTTTTTTATTATTATTTCCAAAAATAATTTATAATGTATAAATTTTCAATTTGTTTTCTGAAAAAGAAAAAAAAAAAGGATGGGCATTTTTATTCTATTTGTTATATTATGTCTTAATTTGGTGAATTAATGGGGGGGGGGGGGGGACATACAATTTTATTTATGGAAACTTCTTTAATTCGTCACAAATTGTTAGAATAAGGAATTCTGTTTACCAAAACAGACACCGCAGCTGTTAGTTCAAGATGAACAACATGAATATAGACAATACAGTTTAAATTTTAATTTTATAATTTAAAAATGAATTCCAATCATTCTAAATTTTTTAGAAGTGTCTTAAAAGTTGACTATGTTTGTAATTATACATAACTGACTTAGTAATATCTAAAAAAAAAAAAAAAAAAGTTATTTTCTTTGAAAATAAATTAAGTGAGCACATTAACAGAGATACAACATAGTAAATATCTAACTAATGCAGTGTTTGACCCATAAGATAACAGTCTATATTAAGCACAGTACATTAGGATTTCTTAATTGATAAAGTGTTTCACTATCTGCTATTGACTTTGACAGCTGATACTTATTCTGCAAATTTTAGAGCACTTACTGTCATAATTTTTAAAATACAATGTTAGGGGAAGATGTTGAAAAGACACTTTTTCTTTCCTTCAAATAATCTTTCAACAGAAACTTTGACACATTATGCTGTCATACTCTAGAAGTCTCTATTTCTACAATTACAAAAAGAAAAGTTCTGACTCACTCACTCATCAATGCCCAGCCCAAACCCTTGGACCTAGAAAGCTGAAATGTTGCACAGAGGTTCCCTTTATGATGTTGACAAGGATTAAGGCTGGATTTTTCAAAAGTCCCATGGGATAGGGAATAAAGAGGATTTATATTTTCGCTTTAAAGTTGCCTTATCGATATATATAGGTGTGTGGCACCAACCCGCAATACATCTGAGTTATCCGGAGAAGGCCACAATTCACTAAATAATGTTGTTTTTTTTTTAATGCTATGTATGCAGGGGTTCCAGAGCAAAGCGATGGTACCTGGCTAGTATATTATAAATAAATTATAGTTACAATTTTTTGAACACTATGTCTAATCCAACTACCAGAAATAATTAATTTTGATATTAGGTGTTCTTTTTCAAATTAATAACGTTTTATACTAAAAAAACAAAAACAAAACAAAAACACTAACAATTTTTTTTAGACAATACTATATTATATTTCAGAGTCTGGAACACCATAACATGTTGTAAGGTAAAAACAAGAAAAGATAAATTATTAGACAATACCAAAGTAGTAGTAATATGGTATTAGGCTGAATTTGTTTTAATTTAGAGGGGAAATCTAATCCCAAATATTTGAAGTCTTATTATCAATTCTCTAAGCATTTTCTAAAATTCTAACATAACTATCCTGTAGTTCTAAGTTTTTCCAAGACAACAACATCCAACTATTACATGATTTTGTACAAATATCGGTACCATTACATAAAGTGCAACGATATCTTGCTGATATTAGAATATCAACCAAAATACATGAATATCATACGAAAAAGTGGAAGTTCATATATCTTGGATGGTGCAACTTTATTATCACTATAGTCCCTAGAGCGAGTGTGTAACTGAATTACTCAACAATTCATCGATTTTTGATATTCTAAGATGGAATGGTTCAGTACTGTGCAGTTCCTTATTGTAATAATTCTGTAAAAATGAAAAGTGTGGGGAAACAAAGATACAGAGCAATATATGAAAAATCACCTATTTCGTATTGCTTGTGCATTTGTTCAAATATTTTTATTTATCTATTATTGTTTCCTCAATAGGGAAATTTTGGAAGAATACAGCTGTGCCAAATGTTTTTTTCTGTTTCACCCAGGAAAATGAAGTCATTAAGACAAACTTATCTACTTAAAGGAGATAAGTAAACAGATTTGTAAATTGTATATATTTGCAAAGATAATTTAAAATCTCCAGAACATGTCAACATTCAGATCTTGAGGATAGTTTCTTTTAAAATCCATTTTTTTTTTTTTTCTGAAGAAATGTTTTATTGAATTACTGTTGTTTTATTATAATTTTAATTATGTAGAGATTTTTTATATTTGAAATATACAATTAATAATTTACTTACAATTTTATCGAGATTTATTTAGCACATTTTTTTCTCAGCATGTGCTGAATTCGATAGATTAGCAAACTAATTAACTGAAAATATAACCAATAAACCAAATCTTAAATACAAGTTATAAATATACAATTTTCTAGAATTTTTTTGTTGAGTTTTTGCTTTCTCAAATTTTATTACAAAGTTGAGTTACAAATTGTCAAGAAATTAGGAATGCATTAAATATAAAAGCAAGTGTAAAAGAAAATTGTAAGACAAAAAAAATTTGAACTTTACAAATGATGATCTCGGAACCATGTACTGAAAGACAGTACTGAACCATGTCTAATTACTGTAATGTGACACCGAATTGCAGCAGAAGATAAACAATGCACCGATTCAAATCTTAAATAACACAGTTTAAACTTATGAGTAAGAATTAATATATTAAAGCTAATATAACAAAATTGCTTATCCTTCTTTTACCGCCACAAAATGTTGGAAGCTGCTCTCGATTTGTCCTCCTCTAAAACACACAAGTTTTGCTGCTTCATTTTATTCGTTGTCTTGGATAGCAAGTAAGGCTTTACAAAAGCAAACACGTTGCCGATTGCCGTCCAGACATATCTGTAATATTTAGAAATAAATAAATTACATCCGTCTTTAGATAACTTACTGCTGCTGTGTTCCTCAATATAATCAACTATATCAGATATGAAAATTTTGAAAGGCTGACAAAGATTTCATCCAAATCAAATCTTTTAATTCAGCCTGCATATCTACTAAGGTTAACACAATGCACATGGCTTCGTTGACCCCACAAGCCCCCTGGTGGGATATTTTTTAACTATGAAGCCCCACCTATCCTCAAATGGTCCATTGATCAGGTCATGAATCTTTCGATTCTATATTTATCAAAGCAAATATAAAAATATTTTTTATTTCATAACACCTTCAGGGTGTGAATCTTAAGGATTTCTTGCATTGAGGAAAAACTCTCCTCTAAATCAGAGATTTGTATCAGCAAAGGCAAGAACTGCTAACAGAAGAACAAAATTACATAAGCCAGTGGTACACAAATGAAGGCCAATTTAAAAAGCTTAATCCTGCAATACTAGATAAATTATTAGATTCAATAGAATCTGTAAACATACCAAGTTGCCAGTTTCTTGTCTAACAGAAGAGGCAACTTAGTAATATATATATTTTGGTTAAAAAGAAGAACAAAACAACAAAATAAATGCTTAAGAATTATATATACTTAACTACCTTAAAATATCACTTAACTATATTTTTTTAATTTTTCAATCAGAAAATGATCTTACAGGCTACAAAGGAAGGAGTTGTAATACTGTTTATTATATGTTTAGAATAAAAGATGCTAACAAATGTTTAGTTTTGGGATTGTTTAACTATACAGACATTTAAACACGACCTTTAATCCCGAAACTAAACATTTGTATGTATTTGGTTGTGAAAGCTTACATCCCTAATTGAAAAGATGTTTTGAGACGTTTTTGAGATGGAGATGACAGTTTCTGAAGTTGGATTACTAAATATCTGCGTAGAGAACATGTTTTCTGTTTAGAAATCTGTATACAATTACAAAGATTTATAATGGTAGTCATATTGATTCCTCTGATAATGCATGGCTTTATTTTCGAAAACTAAAATTGTAAACGGGCATAAAATTTTATTCAAAAAATAATTGTTCAAAAAACAAATATAAATTTACTGTTTCTTTGAAACATACTTGCAAAGGAATAAGTACTAGAAAGTTACAGAATCTTGCAAGTTGGTTTCAACTGATACTGCTTAAAAATAGAATATACTGAAAACAGGAAACCATATTATAAAACCATTAGTGTACAATTTCTACTATGAAATGAAAATATGTTTATTCCGATTAGCTGTAGGTTAAGTGAGGTCTGCTTAGCTGCAGGTTGTATCTGTTGGTAACTTTTGAAACAATTTTTGCCCTTCAAAATAGTTCAAAAATAGCAGTGTTTGACGACACCAAAAAAAAAAAATCACCAACATGAGATACCATAAACTAGACTTTTACCATAAAATTAATGATGTGACCAGACATTTATTTTTTGTATGGCAGCAAAGAATAAATTAAATACAGTAAAACCCCGATTATCCTAGTTTCTGCTTTAACCGAGCTATCTAATATTTCTAGGATTTTTTTTTTGGTTCTACATTTTCCATTTTTAAAACTACCAAAAAAAAATTCTGAACTTGATCTCATCAATCAACAAAGAGGATATACGTGACTGGATAAACGCTTACGAACAACAAGACATTACAGATGAAATGATCATCAATAAGGAAAATGAATCTAGAAATGATGAAGACAGTGACTATGAAAATCTCCCGTACAGATGGACTAAAAGCTATCGTAAGTGCTATTGAATATTTAGAACAACAAGAAGCGATACCAGCAATCTTGTTATCCTTAGAAAAATGGCGAAACATTGCTGCAGAAAAACGCCAAGTAACAAAAAACAATTAAGGACTTTTTTAAGTAAAAGAACTTTAATTACCGTAACAATATGAATTGCATGTGGTGTATCTGTATAACTTTTGTATTTGTTAAATTATACATTTAAACTTACATGATTTATTTTATTTACAATTTTCTCTTTAATCGAGTTTTGCAGTTATCCGAGTTAGTCTTGGTCCAAATTAACTCGGATAATCGGGATTCTACTGTAATAACATTTAAACAAATTACCGTATATTTCGGCAGATAAGACGATAGTTGAATCATTAAAAAAAGGCCCCCAAAATCTGGGGTCGTCTTATACGACAGATACAAAAAAAATAAGATTGAAATTTATATAAATTAAAATCATTATAAAATAAAACACTCACTTTAACTCAATGTATTTAAAAGCACATGCTTCTATGTATTTCTACATCACTATTCACACGATTCCCATGTTCCTTTCCATTCCTGACCTGTGACGCGTTCTGCTCATGCGCAGTACCGTTTACTGGCTGGTGTGCCTACTGAGAAGTGACTTGAAAGGAATAGCCGGGCTTTGCTACCGTGGGATTCGGCATACGCTATACAGTATTATCAAAATGATGACCGCCGATTTAAACTGAATTCATAGGCAGTTGATAGTTTGGGGGTCGTCTTTTAGGGCAGATATATGCTTAAACTATAAAAATTTGACGAAAATTTACACCTCGTCTTCTCTGCCGAAATATAAGGTAATACAATTTATTTATTTTTTTGAAAAACAGCCAACCTGTACTGAAGAAAACAAAAAATCTTAACTGTGTAAACATTTGTGCTCAAAAACATATCTTAAAAATAATACAGATGTTGTACTGATCTCATTGAAGGGAACTGTTACTTTGTATCAGAAAATTTAATTTCAGAAGGTGAAGCATATTCCTCATAAATGTACTATGTTGGCTCACTCATCAAACACAAATGTCCATTTAACATGTTAACCAACAATGCAATAAATATATTGTCATAAAAAATATAATACAAAAATTATATCTTGCATTTAAAAGTCTCAAAATACTTTAAACAATTGTAGAACCAATTCAATAAAAAAGTATCTGTACCTATTTCTCTAAAAACATACCATTTTAACAACCAAGGAGTATGGTTCTGAAACTCAGCAAGACATCTTCAGGAACACAAGAAATTCTAACAATATTCTCTCCCACACCCACCAAAAACAAAACTTCTATAGGGTCTTGGATGCTGTTAAATGATGTATATGCATTTCCCTCACATAATTCTTAGATTTTTGTTAACCATTGTTAGATGGCCAACAATAATATAAGGATAAATAGTGCTAATTAAAATTCATTGTTATATTGCTCTAACAAAAAAAAAAAAAAAAAAAAAGAATATATCAATATCTTCATTAACCAATATTGAAATCTAAGATGGACTATAAAAATGTTATTCAAAAGGCCAGTTTTATTTGGTTATGTCTCTTGAGTAACAAACAAACAAGATACATCTTCACCAACAACAAGACATTTTGTCACAAGTAATTTTCTATTCATCAAGATTTATAGAATAAAATACGTCTAAACACAACAAGTTGTCTTTTCAGTGTAGTTTCTGGATCTTCCCAAACAAAAATAAACTGCTTTGAGATTTACTCAAATTCTTTAAGGCAAAAATTATGATTTCTTTAAAGGTGGTCAGAAGAATCAGTATATACCTGAAAAAGGATATTAATCATGTAAGAATATACTGTTTATGAAAATTGTCAATGTTTTATTGTCATATTCTGTATTAATAGGAAAATGATGCAAATGAAATGACAAAGCAAATTCAAATCAAACCAATCAAATATTTATTATCAACAAATGTGTGCATCTCTTTCTACCATCTCAATAATTAACTTTTATTAAAAAAAAAAAAATAAATAAATCTCTCCAAAACATTATAAACGAATTCTTCTAAAGCACTCATTTATCTATTATTATTTATGTATTTGTAAAAGAAACATGAATAAAAATAGCACATTAAAGATATACAAAAACCCTAAAATAAACAAATTCAAAGCTTATTAAATAATATATATAAAATAATAATTTAAATATAATTATGGAAGGATAATAACAGAAAAAAATGAGCATAATGGCATCACAGCTATAAAAGTTCTTAATTCCCAAACTGATTCGATAAACACCTGTGAAATATCTGCCATTATGAAACATTTACATTGCCAAAGAAAATGGTATAAAAATAATTATACAACTCTTATTATATCTTTGAACATAATAATTTAACTTGATTCCCTTTAGAATTTGCAGTTACAAGTATTCTAATTTTTTGAAATTGAAAATTACAAATATCTAATTCGGTTTTCCTATCATTTATTTTATTAATATTTAAAACAATATTTTTTTAATATTAAATAAAAACCATTCTTTTGTCACCATTTTTATTGTTTCCTGTAAATCAACAATATGATTGTTTCCAGCAATAGGATAAAAGTTACAGCAGTATTGTTTAGATAAAAATTACCATCAGTAGGTAATAAAAACATAGGCCTAAGTATAATACATATAAGAGCCTTCTGATTATTATCAACTTTATAATTTATTTATTTTTTACTTTCTCAGAAGCAACATAGTACAACGTCTTTAATACACCGGATAACTTAGGATGGAATTGGTATCGGGAACAAAAATAGATGTTAAAACAAAAAGTAATAAGGAAAAGCAATAAGGAACTGTACGGAAAGTTCGACAAAGTGTAATTAATTACAGATAGCAAATTTCGATTGAATTTAATTAATATACCTGGGTTCGTTTCTCAAATAATTAAAAAATACAGCTTTCAGTAATTGGATGCTTATCCCTTCGTTGAATGTATGGATAGTTTGTTGCATCAACTGCTTTCTTAATTTCTATCTCATTAACCTGTATATTAGTTAAGAAATACTGAAGTGGACTTAAGAAACACTTAAGGGGCCTTGTAACAACCCACATTAGTTATTTAAATGCCGGTAATGTACTTAATTACCCGCTTGTTTTGAGAACAACCTTTACGGTCGTCAAAACCTTACTGTAAATACACCGAAATAAGCAAAGAAACGTGCATTTTAAATTAGTATGTACATTTTTTGAAGTCTAAAAAGTTAATTGAATTATCAATTTTCGTCGGACTTACATAATGAAAGTTTCCACACAAGATTTTTTGATAGGACGTTTAATGTTTTAAGTGCTACAAATACATTTATGATCGTTAATCTTTCAAATGCTCAAGATTTGTATAGAATATGTTACCTGCAATATTTTACCATGGTCAGGATATACGGATTTTTAAATTAAATTAGTAAATCTGTCCCCGAAATAAGTTTATGTTACAAGAGGGGGAAGAGTTTAATCCACGTCTGCTACTTGTTCTCCGTTTAAAGCGAGTAAGGCTAAATAATCACTAATACTGTTTATGCTGAACCAAAAACATTAAGTTTTGAAGTTAAAAGTATAAGTTTGAGCCAGTGAAATAACTCCAAACCGGCCTTTATTTTGATGAAAACGAAATATTCAAAAGTTAACGAAACCTCAACGGCCGCGATGGCAATTAGGCTTAGGGTACAAGCCCCTGATAAGAGGTACTGAGAGATAGCAGTTAAGTTTAAATTAACAGAATTTAAAAAATAAATGATCCCATAGGTTACCTACCTAAAAGTCAAACAGTTGGTATGCAATCTATACGCCAATCTCGTATTAAATTGACTATTTTAACTTGTCCTTCGTGAAGCAATCACCCACTTTCTTCATTCATCAATGCCATTGCAACGTGGGGTCTGCGCAATCAAATGCGCTTTAGACTTCGTTGCTCTACGCATGCGTCCGGTGGTAATGAAAACCTTAAAACCAGAAGAGGATAGAAATAAGAATAGAAATGTTTTAACTGAAAAACTTCTCTCATTTCAAAAAAAAAAAACAAAAAAAAAACAGGAAATTAAATTAACATCTATTAACGGGCATATTTTAACTTCCTGTTTTCTTTACACGTTTATCTATCCAAAAAAATTATTAAAAATTAGTTTATCTATCTACCTATCTTTTTGTTACAACTTCTCACTAATAATTTAACGTGCATGTTATTGACTGTATGAAACAAATTAACGCCAACGCACATAATTAAAAATAAAACAAATTAATTGTATATATTGTTTATTTTTAATCATGTGCGTTGGTGTTAATTTGTTTCATGTTTATTTACAACTTTTTATCACTAGCATGTCTAGGAGGAACGTTGTTGGGAATGCAGCCCCTCATTGCATCAGAAAGAAGGAAGGAAAAGAAATACAGTTGACTCGTGATAATCCGACATTTGACAGTCCGACACTCTCGGTAGTCCGACGCAGGTTGGTTCGAAAACCGACCCGATTGAGGCGGTCACGAAGGTGAAATGCCGAATCACTTGCGCTGAAGTTATGTCGACTGCAAACACTTTGATACGTTGGTGTGAGGAGAGGGAACTCGACTACGAGAACATTTTAATGTTAAAGATTTTCAAGAAAAAGCCATGACAGACTCTTTACGTAAGAAGAAACAAAAAACGATTACAGATTTTTTTTTTTTTTTGCCGTAAATGCATATGTACGTATTTTTATTTTTTTATTTTAAGACATAAAATTATATTGTAGTGATTATTATAGTTTTTATTATCTTAAATACTCTAGTTTTATTATTATCTTATTATTCTAGTTGTTCCATTATTCAATCATTGTATATTCTAAAATTTTCAGTTAACTTGTTTGTTTATTTTCAAATCATAAAACGGCTGGTGGTTCGTAATTCATTTATCATAATTCACTTAATTTTAATGGCGCGGTTAAAACCCGTTGCCATCACATGTTTCTTTAAATCAACCAATCATGTTTAAATCCACCAGCCAATCACAATCCATGAAAACTATTTAAACTCATGTTTTAATTTTAATAAAGCAGAGACGTTTCAGTATAGAGAGCGTTTCAGTTCTTTTAGACCACACTTGTCTAAGCCTCCCTCATTCCTTTGAACCGGTAAACACTTAAACTACACGCCACAATATGCTGTAATTTTATTTTTTTAAGACATAAATACAGTAATAAATTAGTATTACATACATACGTATTCATTTGTGTAAAATTATGCCTAATGAGGTTTTTTTTTTTATATATCCTCAATGGCCGTAAAATATGTACTCAATATGTATTGTAACAATATACGTACTGTAGTACGTAGAGTACTGTATATATACACAACAACTTAAATTTTCTTGCTTTAGAAGTCAAAATTCAGTTTTAAAAAAAATCAACTTTTGGTAATCCGACATTTTTGATAATCCGACACCCATTCGGTCCTGTAACTGTCGGATTATAGCGAGTCAACTATAATGGGAATTGTGTGTTTGTGTTTTTCGGTTGGATGGTTGGTCCGTTGGTTGGGGGGGGGGGGGGGGGTTGGATGACAGCGATATTTCCCGAATAATAGGCATAAACTCCCCATCCAAAATTCTAAGTAAGCTAGCATTCCCCATTATGTTTCAGAATTTTTAAGTTTTATCAGTAAATAAACATATAAGACAAATCAGGATATTCATTATCCTCTAAAATACACTGATGTCCTTAATTAAGGGTTCTTGCAGAATGAACTGTTCTGGTTGTCCGGTCGGGACCAAAGTTGGTAGGCCGGGGGCAGAGTGATAAGACATCTTGAGGCAGGTCCAGGCCCGTAGCCATTGTCCGTCGTAGCGTGATTTTTGAAAATAACAACAAGGAGACAAATATTAAAGTATAAAATGTTTGTCATCAAGTGTGAATTCACCATTAGAATTATTAATAACCTCAGGAAGTAATAGGGAAATAACAGAAAGCTTGCGTTGCTTCGATTTATCGGCTGTCTAGTTGTACGTTTGGGGAGTACTGTGACTTGCCATCTGAGAGTCAACTTTTTCCAATTTGAAAAAAAAATCAAATCGGCCATTAATCGGCCTCAAAGGCTTTCAGTGATCCATCAAAAAAATGGCACTTCTAGTTTTCTTGTCTTTTGAGGAAAAATAAACAGAAAGCATAAACACTGAAACAGTAGTAAAAAAAATTCATAAAGAGTAAACAGAGAAGGTTACAACTGTTTTAAGGGAACCTTGCAGTCCCTATACCGTCCAAATTCAAATTACTATTTTTACTTACCGTCATCACAAAAATATTTTAAATATCACAAAAATACTTAAAATTCGTATACACATTTATAGCTTGACTTTTTATAGTATTACCCATTAAGATTTATTTTTTCAAAAAGAAAAAGAAAAACTTTTTTAATCATGTTTTTTATTCTTAACAATTTGGTTTTTTACTCTAGTTTTCTCATATATCATCACACCATACCTCAGAAGACCGCTATCTGTCGCTAACGGCCAGACGGAACCCGAAGCATGGCACTCCACCTTGCCAGGGAGCTGGCAGCAGCAACAGACACACCACTGTATCCAGACAAACAATGTACAGGCGACTCCATTCAGTTGGTCTGTAGGCTAGGAGACCCATGAGGTGCATCCCCTTGAGCGAAACTCACCGGAGGGCGCTTGGTGTGGTGCACTGAACACGCACCATGGACACAGACACAATGGAGCCATGTCATGTTTTCTGACGAGTGGCGGTCCAGGCTAGACTGTGATTCACGACGGATCCGCGTCTGGAGGGAACAAAGAACCAGCCAACTTCGTCGAACACCACCGGTATGGGGATGGCGGTGTGATGGTGTGGGTAGGCATTATGCTGGGGTCTCGCACACCACTGCACATCTTCGACAGAGGATCCATAACTGCCCAGTTGTACTGAGACAATGTCCTTTACCAACATGTGCGACTTTTCAAGGGTCCTGCTGGTCCAGAGTTTCTGTTCATTGACGACAACGCCCGTCCGCATCGTGCTCGTCTGGTGGACGAGTACCTCCAACATGAGGACATCCATCGTTTGTAGTGGCCTGCACGTTCCGCGGACCCGAATCCAATCGAACATGCATGCGATGCTCTCGGAAGATGTGTTGCTGGATGCATTCCACCACCACGAACGCTACAAGAGCTGAGGACAATCCCGCAAAGTTTGCTTGATACTCTGATGTGCAGTATGCCAGCACGTTGCATTGCTTGTGTAGCTGTGTGGGGGAGACCATACAGCCTACTAAATGCTACCCGAACTGAGGACAGTATTGGTTGAAGAGTGGGATGCAACCCCCAAAGTTTGCTTGATACTCTCATGTGCAGTATGCCAGCATGTTGCATTGCTTGCATAGCTGTGCGGGGGCACCATATAGCCTACTGAACGCTCTTATGCCTTCCATAAACACCTTGATAGTACTCCAGGTGCTTCTGTCTCAATGACGTTTCGGACATTTTTATTTCTTCTGTTAGAGGCAGTGCTGCCACCTTTTTCTTTATGTGTGGTATGGTATTGGGAAGACCATCTGCAACCCCCTACCAAGTTTGGTCCCGACTGGACAACCAGAACAGTTCATTTTGCAAGAACCCTTAATTTAAGGATATCAGTGTATATTCTTCAAATGAACAATCAAGCTCTTTATGAATTTTTAACAGGATGAAGTAATAAAGAATTTTTCATTTTTTATTAACAAACTCGATGTCTTCCTTCGTGAATAAAAGATAAAGGAAAAAAAAAAGGAAAACCTTTTACAATTCCTCTGTTGTATAGTTATTTCTCATTAAAGGTTTATTAGAAGAAGGGTAAAAGGGGCCGAAAGGTCTGTTTCCCTCCTAAAAAAAATTGAAGTATAAGGATAGCTAGAAAGAACAGGGCTGTTAAGTCATTTTTGTTTGGTTGGATGGTTGTGGTCCGTTTTTTTTATTTTTTATTCTTACTAGTTGATAGGAACGCCCTCACCCCCAAATGAAATCATACATCCGCCTCCGTTACGCTTTTGAGTTTTGAGAATACAGATTTGTTGCTCCATTGACGCTCATATCAAAAAGAATTAAAATTGAAACTGTATGGAACTCATATTAAGCCACTTCTCATAAGAATACTAGACGATCACTAAATCAAATAAACAAAAATTGGACGTGTTTGAGAGAAAGATACTGCACAGAATTTATGAACGGGTTTTTGATGGAGGTACAGTATATGGAGAAGGAGATATAACGTTACACTGTATATGTTATATCAGGAGTCTAAGATTACTACGGACATTCGAATTGTTACACTCAGAGGGTCTGGTCAAGTTCAACGAATGGATGAGGATCGATACTAAACGACTCTTGCACTGCTAAGTAACTGGAAGAAAAAGTACAAAAACACAAGATTTAGGTGACTGGACGAAATAAATTCGAATGCAAGAAAGATGAGAATCAGAATACGATGAAGGAAAGCACTTGATCGAAAGGAATAAGGAATCTCCTAAAGGAAGCTCAGACTCGCCAAAAGCTATAAAGCTAATGTTGATGATGACGATTGTAGGGTACGGCAATTTCAAACTTGTTGTTCTGTGAGTCCTGAAATAATGCATTCATCATTTCCAGAAATGTGCAAGCTTTGGATGACAATTTTCAGAAAAGCTATTTGTAGGTGTTTTATATTTGTAGATGTTTTATATTTAGGTATTTTTATATGTCATTATTAAAAAAATATTATTATTATTATATATTATAAAAGCGCTATTTTGTCTGTCATAAGACTTTACGTTTTTCCAATTTTGTGACCAAACTATAAGAGATAGATTGGTCATGTAAATGGATAAAATGTAGATCTTTTTAAGACAAACAAAATGCTACAAAAATCATTCCAAAAAAGTTTTGGGTTTCCAAGATGGCGCCTTTTAAAGGGTCAAATTTTGACTTTTTCTCAATTTAAATGAAAAGTATAAAAGATGGAAGAGAACATTTATATTGAGAAAATGTTGATATTTGAAAGTTCTATCGAACGATATATCACTTATTCACAAACGCTTCAGCGTTTGCAAGATACATGCAAAAATGTGAATTTTCGGTGTGTGACACCGACCCGCAATACATCCGAGTTATTCGGAGAAGCCACAACGGCCTGGGAAGTTATATATTCTCCGACGATCGCAACATTAATTTGCTAAATAAATAAAGTTTTTTTTTTAATGCTATATATGCAAGGGTTCCGGAGCGAAGCGACGGTACCCGGCTATTAGTATTATATATTATAAAAACATATATTATAAAACGTTATTCTGTCTGTCATTCTGTAAGCAAAATGTTAAATTACAAATTACTAAAATAGAGAATCTATTCATAAAGAATGAAAATATATTAAACAACTGTCCAACTATACTGATTGGCGACGCAAATATAGATATCTTCAAAATGAATAAAAACAATGTAGTACAGAAATACGTAAAACTTATGTGCAATAATGGTTTCAAAAATCGTCTTTACGAAACAACAAGAAACTATACAATTCATGGAAATACGAAAACAAATGTAGATCATATTTTCATAAATAAACATGATATCGAAACACCAGGAATAATATGTAAAGAACGAATCGGATAACAGTTGAAAATGAGAAAATAACACATCCAAATATAATCTATAAAGAACTAATCAATGATGTTAACAAAACAAAATTCATGAAAATCTACATATATAAAAAGAAAAGTCCTGACTCACTCACTCACTGACTCATCAACGCTCACCCCAAACCCTTGGATCTAGAAAGCTGAAATTTTGCTCAGAGGTTTCCTTTATGATGTAGACAAGGAATCCCTATAGGAATAGGGATAGGAATTCCCTATCCCTATTTTTCGAAATTCGGGATAGGGAATAATCTGGCAAACTGACGATGAAGTGTATGGCGGCAACCCCAGGTGTGTGGCGCCAACCCGCAATACACCTGAGTTAAATGGAGAAGGGCACAACGGGCTGGAAAATCGTATATTCTCCGATCTCAATATTAATTTGCTAAATAAATAAAGTTTTTTTTTTTAATGCTATATACGCAAGGGTTCCGGAGGGAAGCGACGGTACCCGGCTAGTTATAAATAAAGCTCTATACATAATTGTGTCTTGAAAGTCTCCCTTACAAACCATCATAATATGTTTAATCTTGCTGAGTAAAATCCTTCACTATGCGAAAATAAATAGGTAACAGACCATTAATGTAAATATTTAATAGTAATATTTAATAATAATACTTAAGCATGTACTAATTAAAGACAGGTCTTTTATTTTAAATGAGAAGAAATCCTCAAATTCGCTTTGAGGGTTTATAAAAAAAAATAAACCCTGATATTAAGGTGATGTCCATTCCTTACCTTGTGATACAAGTTAATGTCATACGAAAACATGGGAACAAACTGGGATGGTTATTCATCAACAAGTACTTGGCAGCTTAATACACTCATTTCCAAAAGTTAAGCACGGAGAGGGAAAATGTTAATTTCGGTAAGAGATCTGAATTAAAGAAGCTGAAACTTGCTGCAAAGGTAGAAGGAAGTACGCAAATTATATACCAGTAGGTAACAGCCAATCACGGTTTCGCGAAATATGCAAAAAGGCAGTCGTATAAGAAGCCGGCATTGTGAAGGGTTACAGGAGTTGCATGTAAGTGCTGATGAAAGGTGTTTAGAACATTCGTACGATTTGTTTTCAAGCTAGACGTTTTTCTATGGCTTCCAGAAGTCGAATGGAAGATTCTGAGCGCTGGCGGGCTGTCGGACGCATTGAAGCAGGACAGTCTATAACAGATGTTGCTCGTTTCTTCGGCGTTCATCATTCCGTCATTTCACGATTATGGAAACAATTCCAAACCAGCCAAACAGTTGTCCGAAGACCTGTAGCCGGTCGTCCAAGGGTTACGACCCCCGCGGAAGATCGATATATTGCTGTTGTAGCCAGGCGGAATCGAAGATCGACCTCCACACGTGTGACATCTATGGTTGTAGCGGTCATTGGTAAGACAATATCTGCCACTACTGTTCGTCGAAGGCTACACATGAATGGTCTGTACGCGCGGGTACCATGAGTTTGTGTTCCTTTATCCGTCCAATCCAGAGGGGCACGATTACAGTGGTTCCGCCAGCAAGTGAATTGGACTATGTCTGATTGGGGTAACGTTATGTTCACAGATGAATCCAGATTTGCGCTACAACTCGATGATAAGCGTTTAAGGGTCTGGAGGGAACAAGGCACACGCAATCGGCCCCAGAACATCATGCATTCCGCGGTGGAACATCATGGTCTGGGCAGGGATTTCATTGGGATATGAAACTGCACATCTACAGGCGAGGTTCTGTAACGGCTGTGGGGTATCGAGATGAGTCCTAGACCCCATTGTGAAACTGTACGCTGCAGCAGTTGGTCCTTCTTTCGTTTTAATGGACGATAATGCGCGTCCCCATAGAGCTGCCATTGTTGACGACTTTCTGGAGAGTGAGGGGATTGCGCGTATGGAGTGGCCGGCTTACTCGCCGGACCTTAATCCCACGTATGTCGACGTTTCCCACCTTCAGCCACTCTCAGAGCTTTAGAAACTGCCCTACAGAAGGAATGGCGATTATTGGACTCTGCGGTGGGTTGATCACCTGGTAACAAGTAAACACGCTGTAAACTTTGTATGCAGGTGAGTGCTCACATACCCTATTAATGTCGGTTTTTATTGCTTGTTTGAATTTAAACACCATTTTGTTAATGACGTCATCTTATAATTTATGAAAATTCAATATTTTGTTTATCTCTGTATGTAGTTCTTTGTTTTGTTTCATGAATAAACATAGAGCTACTTACTTGCAGCATTTCACGTCAATCAAAGCAGAACTTGTCCATTTTTTTTCGCATTTTACCGCTCCGTGCTTAACTTTTGGAAGTGAGTGCAAATGGAGACCAGCACTTTCAAATTTAAGTCCTATATACAAAGAGATTCTCATAGATAGGTAGATAGACCGGAGGCTGGAAAGTCCTCGATTATTACTTTCGTATATGTGAAGGTAGAGAATGCCCAGAATCACCAGATTACAGGAGTAGACTGTCACTCTTTGATGATTTGAATTGCTGATAACTGTCGTACACAATGCATCTGAAAGAAAATTAAAAGAGTTGAAGAAAGAGTTTGATAACACTGGATGGAATATCATGAGACTTCATGAAGTAAGAAGAAAAGGAGAAGAACTGTTGAAATTGATGAGTGGACATTTGTTGATAGCAACAGAGTATGGAAACAAAAATAGAATTAAATTTAATATTAATAAATGAATCAATGTAATTTGGTGATTACTGATAATATGTCAGACAGATTGATAATACTTCATAAAAATAAAAAGTATTCATAAAAATAAGTCATCGCAAGAGATCGAAGGCTGTCGTAGAAGCAAAGCAAGGGCTGACATACGAGGGCTGTAAATAAAGTAGTGGCAACATTGATAGAGCGCAATATTTAATGAACTAACACCTACAATTGAATTACATTCCTTCAATATAATCACCCGCAAAGTCTTTTATCTTTTGCCAAATATCGGGAAGCCATAGGGGACCGCTGGCAAGGCGTTGTTTGTTGATTACGACGACGGAGCACTACTGTGCGGAGTACAGATGCCACGTCTTAAGAATAACATCCTCGTAGTCGTATGCCACAATCAGCATAAGCTTCACCCGACTGGGTTCCTGTCGAAATTTCTGTGGACGCCAACCTGGGTGACGATTGGCGCTTTAATTCATGCTGATTGTGGCATACGACTACGAGGGTGTTATTCTTACGCATGCTGGGCCTGCGGGACAAACCGTCACAGTGACTATTAACATACTCGTACATGATAATGCCATGTATAGACCTAAGAGGTACGCATCCCAAAATCCCGACTTATGGGCCCAAAACCAGTTGACATGCTCAGGTCACGTGGTTTCAGGGTGGGCGGGGGGTCAACTGGCACATCAATAGAATAGTCATGCCAAGGCCTGATGATTGCGCTAAAAACCAGAGCTCAACGTACTACGATGACCGAGAAATTTGTAATCAGTTTTCAACTGACTTGGTCAATTACTCGGCAATGATAAGAACTGGACATGTGATCCCATTGACTTTATTTCTTATTCTGACCTACTTAATATATTTCTGACCTCCATTGGGTCAGATGACCCTATATGGCATGACCCTATACAGGCATCTGGTTGTTATTAATCGTAAAATCAAATTTGGATGGAGAGCCTTTCGTAGAAATAATGGTGTACCCAAAAATACACTGCTTTCCTACAGGCTGTTATTATTGATGATAAAGGCAACCAAAGCTGTAAAGGCATCCAACTGTTTATGTTGGTCAATTCTTTTTTTCTTTTTGAGGTATTTCTGTTTTAAATACCTATGCGGGTTTAAGAAATGCTTTTAAGAGCCGAGGCTAGTTTAAGAATTACGCAGAAAATATGCCAATAGTTTTACTTCCAGAAAGCCAACCAAACATTGTTCGAGAATAAATTAGGTTATTAACCGCTCTCAGAACTGCAGTCTAGACTGTTAAGATATCAATAGACGACAAGGACTGGAGATATTTTTTTTTAATTCCGGGGCACCCCTTAGACTGTTTTAGCAGGATGTACAGCAGAACCTCCACCCTTGATACGAATAGATTACTATTCGTATGGGCTGTATGAAAACAGTTCGACATCTAAATTTCAGTATTCCTGAAATTATGGTTTTGGTTGTTTTCGTACAAAGGTTGTTTTGGTTGTAAAGTACAATATTAGTATTTGAGCACTGGATTTGGTTTTTATTCAAATTTTGCCAACACTTGGGTATCTCCGCAACCGAAACCTTTAAGATTCTAATGGTCTACGGAGTGGGTATTTTGAGAAGAAATAAAGTACAGTCAAACATGGATAATTCGAACTTGTTTAATTCGAAATTCTGGATAATTTGAATTTTTTGCTCGGTCCCTAGAATTCTGTATTAAAATAATGTTAAAAAATCATGGATAATTCGAATTTTATTTTGGATAATTCGAATTTTTCGTACGATTGTCCTTAAAATATTATGGTAAAAATTGTTCCTGAGACTTTTCTCAGCTAAGGTGCATTATTTATTTTAACGGTCTTTCTAAGGAAAACAAAAGCCGCGACGCTTTTTTGAAGGTCAGACTAATGTAGATTCTATTTTTGTATCAATTGATAGGTTGGATTCATATGCTATGACTCAAAGATTGCATTCAATGAAGCAATTAAAATATCTGTCTTTTTGTTAAAGTGATGAATAATTAAGCTAATAAAAAATGTTTGATTTAATGAAAAAAACGTAGCAGTATTCTTAGATAAAGTTTGTGTGTTAAATCTTTGATCGTGGAGTTAATCTTTTTTATTTATCTCTTCTGTTTGAGAGAATATATGTAATTCGAATTTTTGGATACTTCGAACTTTTTCTCTGGTCAACTTCCCTTCAACTTCGAATTATCCAAGTTTGGCATAAGCGGTTTTTCGAGAGACGGCAATGCAGGACGATATGAGACCAGTACTCCTACTGTCACAACTACACAGTAGTTGGTAAGAGAATAATCCAGGAAAGTCGGCAGCAGACCTGTACATAGCTGGCAGAAAGATATGAAATCTCGCATTTAGAGTGCTTCGCGATCATCAAACAACACCTGTAGATGCCACTTGTTAAAACTTTGTGCCTCATCGCCTCACGGGTGACCAGAAGACGTACAGAATAAGATATGTGGAGATTTGATTATCCAGACAATGGAAAGATCTGACTAACCAAATTGGTAAGTGATAGGAAACTTCGGGCTTCCTATACGATCCTCAGACGAATGGAGAAGTTGAAGGCGTGGCTGTTTCCAGGTGACAATCGACCAACAAAAGTGCGCTATGACCAAAGCAAAGGCAAGGTGATGCAATCTGTTTTATTTGACTATCGTGATCCATCATGAGTATATACCAGAAGCACTGGATATATGGTCTTTCAGAGACAATTACAACAAGAATTAGGTGATTTTCTCTTTTCATAGAGAAGATCAAGTACTAAACGATGAATACATTTTTGAAATGAAAGGAAGTAGAAATGTTATTCATAGTTCTTATCATCAAGTGCGTACCAATTAAAAACGTTGTTCTTCTATGGTGTTCAAATAGAGGTGATGAGACGGGATATAGATCCAAGAAATTTAAAGTGTCTATTAAATAACAATGGATGAGACCAAATTATTCACAAGTGACATCCTGGAACAGCTGTTTCACGCTCGTTGGCAATCATCAGCCAGGAGAAGTCACTGTAAATAACAAGGTCTCGCTACTGAGGTTAGTATGAACAATAATCGGACGCGCAGTGGTACCTCAAGGAATAAATTACTCAATGAAAAAAATCACCAATGAATGAGGCACCACTGCGCTTCCGATGTATTAAAGTGTCTATTGTAAACCAAAAAAGAGCAGTAAAATAATTTACGACTGTATGGTAGTACTGCTTTTCCGATTGTATTTACTGCATCTGTTGAGAATATATCTAACTATTCTCCAGGAAACTGCTCAAAAAACCTAGGCTAATAAATTAAGAACCAATTAAGATGAGGAACTGAGAAAGATTGGATGTCATGATTAACAAGTGTTTCAGAAGAAGAATCTTCAACAATTAAAGAAAAAAAAAATTAAGGTGCCTTTTTAGGAGTTCTACAGTTCCTGCTTTGTAATTAAAAAATCTTATGCAAACTATTATTTGAAGAAAATCATTCATTTAAAAATGGGAATCTGAATTATTGAATTAATTTTAGAAGGAAATAGTATTTCTACATAATATATGTGGAGGCGTGCATGAGGCATGTTGATTTTTGTTAAGTCATTTTAATAAAAAATTTCATAAAAAATTGACGCCCTGTTATTGCGTCCTCTTATAACAAGAAAGTGGTAAGAGTCCGTTCGCATCAAAGTAATCGCTGTAATTAATTTTTTTTTCACTTAAATATGATTAAAAGGTTCTTATTTAATCTGAATTGTCACTTAATTATGACAAGGAGAACTATATTTCCAAGTATGGTATTTCTACGGGTTTTACTTGTACTATTATAAATTATGTATTATATTACTAGACGGGTACCGTCGCTTCGCTCCGGAACCCTTGCATGTATAGCATTAAAAAAAAAAAAAAAAACCTTTATTTATTTAGCAAATTAATATGGAGATCGGAGAATACACGTCTTCCCAGCTCGTTGTGGGCTTCTCCGCTTAACTCAGGTGTATTGCGCGTTGGCACTCACACGGGGGGGTTGCCGCAAAAACACTTCATTTTTGCATGTATCTTCCAAACGCAGAAACGTTTGTTAATGACTGATATACCGTTCGATAGAACTTTCAAATACCAACATTTTCTCAATATAATGTTCTCTTCCAACTTTTATACTTTTCGTTTAAATTGAGAAAAAGTCAAAATTTGACCCTTTAAAAGGCGCCATCTTGGAAACCAAAACCTTTTTTCGGAAGATTTTTGTAGCATTTTGTTTGTCTTAAAAAGCTCTACATTTTATCCATTTACATGACCAATCTATCTCTTATAGTTTGGTCACAAAATTGGAAAAACGTAAAGTGTTATGACAATGACAGACAAAATAACGCTTTTTATATAATAGAATTATATATTTTCAGTTGTTGTTATTTTATTATTGTAATAATAATGTTTATTGAAGAATTAAAATTATAAAATTCGAACTAATTTAGTTTTCTTATAATTCCAGAAGTTAAATAATCTCCTTTCGACAATTCTCTTACCTCTTTTGTAGTGATGGCATTTTCAAGTCTGAGCTTGAATGATGACGATTCATGGCTTTGAAGCTGCACTTGTAGGTATTTTTTCCTTTTCCTTGTTATCTTTTCCTGTTATAAAAATAACAGTTGGTGCTACCTCCACCTTCAGGAAATAATATAATGTACGAATTTTGTTTTTGTTATCTGTGAATCGTAGCTTCATATAACAAAACCGTGTAGAAAAACATGTTGAATTTACATGTATTTTACATGTAATTTACATTTATTTTAAGTTGAAGAAATAATATCACAGTTGATGTAAATATTTCATACTTAATAAATCTCATCAATTAATTTTCCTCCAGGGAAAAACAAAAACATATGAATACCTTAGCAGTGAAGTATTAAGTTTTTTTTGGCGCCCGTGCAAATGATCAACATGCTGTCCCCAAGGCGAGAATCTTGTTTTCCAAAAAAAGAAAAAAAGGGGTCCTACATTCGAACCAAAAAAACAGCATTACTTTTCTGTTTTCGTATTTTCGTTTTGTGAAATCAGTATTGATTTGATAATAATTTGCAATGCTTCAATTTGTTACTATATCAAAGTCATTCAGGAATTATATCATTGAATTGAGTGTGATATGTTGAGATAGGTAATGAGTTGTTCATTTTGATATCACCTACTCTAACTTCCCCTGTTATTCATCTATGCGTTAGGTCATTGCTCGATATGATGTGACTTTACGATAAATCTATATACACTCAGTGGTCATTTTATTACATGTCCCTATGTTATAAGAACTTCCTAAAGTTTCTAATGAAATAAGAATAATCTTAGTTCGTCTTTAAACATTTTAATAAAAAATAAAAAAACAAAAACAAAAAACAAACAAAGCCATTAGAAAAGTCACTCAATAGCTATTTTGAAAAGTCAAATAATAAATTAAAGCCGATATGTGCAGGTTATTTTATTAATAAACTGAAGTTACGATGCTAATTTTTTGGAACCTGTGTTAGAGACTACTGTCGATTTCACGAGTTCATTTGATAACTACATTCGTCGTATGTTTTAGGTAACTTATTACTAATGCCTAAATTAATACTTCCGGTAATATTTTACGAAATCTCCATAGTGTTTATACAAATTTAATTAAAAATTTCCAGGTAAGAAATTTAGATTTTATTTTAATTAGTTTTTAAGCAGCTTCTCCCTTCTTCTTATAGATTTCTGTCTTTATCAGAAGCAAGAAACAGAGACACCAGAATAATTGACGCAGGGTCTCCGTAATTTTTATGGTTTAATAATTTCAATTTTTGGTGGGTAGGGGTAATATTTTTTTTCTGTTTATTGCTTCTCCAGAATAGCTAGGAGTCACTTAAAAGGTCTGTCAAACAACGTTGTTGTGGATTAAAATGCGGGGAAAGTCGGACCCCCCCCCCCCCAGAATTACTTACCGGAGCCGTGGATCGTTGTAGTCTAGAACGCTTTTCTCACTCCTTTAGGCCTTCATTTTTTCTTAATAAATAAAAAGTTTAAAGAATTCTATTTTACAGACCATGTAGGCCCAGGAAAAAGCCCGGTCCCCAATTTACAGAGGACTGGGCGAACACAGAAGAGAAACATATCTATAGGGGAGATCCGTGTATTATGGACCCCCTAAGCAAGAATGCTCATAAACCTTAAATTATTAACATAAAAAAAGATTTAATTTGTTGGCTACTCATAACATTTGTATAGCTACATGGTTCAAACGTGGTAAAGTATTCTGGTAACTATTAATAATTACAGGAAATATTTTTTTTTATTTTCGTGTCGGTGGTCCATATTACACATACGTTCGTGTAATATGGACCGAGTAAACCAAAAACAAAACTGAAATTAATTAAAATAATTTTTACAAACAATATTGAAATATTTCAATGATTTTACGTCTTTTATGAATTTTGTTTTGTAAATCTTTGTATGTGAATGGTTCTATGTTGTTGAAATTTTTATTATTTATTGTAATGAACAATATGTATGTTTTAAGAAACATATTTATTGTAATGAACAATCTATATATGATGCTTCCTTACCATGAATTGTTCTATGTTGTTTAAAACTTTATGTTTTGTAAGATATATTCGATGTATTTGAAAGCCTGACGAAGCACGAAAAAGTAATAGCCTGCGAAATATTGCTAATGAAGAAGAAGAAATGTGTTACTTTTCATTAATAGTATTTATTGCATACATGTTATGTTTATATATTGGAGCATTAAACTCTACATCAA
This sequence comes from Thereuonema tuberculata, assembly GCA_023159025.1. Taxonomy (NCBI): domain Eukaryota; kingdom Metazoa; phylum Arthropoda; class Chilopoda; order Scutigeromorpha; family Scutigeridae; genus Thereuonema; species Thereuonema tuberculata. The sequence continues at coordinate 28,034,512 of JAFIDM010009631.1, forward strand.
TAATATATCCGTCCGAAGATCATTAATTCCATTAGGAAAGACATTTTCATTGATAGGGAATAATCTTTTTGATAACGAAAAATGGCAGCAACGTAATTTTTCAGTCATGGAATTTATATTTTTTATAATTGGTGAAAGTTATAATGGATAAGAAAATTTATCACCCGTTTTAAATACTGCTGAAAGAAATTATTTCCCTAATTAACAAGTTAAGAAATATACATAGAAAGGAACAACTGAAGCGAGGCTACAATAGACTGGAATTTAAGGTAAACTAAAAAGAAAAGAAGGTATCATGAAATTGCAGCAAGATGCTTCTGAAAACAATTATCCTTAAGAATGGTGGATTTCGATTCACATAATATCATAAGAAATCTTTTTAAATTAATACAATTTAACTTAAAATACGAATACTTTTTATTTGTTGGTGAAACCAATCGACCGATTTTAACCAAACCCGGGGATTTTGATCCATGAATTTTTGTACTTATAAAACAACTAATTTCATCCAAACAAATAATAAATAAAATATATAATAATAATGTCGTAAATAATAGGAATTACAGATGGACTGATATGACAAAGAAAATACGTTATGTTTGCGAGGGGAGCCTAAAAATGATTGAATTTGCTGATCCATTCAGAACAAAAAACATGTTTGTAATTAAATCGGAACTTACTTCAATATAAAGAGTTCTGCGCACGGAGTTTTGTTAAAAAAAAAATCCATATATAGAGGAGGATAATTCCAAAATATAAACGGAGAACAAAAATACTTTTCGGGAAAATATCCAAACACAATTAAACGTTTTCACTAATGCACAAAAATATTTTATTACCTTTCTTAGTCTAACATTTTTTGCATTGATACTACGATTAAGTTAGTTCGACATTTTAGTAAAATATTAATTTCAGATTAGTCAAAGTATAATTTATTACAATAAATTTAACAAATCAGTATTGACAAAGTAGAATTGTAAAAGAAATTAATTCTAAATTTTTGAATTATCACCATGCTTTACAAGAATAAAACAAATATGTCATAAACAGAGTTCAATATAATGTTAAGACTAAAATGTTGAAAAATAAAAGATTGGCAACTTCTGAAATCATCTGCTTATTCGTCTGGGCATCGATCTTGAACTGAGATAGTTCTACTGTGACCTACGTGGGCATTATTTGCACAGAACTTGTATCTGAAACAAACAATAAATTATAATATAAAATAATAATAATATATATAATATTTTACCCTTAATACAAATGGTCTAATTTCATTTCTGTGCAGATTTACGACAGGATATGAATGAAGCTTTATTGAAAACATTGTAGAGTCTTTGATATAATACGACCACTGTTGATGTGTTTTGAGAAAGGACTGGAAAATAATGCATTCGAAGATTCACAACAATGTCTTATCTAACTTTTATTCATCAATGTTCAACTTGAATTTTTCGGCATTTCAGATTTCTCCTCTTTAAATACATATAGAGAATAATTTATAATTAAACACAGCATTATTTCATTATAATTATGAAATTTATCTGTATCTAGATTTTAACTAAGGCTACAATATTTTTCATTAACAGTTTATAAAAGTAGGTTGAATACAAGAGCAATTGAGATGTCAAATTAGAGTGAAACATATCCACAGCATTAAATCTTTTCAGGATTCTGAACTGGATTGATAAGTTTGGTTTTAGAAATAAGTAAATTAATGATATACTTAGGACAAAGACATGAATAACAAAATATTGTAAACAGATGAACGCCACTTAAAAAGTCTTTATATTACACTATTTTTACCATCATTTAACTTATTTGCTTATAAATTTCTTTTAAATCTAGATTTTTAATAAGTCCTGAAGACCGAGCTTTGTTCGGTAAAATAAAACGAAAATAAAATAACAACACGGTAGACAATCTCGTGGTTATGTAACCCCCTTTCAGGGAAATGGACAGATCCTCAGTGAATACACGCGACGTTGAAGGGAAAAAAAAAGTTTTAAAAATTATAATTAAGTAAAATTATTATTTTTTACAGGTAAAAATAAATTTATTATTTTATTACACGTAAAACACGCACAAAACGAATTTATTAATAAAATAAAACGAAAATAAAGTAAGATCACTGTAGATAATAACCTGGTATCCAGGTCCCTCGCATTTACCCTCTTAAAAGAGTTTTCCCGACGTAGAGACCTAGCTAAATCGCTTTCTCGCACCCGAAAACGATAGTCATCAAAATCCTCAAGCACGTTTTCAAGATAAAATTTACAAGAATTGCTCGCTTTATAGTACAGTGTTACCTCCGAATAACGGATAGTCACGGGACCGGAAGTTTCGTCCGTTATTGGGAGGTGTACGCTATTGGGGAGGACTATCTTTTTTTCATTTTTTAGCTTATAACATGTCATTTAATGAAAAATTACGTACAATCTTAATTAAATTTCTACAATTACCATTGCGATATGAGAGAATATGAACAATTGCAAACTATTTACTTTATTCCTTTTTAAATGAGTGCTAATCCGTTTGTCTTACTTAAAATAATGACAAAATTAATTACAGTATACAGAAAATTAATTTCTAGCCATCCATTTGATGCCTTAAACGTGTCCAATCCTAAAGTTTGACCGAATTCTCTGGCTTTTTCTTGAAGCAAAACACCGCTTATAGGAACGTTCTTTGCATGAGCAGAGCGGAACCATTTTACGACCACTTCGTCGATTTCGCTTGTTTCAGTTTTACGGAACTTCAAATTCTTCGAATTGTCGTTTGAATTCACCATCCACATTTTTCTAATCTCATCTTTGTCCATCAAAAGTTCACTTATCTGAGTTTTTCCAACTTTATAACGTTCAGCAAGGCAACGCACACTCAGCTTTTCTTTTTCAGCAACTTCAAGAACATCAATTTTTTCCTCCAGTGCCAATCTCTTCCTTTTTAACGCCATTTTAATTCGCACTATATTTAATCAACACGTTTATAGGATAGCTTTAGGAGGTATTGACATTCACAAAGCAACAGCATTGAAAAAAAGGGCCTCAGATTCGTGCATTGAATCATGGGACACAGATACAATGTATCAATGTATGGGGGGGGGACACCGATACAATGTATGGGACACATCGAAACAATGTATCAATGTATGGGACACCGATGTAAATACAACCATGATGTGTTTGTCGAAATGTTAATCGAAAAAAATTTTTTTTTTTTTTTTACACAAAAATAACTGTCCGTTATTCGGAGTGGATACCATGGAATGTCCTATTGTAAGGGACTGGGACCTGCAATAATGTCCGCTAATTAGAGGTGTCCGCTATTCAGGGTGTCCGTTAAAGGAGGTAACGCTGTATTTGATTGATTGATTTGATTTGATAGTAATATGACTGTGGGATTGGCGGACTTTGCAGCCCGTGACAACTTTCCCAAATCTGACTACTTTTGTAAAACAGAAACATGACTTTTTGGAATAAAATAGGATGTCATTAATACTTATTTAATAATGTATGGAACTACACCTCTGAATAACATTTCTTAATTACTGTTCGGTTTCGAGAGCGAGACCTCGCTTTCGCGGAAGATTCTACTCCGCAAAGGTGTGGTGCGCTGAGATGGGCACTTTCCTAAGACCTGTTTTTCTTTTAATACCTGTTATTTTTGCAATAGTATTTATTCTTTCCATAATTCTTTCCCGAAAAGGGCAAATAGAACGCAGCTACTAGTAAACTAACACTGATACAAAGTAAACATCCCCTCTTTATTTCTCCTCACACCTATTTCGATGAAATCGAAGGAGACCTGACGCATGCGCAAAAGCGTTGAAGGCTCTCGTAAACAAAACCGAACAGTAATAATATTTTTTTAAAACAATACTTTTCTAAAAATACCGAAGAAATGAGTTGGCTGATGATGGATACTTACTCTGTGGGTTCCAATTTATTGTTCCTCACTCGAACAATAATCTTATCAATAATCAGTTCATCGTGAAAGAGGAAAGCCTTGTCTTCGTAAGTCACTTGTATTTCCTTAATATCACTGATGTCATAGTGAGTTGTTGCTGTTCCCACGTAACTGGAAGAAGGATAGATTTTGTTGCTGCTACTGCAAAAGAAAACAAAATCAAAATTAAGTTTAAAATTAATGGAAAACAAGAGATGTTGATATCTCAAGCAATACCCGTAAATTTACCTATAAATTTGAAAGGTGTCCGATTTGCCACTTCGTCCAATCAGCTTGGTTCTTATAATTCCGATGGCTGGTTTCTGAGATGTTGAAGTGATCAATTCCACCAACTGGAAATGCTCTACACAACATATAAAGGTAAATAGTCAAATTAAATAGGTAGAATTTAGTACTACAATTACGTTTAAAAGAATATTGGAAACAAGATAAAGGTTACAAAATTTTAGCTTCAGAATAAAATTATTACTTTGTTTTGCTGTTCAATGAAAGCAATTAATGCGATCGAAAAAAAAAAATAAAAGAATAAATAGATTCATTTAATTTTTTTTATTTATTTCTTATGACTAAAGATATTATTATTTAGTAGGTTAAGCTTCTTTTCAATCAAAGTCGATACGAATTCGAAGTAAAATAATGAGCAGAAATGATGCTAACAAAGCCGTAGGAACTGTCTCAAAAAAAACACGGGTTGGAGTCACTTTTTAACAAGTTATAGAAATTGTTACTGTAAATTTAAAACCAAAAAATAGTTCAGGTATTTTTCTTTGGCTAAACCGGAGAATACGATACCTGCCAATCCCAGTCTTCATAAGGATACATGATGGTCGCGCATACCCGCGCATACATGATGGTGCATACTGTTATCTCAAATCGCAGTTGGCCCGATGAGGGTTAGTTTTTCTAGTAAAAGTTCGTGCAAAACTATTTTTAAATAGGCTTACCTTCAAATCTTATTCTACTTTTCACTAGTTAATTGAAAAACTAAAATTCATATCTTAAAAGTAGTGCCAAGGCGGCCATCTTGTCAAAACTCGATCGTAGTCCAAAACAGCTGGTACCGTATTCTCCGGTTTCACCTTTTCTTTTTCTTAAGCGTTAGAAGGCCATTTTTAAATGAATATTTTAATTAAAGTCCTGAGGTAAAGAATCACAACTGATGTATGATTAATAGCCAAGTGCACCAAACTTCAATTAACTTTGACGGCTGCATTGTGGACGTAGCTAAAATTAGTGGGGGTTGCTGCTCCAGAGAAAATTTTGTGAAAGGAAACAAACATGTATAAAAAGAAAATTTCTTCAGAAACTTGATAAATTTCTTTTTATACATGTTTGTTTCCTTTTATACAATTTTTAAAACAAAGGCTAAAATTTTTCTGGAGCAGCACCCCCCCCCCCCCACACACACTAATTTTAGCTACGTTCACAATGCAGCCGTCATAGTTAATTTAGGTTTGGTGCACTCGGCCATTAATCTTTTAGGAAAAAGCAGAAGTTTTACGAATTAGGAGAATGCAAGCTTTTTTCCTGAAGGTTATTGGAATTATTCACTTTTCTTTCCATTTAAATTTAATATTTTTGTTCTTTAAATTTTATGTTATTTCCAAAATTCTAATGTTTTGTTTTTCGTTTTTATTTCTTTCATACTTTGTTTGGAAATATTCAAATAATTACATTGTGAATTAGGAATTGTTGTAATTGTTCAATATTTTTAACAAAAATAAATAAATTAAATAGATAATTAAACTAATTAATTGAAAAAAACACATTAGATGTTACGTGCGTTGCAGTGACTATATTATAATGCGTTTGGTGCAGTTTGCAAGTGACGTCATTGTATTATCGTTAGGTAAATTTGTTCCAAATATATTTTGAGTAGAAATAATTTAATCCAAAGAATTGGCAAGATCCCTGTAAAATAGATGAATACTAAAATTACTTATGTAATTTCCGTCGTTTAAAAAACATCTACAAAATATCAGAACGTTTCAACCTGTCGCCAATTTTTTTTTTCCAACTGTTTTTTTTTAAACGACGCAAATTACATAAGTATTCATGTATTTTAGAGGGATCCAATTCTTTGGATTTATATCTGTTTTATCCCTTTCTTTTGCAAAAATAATTTACTTCCGAATTTAATCAAAACAAGATCTAGTTAATATTGCTATATAAGAAATCATCGTGAATTTGATATTACCTTAAATTCATGCGTCATGTAAAGTCATGTTAGTCAGATATTTAATATTATATTCGACAAAGAGATTTATGTTACTTTATTTCGTAGGACTAACAATGGAGGATTGATGGATGAGGTTAGACGTCTATAAAGGCCGCTTTACATGTACCATTTCACAGGCAATCTGCGCGCCATCGTCGCGCCATGGCGGGATGGAAAGCACATTGTCCCTTTCAGAATGTGTTCTAATTTCAAAGAGATGGCATGCCATCTCTAAATCTTACACTAGCGCTCCTGGTGGCGAATTGTAGAACTTGAAAGTCCAATTTATTTATTCGAAATTACCGATTACAAAAATAATATGCACAAACTTTTGCAGCAATTATGCAACTGCCACATGTGACACAGGGTCTCTATGGGGATATTGTTGATAAGAATCATGTGCAATGTCATGTGAATTGCTCTCCCCCGACATCGAGATAATTGGATTCGTTCCTCGCGTATTAGAGGCATTCCAACGTAGTATTCTCACGTCTGGAAGAGGAGACATTGGTTAGATTCACTCCTGCATAACTTTTTAACGGTTAAAGATAGATTGAAAAGCATTTCACCATTGCATTTCTAGTGAAATTCTAGCCTTATTTGATGTTTTGCATGACCTCATTCCCATTAAAACTTTTTAAGTTGAATCCGTCCGGTTAATACACACCAATATGGTTTCTCCCTAGGCCTAACATGTTTCTATCATTAACAGTTCGATCCAGAAAAACTCCTTTCCATTTTATAGAGGGTGTTAAGCGACTTTTACTTAACTCTGTGTATTATCGCAAAACAATAACAGTTCATCAGCAATGAAGAGCTTGTAATGTTTTAGTATTTCATGTTCATAGTTCACACCAGTGGCGTAAATAGAATATACTTTCGGGGGGGGGGGGGGCCCGACACCCCAAAAAAACCTATCTGTTCAACCAA
>JAFIDM010009631.1:28042028-28074222 GCA_023159025.1 Thereuonema tuberculata
GCTCTCTCCCCCCCCCCTATATACGCCCCTGGTTCACACCGACCTGACTGAGTTTTAAAGAGAGATTTCATCACTACATTCTGTTACGTTCGTATATAGGCCAGATGACTAAAGGTCTTTCCACCTTTCCCTTTAGTCAAAACTTCGATTTTGTTTTGCACATTCTATTGTTCATCACTGATTTCAAATAAAAGATAAGGACAGTAGAATTATTTTGAATAAATTTTTGAATTGTTTACAACACAGGTACTCGCTTAACTAATACTTTACATATATACTTTGTGTTAGTTGACTGTGACTGTGAACTTCACAATCGAATATCAAGAGCTAAAAAGTTTCAGCCAGATTCTAATAAGTAATTATTCTTAAATGTTAAGTTCGCTTTATTGTTTTTTGATTGGATTTCACTTACGGCAAAAAGGAGTGACGTCATTGGTGGTGAGATACATTTTTCCTCTTCCTTTGAATTCGTTGCTATGGAAACCTAGTCGTGAGCATTGGCCATGATCACAGCGTTGACAGTTACCATTCTGGAACCCATCGTAATCAGCGCAAGGAAATGACAGCAAAGGACACTCAGTGTTGATTGACTCAGTGAATAATTCAACTGCCCTCAAATGGCTACACGCTACTGCTTGCTTTGCTCCTAAAAGGAAAAAAAAACAATTAAAAATAATAAAGTTGTAAGGCAACACTGGAGCTGGCATTGGATTTAAAATTCATTTTGCGTTTGTCCAGATAAAGAACCGAAGTGATGTCACTGAACTAAGTCACGATATTGAGCAGCTGAAGATATAATTACGACTCTTTGAATTTCAAGTTGCTAACTATTAACGTGCCAAGGATTGAAGGACGTTGATGGGGCTGTAACATCCCTCGCCCACATATCTCAAAAGGAGAAGAATTCCACCATTTTCCATCTTGTTTGTCTTTGGTTGGATGAATTTCAAACAATATTCATATCATAAGCCTTCCCAGGAATTTGGAATGAGAAAGGGGGCCATGATGGTCTTAGCTTTGAAAAAAAACAAAACACCTTTCAACGTCTACTCTCCCCCCTCGATGAAAATCTCAATGATTCATCTCTTTCCCATCAAAATTCTTGGGTCCGTTAGTGCTGCTTTGTTTATTTTTTAACTGTTTTCGTTTTAACAGAAGTACAAAATATATCTATACATTTTGTTTATTTATTTTCGTTCAGAAAGAAGCGATGATTGGAAAACTAGAAAACCTTCTAATAGAAAAAAATAATTTGAAACATAATAATAATATTATAACAACAAAGTTAAAGGACCTATATTCTATATCTTGTTAACGTTGCTCTTGTTATTTTTGAAGTAACATTTTTAACACGGTAATTAAATACTCCTTATTATGTAACAACCATAATTAACTACTCTCAGCACCTACACCAAAGGTACATGAGTATACCTAGTAGCACTCTTATGCTTAAATTTGCAAAATAAAAATAAAAATTAAAAAATTGATTTCCAAAATGGCGGAGTTCAGTTCGCATGAGGATTTATTTTTATTTCAGTTTTAAAAAGAAAATTCTATATCGATCGTTTGGCTGACGGAAATTAACATAATGTAATTGTAATTTTAAAAATGCAAAATACAGTCATTGAAATCAACAATTTTAACAATGTTAGCTAACATAACCGAGAATCGATCCACCGTATCTGAGAACAGTAGTCTACTACAGTCAATGCCAGAAAGTTAAGTTTTAATTCCTACACGTGACGTCACTTCGGTTCTGTATCTGAAAAGAAGTATAATTAGAACAATTACGCCATTTACCGTAAATTACTGAATTTAGATGGGAAGCTTTTTCATTTTTAGTTGTTATTACCCTTCAGAAATGTAGTGTATTTTTTTTTAGCGACATCCACACTCAAAATGTAAAGGGTAGGGAGGAGTTTAAGAAGGTTCGTCCGTTGCCATCTCTGCAGCCCAAACTATCACACGTACAGACATGACTGATACCTTTGGAAAGCTTATTACTTGTAGAGATGGGGAAATATAGGAGTTCCGGTTTCCGGTCACTTCCTGTCTCACAGGAAAATGAAATGTGTACAGGATAGCTATGGTTTCGTGTTCAATATAAAACCAGTTTTTTTCTTATTTTTTTTTCTTTTTTAATGCTTCTTTTAGAATTGATTAGAGCTTTACAAAAGCGAAATTCTTGCCCACACCCCCTCCCCCATCAAAGAAAAATATAAACAAACAAACAGGAAATACGAACTCAAAGGCTGTTTGATAAAAAAGTTCCAATTCCTGATTTCAAAAAAGCTTTCGAAATATGTGAGCCATGGAATACTCAAAAGCAAAAAGAAACTTTGAAGTTATCTTTTTCAAATAGTTCTTCAAATACTGTCTTTCTGCATAACAAAAGCCTACTGACTTACAATATTTTAAGTAATTCAAATGCAAATTTGAAAAAAGTGAAAGCTTTTTGTTTTTAATTTCGAAACATTAGATGTTGTTCATCTAAAGCTTTCTATGGCAACAGCCATTGCCAAGAAGCAATCGCTGCTAAACATTTTTCAGTTATAAATATTAGTGTAGTAATCAAAAACTGTAATTTTCTCCATAGTACAAAAAAAAAAAACCCCACCTCTTACCATTTATGTTCAATAATAGGCCTATTAACAATTTAACCAGTTGTTAAAACTCTCACCGATCACATTGATGTGAAGAATGTTCCAGATAGATCCCGTTATTTTGCTTATCAAATCGTGCTTGCAACCTGGTTGGTCTTTGCCTCCATTAGGATAGAAGTCAATATGACCAACTGAATCAGTCATTCCGAAACCAAGATATAGGAGGGAATTGCCATCGGTGTGGATGGAGTCAACGAACTGGGCATCTTCTGAGTCCAAACGCACCAAAGGTTCAGCACCTTGGAAGTAGGGACTGGTTGGGTCGAGACCTAAAGAAAATAAGGTGAGATCAAAAATTATTTTTCTGCTGCTAATTTATTCGTGGCTTGGAAAGGTAACATTCACTTTCCTACATGTATTTTGCCAAAAACGAAATTCATATATATACAAATATAAATAAGTTATGCTTAACTAGTATCACGTGTTGTTTTAGGGCGCTCGCCATCTAATGCATCCCTAAGCAAACCACGACAACGGGACAAGGGGGGGGAGAAAGGTGTGTAAGTAGGGAATGAGGTGTTTGGACGGGAAAAGGGGAGGTGCCGTGGAAAGCCAGCCTAGCGACAGGGGATTTATCAGAAGGCCCGCGCCTTTCAATTGAAGAATAGGGCAAAAACTCAGATAAAGGGTTAAACAAAGGAAGATTTTATTATAGAGTAAACTGACAGAAAAGATACAAAATAAAGCAAAAGATAGGTCACATATTCACTCTCGAAATGTCCGTTCGGATCAGTCCTGGGCTGATAAAGTTCTCGCTGGTCGCACTATGACGAGATCCTTCATTGACGGGGATGAACGGCCGGGACGGTCTCGACGGAATCCTTAGGGCACTACAGAGGCACACTTGCGAGCATCGAATTCGGTCTGCGTATCTCCGGAGATGTCGACAGCCAAAAGCGGACAGGCGGCTGGGTTGGAGACTGGCGGAAGCGTATTTCTGAACGAGTCCGCGATGTCTTCTCTGGAAGCCGCCTTTCCGCATATGCACTGCCGTCGACCTTCTTTAGGGGGAGACCTCCGAGTAAAAATGAAAGCGGGCAGGTTTTCTGCGACGACCGGTACCGCTCGCCGCGTGTACTCGGGTAGTCTTACCTGCGCCTCGCCTTCTGAAATGCTGCTTGCCTCTGTCGTGGATCCACTCCGAGCAGGGGAAAATGCGGGTGGGGTTCTTGGCGACTGGAGCCGCTGGCCGCGGACTGTGTCGCCTTCCCCAAACCTCGCTTCCTGCTCTTGGCCGCTGCTTGTCGGATTCTCCTCGGGTACTGCTCGGATACTGCGCTCTCTTCCTCTCGGGGCCCGCCATTATATTCTCGGGAGGGGTGGCGAGACATTTCTGTCCCCACAGTTGCTTCTGGCAGATCACTCGTTGTTGTGACATCAGGCCCTTTGTTTTCCCGGGTTCCCGATGCACACAACAAAAGGGAGAAAGTTGGGAGAAAGCTTTCTCGGGCCCTTCCCGAAGTCGTTAAACCATTGTTTTAAAGTTTCATGGTGCCGAGGTGACGGGGACTTTCAGTCTGACCGACGCCAGGACTGAGAAACGACGAGAGAGAAATATGGAAAGTTAGAAATGGAAAAGGAAAAAATGTTAGAGATATTAAAAATATTAAAAATATTAAAAGTATGTTAGGGAGAAGAGCGAAGCTCGGGGCACGAATAGTGTTCGTGACACTAGGAAAGAAATAATCTAGATAACTGAATTTTTTTATGCATATGAAACTGTCATTGACATGATTTCAATCAGTATTGCAATGTATAGTTTTCATATCTTTGTTCCCAGACCCTGACAACTGCATAACATTTATATCGAGAATACGTCCATAGCATTACAGTTTAATATCATTCACAGACAGTGGTCAGAAGTTATCATTAACTTTACCTGTAATTCTTCCAAGTGTCTTTAATCTGTCACCAGTATAGCCAGCGACGTGAGCTCCTAAACTATGTCCGATGATGTGAATGCTCTGGTATTGTAATGCAGTCTCTTTGTTAAGGAATTCTGCCATCTGCGCTATCTGCACACCTACAAGGCGAGTATTGGCCGTTGCTTGCATATATGGTAAGCCAGCTCCTTTGCTCCAGTCTACTAGGATCACATTACAGTCGTTCTAAAAATGAAAAAGTAATTGAGTTTCGAAAAGAGAATTCATAAAATATTGTTAAAGATGGTACTAGATCTTCCATACAAAAGTGTGAGGTCAAGCATAAATGAAGTCAATTTCAAAGAAATTGCAGAAGGCATTTTTACGATGCAAGAGAAAAACTGAACATAAGTCATAACTCAAAGAATAAATCCTTTAAAGAAATTTTAAAATTCCCGAACTTTATAAATATATGTATATATAGATATGTGAAGTCCTATGCAAAATTCTAATAGTTGGAATTAAATATTTTTTTTTTGTTTATTATTTATTCATTAAAAGACAAAACAACGACAAAGAAAAAAATCTTTATCTATTCAGCAGGTATATCTTTATTTGTCATCGGAAATATTGTAATAATACTAGTAGAAGTATCTGTGTTGCCAGGAGCTATAGTTATCTTTTCCTGCATTTAGCTTCTTTGCATAGGGCTTGTTCCTTACTCTGAAAATGGTCAAAGTATGTCTTTACATTAATCATCCTAAAGGAAAGTGTTAGTCATTATTTACATACTATTTATTCTTTTAGGTTTCACAGTTTGAATATCTTAAATGAAAGAAGCCACCCTTGTATGAGTGTGTGTATGAGATTTCTAAGTACAGTAAAACCCCGATTATCCGAGTTTTCGCTTTAACCGAGCTATCAAATATTTCTAGGATCTTTTTTTTGTTCTGCATTTTTCCATTTTTAAAACTACAAAAAAAATTCTGAACTTGATCTCACCAATCAACGAAGAGAATATACGTGACTGGATAAACGCTGACGAACAACAAGACATTACAGATGAAATTATCGGCAATAAGGAAAATGAATCTAGCGATGATGATGAAGACAGTGACGATGAATATCGACATATGAAAATCTCCCATACAAATGGACTAAAAGCTATCGAAAGTGCTATTGAATAACGAGAAGAAGAACAAGAAGAAGAAGCGACACCAGCAATTCTGTTATCCATAAAAAAATGGCAAAACATTGCTGCAGAAAAACGCCAAAGTAACGTAAAACAGAAAAACAATTAAGGACTTTTTTAAGTAAAAGAACTCTTTAATTATCGTAACAATATGAATTGCATATGGCGTATCTGTATAACTTTTGTATTTGTTAAAATATACATTTAAACCTATACGATTTATTTTATTTTACAATTTTCGCTTTAACCGAGTTTTTTCGGTTATCCGAGTTAGTCTTGGTCCAACTCGGATAATCGGGACTCTACTATATGTAAGTTCAGACTTCTCAATTTTTAAAGCTTTTTTTTAAAGTTAATGATAAAATAACGATGCACTATTTACAGTTCACTGACTCTTCCTTATATCATAAGCAATTATTCTTGTTTTCGGGATTTTGTTAAAAGAATTCAAATTTCATTTGATTGCACTTATTGTAATTGACTTAACATCTCACCAAATGCTCTTAGAAACTCTGAAGTAGCTTAACGCTATTAAAATATTACATCAGTAAATAATTTTTTCAATTGAACAGTGAAGTAGATCTGATTATAGCTATCGTTCTTACATTACTAAGTAGTTCATCCTTCATCCTCTGCATCCATGTTCCGTAGGGGTTGTCGAGAAAGCCATGAATAATGAAGTAAGTTTTGCCTCGAGAAGATTTAAAGTCAGAAAGATTCAAAACCTGGGTCTTATTAATCAATATCTCCACTTCTTGCGGTTCATCCCTGAAATGAAAAGACAGTTACAGTAGGACCTTCAAAGTAGTTTTTTTTTTCTTTTTTTTCCCGAAACCAAAATAACATGATATTGAAAATCTTTAAATCAAGTTGATGGAGTTTTTATTAATAGGCGTCATTATATCTATATATTAAACATGAACTTTTATAATAACTATTTTTACAGTTTATAATATAAGTAAATTTCATGATTTTGGGTCATTTTTTAAACTTAAATATCGTTGAACTTAACGACAACATCGAATTTGATTAATTTTATATTAAGTAGACTTCCATATTGGAGCTCACAACAATTCCAAAGTTATAATATTTTACAATATTTCACAACAATTCCAAAGTTATAATATTTTATATTTGTTTAACTTGATAATATAGTACCCGTTACTAAACAATTCTGTTATTGAAATTTGATAGTATGTATTATTCAAAAATTATTCCTTTGTGTCGTCATTACGCTATAAATATATTTTTGTTTAAATTTAGTTAATTTCTAATGAACAAGGTTCCAGCTATTTTTCTTGAATTATTGTTAATTTTATAATTGGTGGATTGTTCAGTGTTCACATGAAGTTGAATCTAAATTGATTTACTTTTTAAATGAATTGTAATAATATGTATTGGGAATATATCCTTTAAATTAAACATACTCAGTCTGAGGAAATAAGTTTTATATCCTGTTAAGATATTGGGACTAGTTTGGGTATTGGAGGCCTTTGAACTGTAGAATTGAGGAAGCCATTATTTCTGAGCAACCCTTTACTTTATGAATTCCCGTCACAAGGTTTTCACAATTTCTTATTGTCTCTTAAATCTGGTACATATTAAGAAACAATCAGAAATTATTAATGTTTCTTATTGTTTCTTAATAAAATATTGGTGTATTAATTTTGTTTCTTAATTGTTAATGCAGTGCTTATGATACATTTGAACAGAAATGATATAATTTATTATTACATTGATATATATTTTAGTGTCTTATATTTGAACAAATACTGTCTGTTAGTATAAGAAAAATCTCCATACTATGTGATCAAGTACACTGTGTCTTGCAAAGGCGTTCACGAAGATTTGGAAATAGGATTGAAACAAAGTATTCTGTATTATACCCTTCAATATCAGAAATAAATCATTGGAATATCATAGCAAATTCGAATAGATGCATTTCCTTTTCGTAAGATGATTTCGAAAGATACATCAGATTCAGATATAGATATATTCAGATTCAGATGAAGGTTCGCCAATAATACATAAAATTATAGCAAAATACCAACAATTGCTATATTGTTACAAACTAGTGTGGGATGTACTTTCATGAAGTCTGTTGAGACCGCTGCTAGCATAAAGTCAACGCTTGTCTTGGTACTTTCAAAAAGGTTTCCTTCAAAAATTTTAATATTTATGAATAGAAGCTGCATTGTGAACCATAGAATTTCCTGTTTTAAGTTTTAGCTGAATTATTGTTCTGGCAAAAGTATTATATTTCTACAATCAGAATAAAGGACTTAAATTGTTTTATACCTGGTGTGAAGGAGAAATCTTGTTCTGACTTTGTCGGGTCCATCAGGTAACACCGAAAAAGGTCTTTCGGCGCTCCACCAAGGATAGTCCAAAGTAAAACATCCGTATTCAGTGAAGCAAACTTGTTTGACTATAAAACAAAAAGAGAATTAAATTGAAAGCTTAGGATAATTTTGAAAATTTAAAGAGGAATTTAATTATTTTCGTTAAAGTTTCCCAGTACAGGCTTATGTAGACCCTTGGGGTCGCGGGAGATAAAGCTCTCGGCGTTTCGTGATCCAATGGGTCTAAGTGATCGGGTGGTCAGACCGACTCCCACCTGCCTCTTAACTCCGGGGATAAAGGGCTGGATGCACCCTAGGACCAGTCTGGAGAAGAATTCAGCGGGGAAAAATTCCTGCTCCTCAGTCTAACCACTTCAGCTACTAAATCTACATATTATTTTTGTAATGGAATAAAAATTAGATATTGAGTTTAAATTGAATTCATCAAAGTTGAGAAATCAAAGAATCGTGAATACATATCAAATAAGCTACAATATGAGAACTAGTAGAGAAAGAGTTGATTCGGTAATGATTTTATTCTTCGCTTTTGATAGATACATGTACTTCTGAATATTATGAATATTACAACACTTTGAATCACAAAAGAACAACACATTAGGAAAAAAAAAAAACAAACAACAAAATTGATCTCGAAAAACTTTTTTTTTGGTTAGTTATTGAGATTGAAAATGTCAACATTTTATAATGCTACGATAATGATTAATATTTGGAACGTTTAGGATATTTTTCTTCATGATCTTAAAAAAAAAAAATCATAAAAGATTCGTTGCGTCGTCTTTAAGCACAGTGTATATTTCTGATACATCGATATTTTGGAAGGAACTCTGTTTCTTTTCTGAGCTCCGCTAATAAAGGAAAGTTCAAATAAAGAGCAGACCCTCTCACCTGCCTTTTTGTACCTCCAGAGTTTAATTTAAGTCTTCCTCTATCGTTTTCTTTCTTTCACAATGTCTGCATACTTTCTCTTTAGCGGAATAACCTTTTTTTACTTCATTTACGTGACACGATGTAAAAAAAATCATAGTTTTCTTTCCGCTGTTGTTAATGAGTTACATTCCTTTTTTCGTTTTAGGAATTATACATCATATTTTCACAGAAGACCTATTCCTAAATGAATTATTTTGACGCAAATTTCCAAGTTTTCTATTTATGCCTTTGGTGGGTCTATGACTTTATCCCTTTTCCTCCCATTCCAGAATAAATTTGCTGAAGTCTTTTATCATTCGAATATTTTGTTTATTCAAAATAAAAATGAACGGAAAAGCGCTTCTGCGCTAAGAGATGTTTACATGAATTTGACCTTCCTTCCTTCTAACGAACTTCAGCTGAACAGAGATAATTATCTCGAAGCATCTGTTCATATAATAATAATGATGGGGATGCGTAGAAGTACACTTTTTCTTTTATTTTATCCTTATTCCACCTTTTTAAAGCTGGAATAGATACATTATTTTTTTAATATTTGAATCTTCTCATTATTTATACTTAAGGTTGAGAAATTCCCCAAAACCCTGTTCTGTCCAATCTGCTAAATAACCCAGTTTATGGACCAAGCAAAACTAGGATTCTTCCCCCCTCCACCCTCCGAAGAAAAAAGGTTCGTAATTCTGGATTTTTTTCCTTTTCGAATGCAAAACTTACTCACTTAGTCAATATATAAATTTTTTTGTAGACTGATAATTTTAGCCTGCCGTGATAAAGTTTAAAAAATAGGAATACCATAAAAGCACATACTTACAATTAAAATAAAATAAAAATAAAACTCACGACGTTTCAGGTCTCCAATTAGGTCATAAAAGGCCTCGCTAATTGGAGACCTGAAACGTCTTGAGTGTTGTTTTTATTTTTAATTTATTTTAATTGTAAATGTGTGCTTTCATGGTATGGCTATTTTTTTAATACAATGTTTCATTTTTGGCTTAATAATAAACAATTCTTTGCTGAAATCCATTCAAAGGCAGGACGAAGATGGGACAATCGTAGAACTTGCCTTCGGTAACTCTTAGGAATTTTAAAAATTGTGAACTTATTTATAACTTTTACATTTAAAACGTTTAAATTACAACTCTTATAATAATAAAAAAAGAAAATAAAGATAAATTTACGTAAATAAGTAAATAAAAAAATTAATAGAAGTAGTTTAATAAAATAAGAGTTAAAAGAATAAAGAGAATAAAAAAATTGTTTGACAAAATAAATATCCTAAAGAGAAAGTAAACTTTTAAATTCTAATTTCAGAGAATATTTATTTTAGCAAAAGAAAAATAAATAAAATAAAATTTTGATAATGTTTTTTAGGCTTTTTTTTCAATTTTTATTAGAGTACTTCACCTTATTCATCAGTTTTTATCCTCAAAATCCAACAGGTGTAATTGTATAAGGAAAACTATTTAATCATTTCCCTATTTAGAAAGTTCACATCAGTTTATTCACTTTAGGATTGTTTCGTTTTAATTAATAAATAAAAAGTAATAAAAAAAATCCTCTTTGCTAATTTTGTGCTCACAGCGAAAAATCATTAATTTGGATCTTTGTAGCCAATTAGATTTTGAGATATAGCATTTTTTCTTTAACTAGCAGAGAAATGAAGGAATTTATTTAAAGAGCAGTTTAAAGAGTGAACTTTTTTTTCGATATACTGTAAATTTGATTTGAACCGAGTAGAATTGATTATACATTGATTTATGATGAGAAAGATTCCTAAATCCTGTAAGACTGGAGAATTAAATTGCGTTAATTCCAACACTTGAGAAATTCTAAAGAAAAATCCTTTATAATTATTAATTCTGATTTACAGTTAACAATAGTTCCATAAAGCAATGAACGAGTGAGAAAAAAAAAATTAAGCTCTAGGGAATTCCTGATGAAATTCTTATTCCCCGAGATCATAGTCAGTTAAATTCTTATTGTCAGTATTTGACATCACAGAGGATCTGAGTTATTTTTTAAAATTGTGCAGTTTATTTCGAATAAATAAATAGAATTTTTTTTTTCCTTTTTTTTTTATCTTCGGATTCTCTTCGGATTATGCATATACAATTAGTATGTTTAGCAAAATTCCAATCATGTTTGATTACATACAGATAGACTGACTGATACACATGCACCTCATTTACAAGTCAGATATAAATTGCCTAATTACCTAAGGCGTAAAATTTATCTTTTTGAAAGCAAAATACGTTTCGTTTCTCTCATTATGCAGGTAAGGAGTTTGATTGCGACCTGGAGAAGCCTGACTGAGCTTGATCCATGACCTAAAAGAATTTTATTTTTCATTTGTGAGAAGAAAGACTTAATTAAAAATGATTTCAGTGTTTAAGATGATTTTTTTATTAATCACTGCAAATTATTGAAGGTTCATTCATAGATTATTGAAAGAAATTATTCCATACTAATTAAACTAATGTTATAAGACTAACATTAATCTCATTCCGTAACTGTTTCATCAAATTATGTAAATTATTCAATGTATTCTTGTTATACTTTTAAAATACTTCAAACATCAGTGAAATTTGACACATTTCAAGTTTTAATCGTTGCATTTATCAGGACATAAAAACCTCGAAAGATTAAATTTAAAAAAGATAGTAAAAGAATGCATCTTCAAATAAAGATAACAGCAAGTTTAATCTGTTACAAACTTCTGATATTTCAAAATTTTAAAAAGCTTTTGATTATCAGAAACTCTGTTGTTCAGGCGGTGTCTTTGAAGTAGATTAGACAAAAGTAACTGAACTTTTTTTATTTATTTATTTTTGTTCTAATGATTTGAAAGATTAAGTTAAGATAATCAACACTATCAAGTTCTGAGAATTTAAAAGCAAATGGAAGCAAAATTTTCATCTTTAATTTTATAAAAAGTTTCTTGAATATGATTAGGTGACTTCAATAAATACTAAAGCCCCTAAACAAATGAAATGCCGTACATGTGCGATTTATGGCCCATTTATATATATTACAAAACGAACTGAACAAATGCTTTGGCTCCCTTCCATGTCAGTGGTGAAGGTAGCTTTGCAATCCTGTATTCCTTCTGAATTGCAAAACAGCACTCAAGTTATTGAAAATGGCGTAGGTTACCGAAAGTTTGATGCTGCTTTGATGTGTTTTTAATGTATATTTTCAGTATTTCCTTAAACAAATATCTAAAAATACCTGAGATCTATATTTGTGTGTTATTTTCTTTTTAAAAATATAAATAGTGAGATCCTAACGCGTAAAACGTTTTCCAATAACGAGAAAGGTAGGTTCACTTTTACAACGACTTCCTTAGCTGTAGTTGTTCCAGCAACATAACTGCAGATCTACTGTAAATTGAAATGATATCCCACTAAAATTGGTCTGTTTCAGCATTAGAATTTATTGAGTTAAGATTCGGGACAACAAATGGTTGGAATTGAGTCTGTTTAAAAGAATGGAATGATTATTGATGAAGCAAACTGGTGTGTAAGTGCTTTTAATATTATGTTTTTTTGCCAACTCTTCTCGGGGCATCCTGTTGTGTAATAAAGCACTCTTATTACTGTAGTTTAATAATATTCATAGTTTTGATAAACTTAAAAATGAAAAACACACTGTAGTTATTCTTACGACATTTATTTATGTACTGTAGTCGATGTTAAACTGTGTTCGGAGGAATCTGAAGCCCAGCGATTCGACAACAGATTAATCAAATACAGTGCAACTTGGATAATTCGAACGTCTTTAATTCGTAATCACGGTTAATTCGAAGATTTCTCTTGGTCCCTTGAATTTCTTATTAAATCAATGTTAAAAAATCGTGGATAATTCGAAGTTCAACTTCCTTAATTCGAAGTTTTTTTATAAAAAATGTCGAACCATAACAACTTTTCGGCGTTTCATCGTTAAGAAATTTGACACGTGACAACTGAAATCCCCTTTCCGCCAGCGTTCGACACGTGACGATTCAGACGCCATTCGAGCTTCCTACTGTCAGTGTCACCATGTCTTTCAGTAAACCACGCGTGTACAAGAATTTAACGTTCGCTGAAAAGGTCGCCGTCATTCGCGAGGTGGAAAAGGGTGTGAAGAAGAAATGCCAAATCGCCAACGATTTGCGCCGAATTTCGTCGGTACATTGAAGGACAAACCAACGTAAGTGAAGCTGTTTTCCGTTCACTAAACATGCTTGATGATTTTGCTAACCTTAAGCGACTGAATTCTACAAAACAATCAGACATTGCACAATTTTTTGAAAAACTATAATTTTCTATATTGAATGTAATATGTACTGTAGTTTACGTAATATAAATCTCATTTTGTTTACATACATATAGTGTTTAAGTCTTTCATATTTACTTATTGACAGAATAATCTTTTCAAGCATTCAGTGGACCTGAAATTAAAGTTAAAAGATGTAACTTGTTTAATTCGAAGACTTGGATAATTCGAAGTTTTGTAGTGGTCCCTTCAGCTTCGAATTATCCAAGTTGCACTGTACATTACTTGAATAAATAAAAAATAAACGAAAATGTGATTTTAAGTTTCAAAGCGTTCGGAGATTTCAAAAGATTACTGTATCTTCTTCGGCATTTTGCTATCAAACAACTACGGAATAATTAAGATAAATATATTATTTTTAATAGCTTGAATCTGATTTTGATTGGAGAATTCACTTGTTCTATTTCCCACTAGAAAACACTTTTTAATCGTTTATGATCGGAAGGAAGGGACCCATTAGACTGGAAGGCAAATACTGGGTTGCCTAATGAGTTTTTAATTCCTTTTTTTAATCTACAGTTAATGAAAATAGTGGAAAAAAATCATTTTAACAGCTGTTTCAGTTATTAATTATTTAATGACAGAATAATTAAAGTTATCTGAATATATATATATATATATATATATATGATGAAAAACAAAACTGGATATTATTCTTTCATTAAAAATTACGAAATATAATACAGAAGAATATTTTTTTGGAAATACCTCCCATCTGATCCTTTAACTCAACTTTACATAGGTATCTTATTTAACTAATTTTGATAAAACTAATATTGATTTAAAATCCATTTAAAATCCAACCGATCTTAATTGCTTTGAAAACGCAATTTAGACCCATTTTTGTAGGTGATGGCATTAATTATGAAATATAATGAATAATTTATGTTTAGGAAAATATTTTAAAAATAATTATATTTAAAAAAAAATAAATCAAATGTAGCTTTAAATAAAACATTGCGATAAAGTTCTTTTCTTTTATACGGTATTTTCTTATCAATAGGATAGTGTTATAGTATTGATTTTTGATGGAAAGCCTCCAAAACTTCTATAAAATGAGTTTTCTTTTGGTACCAAAGACTTTTACATTAGTGTTTTCAAACTGGTGCCTTGTTTCTCCAAAATGGCGGAAATAATAATTTATAAAAAAGTCTGCCTCTACTTTTGCTCTCGTATGCCCTGAAATAGGGTAGAGAATTGGATAACAGCAAGGAAGCAAATAACTTTCTATAGAACATGTAATTACTGCTGTGTTTTGTTTATAATTACCTTGCTGTTATTCAATTCTCTACCCTATTTCAGGGCCTACAGCAACAGCAGAGGCAGACTGCGAGTCAATTATTTCCGCCATTTTGTTAGCTAAAGTGAAATTTATACGTATCTCTATTGCTGAAAGTTAATTTAATAGTTTACTGTTTTTCAAATACAGAATGGAAAATTTAAATATAAGTTCTTGCCAATACGTCTTTTCTGATGCACATTTTCGGGGTTTGTGACCCTAAAATGACTTATTAATTCTTATAAACTTTAATTAAGTTATTGAAAAGTCTTCAAATCTTCAAAATAAAAACAAAATAAACGTATAAAACCATACATTTATTGAAATAAATATTTCTTAATTTTCGAAAAGACATGACTTCTTTTCTTTTTCAAAGCCTAAAAAACAACAACAATACGTTACAAACAAGTAGAGGAAAACGATACATATATGAGACATTCATGAAATTGTATTGTTACAACAATACTTACAAATGCTATTCTCCTAATTCTTATTTTTACAATCTGAAATACATATATTGTTAAACTCTTTGGCCATTTCCACAATAAATTTGTTTACATTAACACCTTCATTTCTATTAATATTTATCTTTTTGGTATTTCTAATTAGTAGACTTTCCATGGTTTTTCTCGTTTTACAATCTTTTTCAATACATACAATTTTGATGTCTTTTCGAAAATTAAGAAATATTTATTTCAATAAATGTATGGTTTTATACGTTTATTTTGTTTTTATTTTGAAGATTTGAAGACTTTTCAATAGATAGAATGTCTAGAAGAGGGAGATTTAAGAAGACTTATGTTTAATTAAGTTAGTTCCATTTTTGTTTTTGAATTTATTTTGTAATACTGATATATTCATGCATCAATAAATGTTTAAATATGTATATTTCAGTATTATAAAACATACATGGTATTAAGTTAAAGAAGTCAGTAGAATTAATAAATCATTTTAACAATCTACAAACTCAAAATTATACTTGACGGGTCCAACAAAGCAATTCCATACCAGTTTTATTCCTAATAGGAAAGGATTAATAAAAAAAGGATTGCAATCTTTTTTTATTTCAGCAGAATCACTTCATTTCTTACTGTTGTGTTATGCTTTTTAAAAAGTCAAAACTGCACTTTCGAAAAATTAGGAACTCTAAATAATGAGAATTAACAACTCGAAACAGCTGTCCTAGAGTTGGTTAAAAAAAACAAACAAAAAAACATGGAATTCAAGGTTGATGAAGTAAAATGTTTGTTTGTCTTCCAATCTACATCTTGGTTTTGCTTACTAAGAATAATGCATAACAAATTCAAAGAAAATTAAAGAATCAATAATAAATGTTTTTGATAAAATAACGTTGAAACCCTCGATAATCGCAGGTGGTGTTTGACAACACAAAAAATCCAAATTGTCTGTTTTCAATCCATTTATCCAGATGTTGGTATTTTAGTGTGGGCGCAGTGAACATTCAATCAATAGACATTTTCTTCAATCCTCTATTGCTAATCTAATTCTTTCTGTTATTAAATAATTAATGGGAAAAAATGTCATCACGAATGAATGAAACAAATTTAACTGAAACGAAATCCTACATTATAAATTATTTTAATCATATAGTAATTATTGACATTTTTCATTTCTACTTATTTTAATGTTATTTCATGGTGGGAGGGGATTTAGAACAAAATATTCTCTGAATGTGGGAAAGATTCTTAAGTTTCCTTTCTCCCATTTTTCTGGGTGAATTGTGCCCTGAAAACTTCTCTGTAGTCTCCTATCAAAAAGCCATTAAAAATATGACTGTTATTAATTACGTTCTGATAATAAATAAATTATAAAGAGATAAAAATAATTACATAATAGTTCATTTAATAACTTTAAATTATCATTGACATAAATATTGTAGCAATGAATAAATAAGATATAAAAGTTCGATAATCATTTTAAATGTTAATTAAATTTTTCTACGTGAATATAAAAAAAAAAAAAAAAAAAGCAAAAAAGATGACTGTTTCTAATGCACTTGTAAATTCAGTTTTCTGCCATTTTTAGTTAGTTTTCCAGTTTTCTCACAATAAATCTGGGAACGTATACATACAGAAAACAATCCTACTGTAGGTTCCCCAAGAAGTTCCTGTATTCAGTAGCATAATCAGAATGCGGGGAGTGGGGCGATGGCCTTAGGCAGTAGTGTGGAAAGGGAGGAAATATGGTTCCTATAATTTTTTTATATATGATCCACTTTTTTTTTTTTTCCATGTCGGGTCTTGGGACTTCATTTTGATCATTTATTCCCGGCGCTGTAAAACTTCGACATTTCAAGTATAAATTAATCTCCCTATGTGATAATTTCAGACAAAGAATGTAAGTTGTTTGTTAAATGATCAAATTCCACCAATTCGAAGTGTAATATTTACAGGACATTAAAATGTGAATGTTTTGCTGTACTGAAGGATTTTTTTTTTTTTAATATTTAACGGATTCTAGCAGGCACGAAATACTGCAGGGTAATGAAAAGTTCATAAATCCAGATTGTCTTCATAATAGGCTATAAACATCCGGTTATACACTTATTTTATTCACTAATACAAAAAATAATTGGCTGTGCGGAGTACACACTATATATAGGCTAAAGGCATTTCTCATTTCTGAAGTCAACGTGTCACTGATAAATCGAAACTATTCTATTCTATATCGGGGGACGTGAATATACTCAATAGAAACGCAAGGGAAATGGAAAGGGAAGGTAAGTAATAAAAGCAAAATAAATATTTCAAAATAGCATCAAATGGCACTTTATTTTTAGAAAAACCAGTATTTAAGTTTTATCGAGTTCCGGTCAAATTTATGCTAAGTTTAAAAGTGATTATTCAGAAATTTTAGGATGTTCACATATAACAATACAATTTTAAAGCAAACGCTCGGAATCCTTTTGTAATAATTAGCTTAATGCCGTCATATATAGTGCTAATTTGTTATAACACTCAATCAGACTTCATTGGTCAGGAAAAGCGAGCATTATTTTGTCTTTTGTTGAATATTGTTCGCTTTCGTTTACGAGAATCTTCAGCGCTTTTGCGCATGCGTCAGGTCTCCTTCGATTTCATCCAAATAGGGGTGAGGAGAAATAAAGAGGGGATGTTTACTTTTTATCGATGTTAGTTTACTAGTAGCTGCGTTTTATTTGCGCTTTTCGGAAAAGAATTATGGAAAGAATAAATATTATTGCAAAAATGCTCCTCCGTTATTTTTTTCTTAAAAGCGAAAATGTCCAAAAGAATTTCTTAGGAAAGTGCCCATCTCAGCGTATCACCCCTCTGCGGAGTAAAATCGTCCGCCAATGGTTTGTCTGTCTTTCGAAAACGAACAGTACGTGATTGCAGTTGTTTTTGATAACAAAAATAACTCTGATCGCGATATCCCAGGGCCAAAATCATTGTAGTAGTCTTATCAATTACAGACTGAGTTACTTGTGATGCTACACATATTCTTGCTGTAAAAGATTTTTTTTTTTAATTTTTTATGCGAAGACAAAATTAATTTATGGAATCAATTGGGACAACAAAGAGACGATCTGAATTAGATTTCGGTATTATGATAAACAGAACTGTGTTATGACAGAGAGCTTCAGAAAGACTGTCATGTTGAAGAACTAAAAAGAGCCTTTTGTCAAATCTAAACTTAATACAGTGTTACCTCCGAATAACGGAAAGTCACGGGACCGGAAGTTTCGTCCGTTATTGGGAGGTGTCCGCTATTGGGGAGGACTATCTTTTTTTCATTTTTTAGCTTATAACATGTCATTTAATGAAAAATTACGTACAATCTTAATTAAATTTCTCCACCATTGCGATATGAGAGAATATGAACAATTGCAAATTATTTACTAGATTCCTTTTTAAATGGGTGCTAATCCGTTTGTCTTACATAAAAAATAATGACAAAATTAATTACAGTATACAGAAAATTAATTTCTAGCCATCCATTTGATGCCTTAAACGTATCCAATCCTAAAGTTTGACCGAATTCTCTGGCTTTTTCTTGAAGCAAAACACCGCTTATAGGAATATTCTTTGCACGAGCAGAGCGGAACCATTTTATGACCACTTCGTCGATTTTGCTTGTTTCAGTTTTACGAAACTTCAAATTCTTCGAATTGTCGTTTGAATTCACCATCCACATTTTTCTAATCTCATCTTTGTCCTTCAAAAGTTCACTTATCTGAGTTTTTCCAACTTTATAACGTTCAGTAAGACAACCCACACTCAGCTTTTCTTTTTCAGCAACTTCAAGAACATAAATTTTTTCTTTCAGCGCCAATCTCTTCCTTTTTGACGCCATTTTAATTCGCACTAAATTTAATCAACACGTTTATTGGATAGCTTTACAAGGGATTGATATTTACAAAGCAACTGCAGTGAAAAACAGGGCCTCAGATTCGTCCATTGAATCATGGGACACCGATACAATGTATCAATGTATGGGACACACCGAAACAATGTATCAATATATGGGACACATCGAAACAACGTATCAATGTGTGGGACACACCGAAACAATGTATCAATATATGGGACACCGATATAAATACAACAATGATATGTTTGTCGAAATGTTAATCGAAAAAAAAAAAAAAAAAAAAAAAATTTAACAGTTAAAATAACTGTCCGCTATTTAGAGTGTCCGCTATTCGGAGTGGATGACATGGAATGTCATACTTTAAGGGACTGGGACCGGCAATAATGTCCGCTATAATTAGAGGTGTCTGCTATTCAGGGTGTCCGTTAAAGGAGGTAACACTGTACCAAACATAATTTGTGAATTTTCGGGGAATTGTTTTCGGCAATTTTTTTTCTAAAGGAAGGAAGATGGAGGCAGAAAAATGTTACGGAAGAAAAAATATAATCAGATATAAATTATTTTATATGATATTGTATTCAGTAAGCTTCATATGTAGTAAAAATATACAATTTAGTAATATGCATGGAGTTCATAATTAAAGTTCACGTTTCGAATGGCTGTAAGTGGAGAACCAAGGGGCCATCCATTAATTATGTGAGGTGTTTTTTAAAAAATTTGGACCCCCCCCCCTACCCCTTGGTGAGATGTGGTGGGACCCCCCCCCTCCCTCATGTGAGATTTCAAAAATTTAAAAAACAAAAAAAAAAGGAAAATCTTATTTTAACAATCAAAAAAAAAAAAGAAAGATCTTAAGACGCCCCGCGGGCCGCACCAAAACGTTCGTGGGCCGCATGCGGCCCGCGGGCCGTGGGTTGCCGACCAGTTACAGCCTTACAAAATGTGAACTCCTTGTATGCTAAATATTAATATCGCAAAACTAACGCAATATTAACGTACTGATATCAATGTTGTAATATTTTAAGGTTAAAAATACCCAATTCAGAAATGTTTGATTATGTAAAATGCTATGATGACTTTGCTGTTAGTTTAGTTCTCCAGTTATTTGAAATAAATAAATACATATATACATACATATACACACACATGAACTTTACATTTTATAATGAATTCATTATAATTTGATTATGCAGTATATGTAAATGTTGAATTACTTGTAGGCCTATAATAAACGAAGTATGATAGATTGTTTCTTCAAATTTCAAGACAATTGTAAAAGAGGGAACATTAATGCTCTAAAACCCTGGCAAACATCTTAATTTTACTAAAAAGTGAATCGAGACGAAATGCCCTTAAGAATAATTCAACATAATTTGGCTAAAGAAAGGAATTTCATGAATAGAAGGAAAAAAAAATAAAAAAGCAAATTTCTAAAGAAATTAAGGCTATATACTTAATTATGAAATAATATTTTACAGATACATATATGTCAAAGCTCTGCATATTCAGAACATAAAAATAATAAAAGTTTTTATATGTTTTAATAAATATTTTAATATATATATGTATATTAGCATATATAAAAAAAGAGACCTAATTTTTCTTTTATAATAAATAATACAGTTATATATTGTTAATTATATTAAGATGCGTAATTATTTTGCTTAGTGAACAGGGAAATGCATCATTTAAAAAAAATGAATAAATTAAAAAAAGAATTTACATCACATTAATTAATTTCCAAAATGTAAGGTTTGTATGATTACTTATAATAGTTTTGGGAAAAAAAATAGTCTCTTTGAAACTAAAAGATCATAGTAAGTATACTTTTATACGTATTCTTTATCTCTTAAATTATCACTGCGTCTATCTCATATTAATAATATAAAACATCGTCGTCAGCTCAGTAGTGTTAGTTATCTTCACACACTTTATTTTTAAAATAAGGCAACCATCTCCAATATTAAATGTAAATTATGTAATATTAAAACAGATTTTGAATGTTTTCTAAGACTACAAATTAATATGAATGACGGCGCCATCTACTGAGAGAATAAAGAATTAATCTTTCGATTTTTGTTTTTTCTTCGAGAAATATTACTTTTAGTTTCCTATTATTATTATGCTTTATTTCATTGTCATTGTACAAGAAGTCATTTCATAAAATACAAGACTGATGGCTGAGAGGATGACACACTTAAAAAAAATTTAATAATATAAACTTAGTGGTTGATATCTTATGAATAAAAAAATTATCTACATTCGAAAAATAATAAAAAAATATTTTATTATTAATATTCTGATAACAAGAACCAAAACAAAAAAATAAGCAAGAATAAAAGAATTATTTCAACAGTCATTGATTAAACAAAGAAATTGATTAACCTTTAATTGCATATTACTACCAGATAACTTTCTTTTCATAATGTAAACAGGAACGGACTGGGAAACTTTTTTCCCTGCTGAATTCTGGACACCCGGCCTCATATCCAAAAAAAAAAAAAACAAAAAAAAAAAACCTCGAACGAAGTATAACTGGCCCACTTGCCGAAGCCTAATAATCGCCAGAGTAAGGAAGTCTGTAAGGATATTATATTTTTGTAATTATAACAATGTCATGTTAGATTTCCTTATAACAGTCAGTGTTACTCAAATTAAATGTCCCAGTTTCAAATTTTACATACGAACTTGATTTTTTTCGTAAAAGACTGATTAAAGGTCATGAAAAACGATTGTAAGTAAATCACTGAGAGAAGTAGGGCTATTAATTAATCACGATTTACATCTTAAGTTTTCTGCATTAATTATTTATATAAAAAATCTCTCTCTTTTGGCACAAATAAGTCGCCCTAAAATTCATTTCAGCGAAATATTAATGGATTATTTCCCCCTTCTATTCAGGGCAGAAAATAACTTAGACGGATCTAACCTTTACTTCAGTTTAAGCAAAAACGTAGCAATACCTGATACAAAAAAGAAAAGCCTGAAAATATTAAATATATTCATAAGATTGCTGAACTCTTGTATGGGAAGTGAAAATCATAATAACAGGAAGAACCCGTTGAATGCTAACGGTAGGAATTCACTATTTATAACTTTTTTCCATAAAAGATGCTTTCAATTCAACGTCGAAACATGTAAATGCTGAAATCTAAAGTACAGTAGAACAGGGATTGTAGCCTTGCCGGTTGAAATATTCAGAGCTACTGAATTATCGGAATTTGCTGTACATTTCCACTGTATGGAAATATTAACAGTAATTATAAATTGCCCATATTATCTTTATTCAAAATGACACATTCTTCACTGAAAACCTCTTATTCTCCTAAAGTCTCCATCAACAACATTTCGAATTTTTTCTCTAGAATTCTTGTCAAACGAAATATGAAAGCTGTCAAAATGTTTACATACAATTGTTACATTAATTATTCTCCTAAAGCTTCTTCAATCAGTGTTCAGTAATGATTTGTATTCAATAAGTTATGAAGGAGTGAGAGTTGAATTCCCCCTCCCACCCAACCTCTGTTGCCCAATTATTCTCATAAAAATCTAAAGTAAAAATAAAATATCGATTTAATTATTTTTTTTTTTAAATTTCATTAAAAATAAAAATTATATAGTGTGTATATCGGGGGGGGGGGGGGGCACATCCCATTCCACTTATGTTCAAGCCCATGCACACCATACAAACCCATGAAAATGTAATTTGATTTACTTTGGTCATTATATTAGGATTCAACCAAAGTAATGACAAATTCTCTATTAAAATAAAAACTACTTCTACTCTCGAAACATTAAAATATTATATTCTTAATGCTAACGAATTTTCGAAAGCATATTTCTTGCTTTCTTCTTCAAGTTTGTATGATAACAATATGATTTCAGGTGAACTTACATTGCTTAAGCACAGTTATCAACAATCACAATAATGCAATAACATCTACATTCTCACGTTAATATTACAATAATTGATAATTTACATTCCATTGAATTTCTTAATTATTACAGATTTTGTTATTAATATTACAATAATTGATAATTTACAATTCATTGAATTCATGAATTATTACAGATTTTTTGTTTCCTTTGAAGCATTTTTTTACCATTTCATTAGCTAATTTTACAAACATACGCTCTACTTCTAAGCACTACTTTTATTGAAATTTAAGTTCTTGGTATTTCTTATTATGAAGCTCTCCAATATTTTCTTAGTTTTATAATCCTTTTCTAACATTAAAATTTTGACCTCATCGTTAATCCAGTGGCCCGTTCGAGAACAGTTGTTTTAAGCATAAGCTACTGATTGTTAACTGAATTCTGTTTCAAGAATAAATTAAAGGAATTTCAACACAGTGCTGTTTCGCTCTTATTAGCATTCATCACTTGCTTTTTTTTTTAATATATATAAATAAATGCTGAACAGTTTTTGATTTTATGAAACCAGCAAACTTATTTATCAATTAAGATAAGAGAACTTTAACGTTAAAATAAAATAGGCTTATCGTTCTATAATGAAGACTTTATTTTTAATTTAAAAATTGGATGATACTAGTTTATGTTCTGTGATTTCCATACAAGTGGCCAATATATCTTTATAGTTATATTTCTTCAGTTAAATTAAGCCTTGTATCACTTTGCATATCAATGGTAGCTATATATGAAGTTAACAACGGTGTTTTTAACTCATGTTGGAAACAAAAAAAATAAGCCGCTGGAGAATTTAGAGTATTATCAAGAGACTGGCCCATTGCCAACCAACTTTCCTTCCAAGAAAAAGGCCGTTTACATTCTTGTTTACTTACCCGAAAAACTGAGAGGCAGAGTTACTAATCCCACCAAACCAAGAAGCAGAATTCGGTTCATGATATCGAGTCCTTGTCTGACGAGGGAAAAGGATCTAAGTAGAATAACGGAGGAAATTTAATCGTACTTTATAGCAATTCTTATCAAATGACGACAGTTGACTTTAATCAAGTTAGTTGACTTTTTCTTCACATAACGATACTATCATATCAGAAAATTTATCTTTGATAAGTGGAAAGATTAAATGTGATTTTAATCTGAATGATATAATTTTTAATCTCATTTTTTTTTCACATTTAGTACTAGTGGTTTTGATGTCATAATTGTAGCCTGTTATATATAGTGTGTATCAAAACAGGGAGATAAGGAGCAACAAGACAAATCTTTCTCATCTAAGAACGTATATCAGCTGACGGCAATCTTCGGTGCTAGAGGGCGCTATTTAGCGGCGCTGCAATCTGCTAAGGAGGAGAAATGGCACACCAAGACAAACTTGTTGAGTAAAAACGAAAAAGGTTTGTCTTGGTCCTTATCTCCCATTAAAATTTGTACAGTGAATTTTGATACACCTGTATATATTTTGGATCATTGTTAAAACAGTCAAATGTTTGGAACATCTCCTGGCAATCTTTTTTTTTTTTTTGCTCTGGATTGTTGAAAATTAATCAGATGCGTACAACACAAAGAGCAGGTTTGTATTAAAGTTTAGATATTTTTCACTGGCCCAAATTCGTTATGGAGGTCGAACACCTAAAGCTACGCGAACACCATGCAATTTTTCTGCAATTTAGTCCTCCGATTTTGACGTCACGAGTTGATATAAACCTTTGTTAACCCCGAACACGATGCAACTCGATTTGCAACTCGAACGATCAACCGACCCATGACAACGCAGATTTTAAATACGTCACATGTGACGTCAAGCAAAATTCGGTTATGTCGTTTCAAACATAATATATGAGTGATTCATTTGCAACATATGATAAATATTGTTTCAAAATTATTAGCCGCTATGGAATTGAATTTCAGGGTATTATTTCGAATCAAAAGTAACGAATGACCACAGCCAATAAGAAACAATGCTCCCCTGGAAAACTGTTGCATTACCGCGTCAGCAGCATTCCCATAATGCAATGCGTTTCCCAAACCCGATGTAGAAAATCCGAAAAAATCGAAGTTTTGAAACCTCTCTGATAAATTCTGCCGCATACAATTACTGCATTTCAGTATAAACTTTATTTATGCGTGAAAGAAACTCGCACTACTGTTATTCATTGAGTATGAGCATGTCTTCAAAACGAATCGACAGATATTATTTTCGACGCCATTTTTTTCTTGGGCGTGGTTTCCCAACTCGTGTTCCAACGCTGCCCTGTGATTGGGTAATTCCCAGTGACGTCGATGCAATTTTTCGAGTTGCAGCTGTACGAACAACTCGAATTGCACGACAAAAGTTGCAGTTAAGTTGCAAATAAACGGACTCAAGACTATCTACATCAACTCGTGACGTCAAAATCGGACGACTAAATTGCTGAAAAATTGCATGGTGTTCGCGTAGCTTAAGCCAGACCGAAGCTCCAACGCATACCAAGGCACATGTGGAGAGATATTGGGATGCGTTGGAATTGGTGTGTACAGGCGGTGGCGAACGCAAGCCAATGCATTCCAACGGTTACCAAGTGATAGTTGGCGTTGGCCTGCAGTCGGTCGATGTGAACGAGTTAAAACGTTTTCAGTCGTTGGCATGTATTTGCTGGTGTTGGACGTACTGTTTTTGCTGCTGTCGATATGGAATGGGACGATGATTTGTGTTTGAAACTAATTGAACTATACCTGGACAATCCTGTATTATGGGATCCCACTAATAAAAATTATAAACTCTCAAAAAAGCAGATTGGTATTTGGCAGAGTAATGCAGTTGAACTCCGAAGCTCATCCAGCAAATTACTTGTATTGTAGGCACTTCTATTTTTATATGGTGTTGTCATCCACCAGCGTCTCTGTTTACGTTTCTTCTTTTTGTTCTTAAGTAAAACATTGACAACAATTAATACATCACTTGCATATAATTCATCATCAGTTGACGCCATTACGACAAGATCAATTAATCTTGCTGCTTAAAATGACCGAACCAAAACCAACGGTTTTCAATTCAAAACTAAATCCGATGTGGACGACAACATAACAATCCTTTCCAATCGTTTCCAACCCTAACCACACCAAACACATTCGGCAGAGTTGGCGTTCGTTGCGTTGGAACTTGGTCTGGACGCGCCCTAATTAGTTCTGCAATATAGTATATCGTTTTCGAGAAACTATATAAAATTACAGTATTAAAAAAAATTCTAAGACAAATTATTACTTATCAGCAATTTCAATTAATTAAATAGATCTTTTCAAGGAATATTTGAGAATTCTTGAAATACAGGGGAAGGAATTCGAATAGGACAGGGCAGCTACTCACCTTTTGATAGTTAGTGCAGTAGCTTGGACCAGAATTTGGATGATATTCTATAAACGTACTCATAAAGGTTTCTCTTCTGTGTATGAATTACTTACTATTTCATTGAAATCTCGTGGGCTTTTCGTGATTGTCTAAGAAGGGACACTTGATCAAGGTAGCGAGATCCAGAGACATGTTGTATTTGTTGAATTATTTTTCATACATTATTATAATTATTTTTTATTTATTATTTTTATTGCTTGCTGGAGACTATATATATATTGATGAATCAAGAAATTCTGAATACAGATATAATTAATAATATTTGAAGAACCATTTGTCAATTGTTTTCACACATCTATAAATAATTAATAATTTTTTAAAAGAATTTGGTATCATTTCACAGGCATCTTATAATAAATAAGATTCTAAATATAATGTTATAAAGAGATTTTCATTTTTATTAGGCCTCCAAAAAAAAAAACTGCACTTATGAAACAAAAATCATTATTAGGCCCCGGTGGAATAGTTTAGGCGAAACAGTGAGTGAAAAATTAAGAACATAACTAAAATAATAGAACTTCGTAACTGAAGCTAGCTTAACTTTGGACCAAGTGTTTGACTGCAATTTTTTCATTTAAATTCTTAATATAAATAGTTAAGCTATTATAGGCTTTTACTACTACGAACACCATGAACATCTTCGTGAACCTCAGATGGAAAACGTGGCTGTGTGAAATCGAATGGTCTTGTGTTCTCTTTCTGTCAAATGCGAGCTTGCAGAATTTAGTTACTGTTTAGGTGGACATTAGAGAGTTTCGGAACTAGTGATTAGATTTATTATCATCTAATTCATTTTTCAGAAACTGGAAATCTAGCAAAACGTTGCGACTAAGATCCTCCTTCATTATCCAAGAAATGACCTCTATCTGACCTTAACTGACCATGATAATCAGTTATTACGTAACAGTATATGATTGAGTTGTAAATTTTTGTTAGACACTGAATAGAATCGTCGTTACCAGAAAATGTCGCTGGACTTACATATCACGTTCACTGAGTCGTGGATGTATCAGTGACTTACGACGACATATTTTGTTCAGCTTCAGCTTGGGATTTTAGTATCAAAGAATCGTCATCGAATCTGTCATTGTAATAACACTTCCGGCTTTGAAAACAAGCAAAAAGGGCACTGATTGGTTTGAGAAGCTATCATTTCCATTCATGGAAATCATACAACTCTTTATCCTGTCAAGAACAGTTCTTAAGATATCGTATTTTTAAATGCTGGAACTTCTGATTATATGGAGTTATTTTTAATATATTCTCATATAAGCACAAGTGATATACATTTGATGTTGAATGTATGGATGTTTTGTCTTCTATCTTTAACCCAAACGAACATTACGGTAAAATCTCTTGTATACAACTGAAAGTTTAGAAGCTTGAAACTGTCCTGGTTCAGAGGTGGACTAAACTGAATTACACCGATGCAAATAAACGATAGGAGAGGGTTTGAAACCACGTCTATATTGTTTATTCATAATGATCGTGTTTATGCTATGGCCATCTTCTTCTCTAGACGTTCGGCAATCACATAACTGGTAATGTTTGCAATTATGTGTTAATTAAAGCTAGGTTCTTAAATAAATCAGTGAGGAAAGCGTAAATGAAAGATGGGAACTCAAAGTGAAGCATCTTAAGTGATTGATCGTCAAGACATGGCAGCACTTTTGAAATACCTAAAGGGTTTATAGTCAGCATAAGTTACAGTATATGTAGGCCGAAATGTATTCGTAAAAAAATATGTGTATTACACCATTATCTAGCAAATATATATATATACACACACACTATACACCATTTATCTATAATCATGTCGTTTATCTCCAGATAGGCCCATCACCTAACCTCATCCTGTGCCGGAATGAAAATGTGATGCTAATCTCTATTTTCCTGTAATATTCGTCGTTTAAAATAGTTAATGTTTACTGAATTATTTTTCAATGAATCTTTGCATAAAAGCTTTTTTCCCCTAATTGTAAATTCTTCATTTACAATTAGAGTGCCTTCGAAACACCAGTATGGTTTGGTTTCCAAATAATCTTTCCCAGTTGCAGAAATATGCCCTGAAATATGAAAAAATAATAATAATAAATTTGTTGTAAGAATTGTGTAATAATGCATTCATAATGAACAAATTAAAATTATCATCATTATCAGCAAATAATAAAGAAAAAAAAACTTCTATCCTGTATTATAATGAAATAACCATTTTGGTTTGATTTTTAAGTTATAGTTATCATTTTCAAAGATTAAAAGTATAATATGAATTTTACAATTTTTTTTTAAATAAAATTTTAATGAAAGGCGTCATCAAATTGCTGGCATAAAATTGCTAATGACAACTTTTATTATCTTAAAATCTCTATTACTATGATTAAAATTTTCATAACTATACAGATCAGTGGCGTGCAGTGGCAATTTTCAAAGAGACCAGCTATAAGGGGACTGTCGTGGCACTATTTAACAAATCTACACAGAAAACAAATTATAAAAATGTTAAAGACTAAGGTATTCTTTCTAACAAGAACGAAGATACGGGAGGGTTTTTTTACCACAGAACGTCGGAGTGTGTGAAATGTTAAAGCGACGAGAGGAACAGAAGTCTCGGAACTAGTCCTGTTGGGCAGTCGATTGCTTGTTGCGGCTGAGGCGAGGGGAAAAGAATGCTGGCTGGCCGTGTCCATCTCTACAGCCGATGAGGGGAGGGAACACTTAGGGGACGAGCTGTGTCCTGCTAGTCCATTTACCGCACGCCACAGTTATAGATACACACAAAAAAAGTTTTTGCAAAGATATCAACATATAAAGGCTAGTAAAAACAAGTTAAAATCAAGACATCCCATTACAGGCCTACATGGTCCTTAGGGTCACGGAGTACCGTGACCAATTAGGTTGAGTAGCGAGTCCGATGCCCGCCAGTAAAATAAGCACAATTACTATAATCAGAAAATCAAAAACCAATGAAATTTTTAAGTATTCGAATAACACCAAAGAATAGATTATAATAGGTGATAATGAGGCCAAGATTAGAATATTAAAAAACAGAAGTCAAAGTTTTCTGAATACTCACCAATGTGTAAAGGATTTTTATTTTGAGTTAAAAAAAAAAAGTTAGTGTCCCACTATAGGCCTATGTGGAAGTAAGACTCCCGTGACCAAAGGGACGAAGTTGAGTGGTCAGCCCAATGCTCGCCCGCCTTTAACGCTCGGGAAAGAAACACGATACTCATTCAACCGAGGGCTGGTGGACCCCAGGACGAGAAAGGAGGTGGAAAACTCCCCACAAGTAAACGTTCTTACGGGAATCGAGCCCGTTACCTCCCACCCGCAGCCTTCAGACAAGTCTTTTTTCATACTCTGTTCTCTCTCTCCTTAATTCTTCAAACGTTAAATCTAAAACAAAGACAAGTTTTTTATTTCATCGAAAATGACGAGCCTTCCAATAAATAAATTCAATTTTTTTAATTACTTGGTACCGAAGTGCGATCTTCGTAGCGAAGCATCCGTGTTCCCGATAAGCAGACTTCCGAGAATTTCTAGGGAACAGATACTGAGGTGGTTTCCCGTTGCCTTCCTCAGGACGCCATTATGGAATGATGTCAGACCCGAAGACAAAGTGAAGAAGAGGCTGACAAACACAGGAAAGGAAAGTTGAAACATCCATGCTGTCGACCGGGATTTGAACCCGGGTACCGGCACACCAGCCACATGGCAGACTGCCGCCTTGACAGCACGACCACGCCGACACGGCAATAAATTTAATATAAACTAATTATTTTAAGCGCATTTCATTTCATGTACTAAAATTATATTCTCCGTTATGCGTAATAATTTTTTTTAAATGCAGAAAAAAAAAAAAGCTTAGAAAACAAAATAAAAAAAAAATATAAATTATAAAAAATAATCTGATCTTTAACGTGTGGGAGCCATCAATAAAACAGATAATAAGGGAAACGTCACATACAAATGTATATATATAAAAAAAAATGATAAATACAGGGTGATTGAAAAGTAACTCCCTATTGTAAAATCCTTATAAAATATTTATTTATGGTAATTTTTGTCTCAAATTTTGTGTATGTGATCTTTGATGTATGGAAATATACTCTGTAAATTTAATCTGTTTGTATCTGTGTATCAGATTGAGTATTGTGTTTGAAAGTTGGAAGACCTACAAACATGGCTGGACATCTTGTTAAGTATAATAGAATCCTAGGAAAAATCTAGCAAAATTTGCACATGAACAACAGTCTAGTTTAAATATTTTTTTTCTCAAATAGTATCAGAAGATGCCTTATCATTTTCGATAACCTACTTGTGCGAGCAGGGATTTTCCTCATTGGTCAACATCGAAAATAAAAAACGGGAACGACTTGTTTTTCTTGATCAAGAATTACGGGTGTTTGTCTGCGATTCGACCCCGTATTAAGCAATTATGCAAAAGGAAACAAATCCACATTTCTCATTGAATTATAAAAACGATGTACTTATTGACTCATTAATTTTAACCATTCCACTTTGTTACAATGTACATGTTCCTTTTGTGTTAATAAATAATGTTGTTGAAATATTTAATATCTATTTTATATTTTCTCTTAATTCTCACGTTCTAATAAAAATACTTTTTGTTGTTTTTTTTCTCGCGGCACATCCTTTGAGAATCGCTGTTTTAGACAATACCTAATACTGGGCTTAGAGTTCAAAATCTGATTAGTACGAAATCAAGAAAATAGACTAAAATTCAATGTGCAAACATTAAATAAAAATATTGATAAAAAACAAAAAGAAATATTGGAATGATATAGGCTAAAAATTTTAAGCAAAATAAGAAAATCCATGTCTTTATTTAACCGTAAATATGAAGAAAGATCTACTGAATTTCAGTTTAACACAAAATTCCTGAAAAAAAAAATTAAGTTTTTAGGCTTCTGATACCGTGAAGCCTTATATCCCCAGTTTGTCTGTCTGTCTGTGGACAAGTATCACCTCAGCAACCACGAGGGCTAGAGACTTGATTAGGGTGTCGTTGAAAAGGTCTTGCCAAGAGTAGTTCAGAGCCCTAGAGTTTGTCTCTATAGATGATCGGGCACCAAGGTAGCGACAGCGATTAGTAAATCAATAACAATGCTTCGCAACGGCTAATGGGTATCTAGCATGGGGTTTAATTTGAACGCAACCGACTTTTCACTCCGCTGATTTATAAGTAGGCGTTTTGTATTAACTTTTGAATAATTTTCTTCATTCACGTATCAGAAGCCGTTGCGAAGCATTGTGATTGGTTTACTAATCGCTATCGCTACCTTGTTTTAATTTAACGGCAAAAGAAAGCCATATACTTTCTATCGTTACAGATTCTGATTCTTTATGTCAAAGAAACTTTGTAAATTATTGCTTCGTGTGCTTTCTTGTTTGACTAAAGACCTCTTCTGTAGGAGTTGAGATACGTCTGTAACCATACAGCATGTATATTTTCTGCTTCAAATGCAATATAGAAAAAGTTATTTAATACATTCGTTGTAATGTGAGGGAAAGCTTTTTTACGACACTATAAATTGCATTTAGTTATGTAGTTACTCTTACTGAAATAATATCTTTTTACTTATTATTAGATTATTTAGAAATTAAAATTAACGTGTGTAACATAATATTAACAGCAAAATAATAAGGCCAACACACTAGTTTAAAATTCATGATATATTAAAATACATTAAAAATTGCAAGCTTTCTAACCGTCCTGCGGTTCGTTTTCAAGCAAATAAATTTACAAAATGAAATGAGAATTATAAGGAGAACAGAAAACTAAAAGGATCATGGTCGAATCCACGTGGAGGACGGGTCCAATAACAGGCTTGGGTTGAAGTCCCAGCAGCCACCTCCAGTCCATTTCCATTGCGCTTGAGGGGTGACATCTTTACTCCTAATGGAAAAA
>JAFIDM010009631.1:28095584-28106070 GCA_023159025.1 Thereuonema tuberculata
TAATTCTTTTAAAGAAGGTTTTTGATATTGGACCATGAAGTTTTGGTGTTTGATGTCGTTTTACTCATACATTTCTGTAATTTTATTATTGATTAATAAACTTTATAGAACAGATCTGTAAATACGTTGTCTGTTTATTTTTATATTTATTTAAAAACTAATAAATTACATCTAAGATTTACCATCATAATCATGGCTGATATTGAGTATTGTTTTTACAATAAAGCAATGAACGTAGTCTTGTGGTCACGTGATGATTGTTAAGAAATTGAATTGTTAATCATTTAGATGTAATTTCAATGAAACTGTTCAGTGTGTGATTGTAGCCATGGTCGTATAGTGGTTAATACATTGCGTTGTGGTCGCATTTACCCAGGTTCGATTCCTGGCCACGGCAAAATCACACCACAGATTTTTTTTTTTTTTTTAATTATCTTAAACTGATTTTGATTCTTAAGTTTCTTTTTATTCTTTTATTCAAAGCGTTTTACACAAAGCATTTTTTATTAAATATTATAAGAATGAAATTATTTTAATCACTGTCCTCCATTTTTAGTTTATCAGCAACATTAAAACTACCAGTGAACAAACAACATATACAACTGAACAGACGCTGCACATATTAGTAAAATATTCAATATACAAATAAAAATAATACGAATAGAATAGTTTATAATATATCGACCACCCATTCTCTTCCTGTTTCACCTGTTTTACAATGCAGTCACTTCTGAATCAGTGGCCTGGGAAAGGACTTATCCGCAGGCATTTTATTATTTGTTTTCATTTATTTACGTTTTACTTTAAAAGTTATTCTTCTATTTTATAATATAGCACAGGAATTCTATGAAAATTAATGTTAACTAAGAAGCAATGTAATAAAGCTTTGTAATGAAGCTATTATGTTACGAAAAAGCCCTGAAGATTATTATTTCATTTTCTTCACTGAATTGTTTTATTAAAAAAATCTTAATTATTATAAGATTATTTATTTTTTTTACTATCTAATTCTCTTCATCCACTCAAACCGCTGTTTCCGTTATTACTCACAGTCCGAGACCACTGTATTTGATGGCATTTTGTTTCCCCTTAAACTATGCTTATTTAATCATTTTACTAATTGTTTGCTAATAAATAGTGGTCATAAAAAGCTTCTGCTTACCGTTTCTCTTGAAGATTTTTGTCGTATGTGTAGATGATGGCTTTGTAAAAGAATATTCCTTCGTCTGGATCAAAGCTTCGTCTATTTCTGACCAGAGCTAATTGGATTTCATTGATGTCGCCTAAATCCTGCGTCGTTTCAATACTTCCTTGGTAACTCAATGTATCTATGCTTCTTAGAGTATCATTGCTCCTCCTATTACGAAAAACAACGAATTCATTCACTTTATTAATAAAACATTGAAATATACATAATAACATTCCAATGGCATTAAATTAATTAAAGCTTACTTCTTCAGCAGTGCCAAAAATTAAAAGCAAAACAAAAAAATAAAAAATCTGGCCTAACACCAATAGTTGTCGACTCTTCCGCTACAAGATCGCCATTGTTGACGTTGCAAATGACAATGTTATTTATTTTCCCAAACTTATTCCAACTTTGGGACGAGCACTAGGGATCCCCCATCCCTCTATAAAGCGGGGACTGGCTTTCTTTACCTGCAGGAAAGGCAGATGAGCATTGCACTGACCATCCCATCTCCACAAATCCACTGAAACATGGAAGCCTTTAATCCCGCGCTTCCATGAGCTAGTGGGAAAGTAACATCAACCTACTCAAATAACAAACACGGAAAGGTCTTCGCAATATTTTTAAATTAAAAATTTTAAGGCGTTTCTTGTTAAGTTCAAAGAGCTAAAGTTTTGTATAGTTCTACCTATCTTCAAATTTTTAACGTAAGAAAAAAAAAATTAAGTCACATAATGCCTTTTTTTTTCAGTCGAGCTGATACTCTGGGACGGCCGTTTCGAGCTTGTTGGGCTCTCCTCAGCCAGAGCTAATCAGCTATTGCAAGACTCAAAAGGCGTACGAGGGGAGGTATTGAGTATACAAGATGGAGACAGGGACCCCTCAATAACTAAAAGTAAGAAAATAAAAAACAAGAATCAAATGTGGAATGACTAGATAATGATAGCCCATGATCTGATGGCGCATCTGTCAATCACTCCATCTTAAAATTTCTAGTAAAGCTTCAAAATCAGAAGTTTTGATATTAAGATTTTCTAAATCAGCTGAAATCAGAACCTACGGAATGAACCAATATGAAGCCATAACATCAATTCATTATTATTTGTTAATACAATTGAATCATGATTGGTTCCTTGCTAAAATGTTCATCGTTGGCGTCTTATCAACACATTTCCGATGTCACTCCTTTATAAATACCAGCTTTTTTCAATGTTACCATCAGCCTGATGCCACTATAAAGAATTTCCATTACAATTTTAATAATTTTTTTAAATATTTTTAATAAATTTTATTTATAAAAATTTATACTGAAATTTGATTCTGAGTCAGTTGCAATTCAATTTTAAAAAAGTTTTCATTTTTTTGTTTATTTTCGTTTTAAAGTCTTATAACTTAAGATTTCTTTTAAAATTACAAATAGATTGCTTCTTTAATAATTTTAATTTCTATCTGTTCTTTTTTTTTAAATTGCTAAATATACAATAGAAACATATCGCGATAGCGGTAATGAGAATTCGTCTTGTTTACATAGAATAAAGAATCATATGGGCGCGGAGGGATACTTTCAGATGCTAGGTAAGACGCCACTTGGTGTGATTTGGCTCAGTAACTATTCCTGTATTATCAGGTTAGGTCTGTTTTTAGTTATAGGTATTATGAGTTTAGTGAAACCGGTCGCTTCCTCGTTTTAAACTGTACATATGTTGTCATTTTTTGTATGCAAATGTGTGGCTTAATGGGAATACTACTAAATGCAACACAGATTAAATTGAACTTTAATTTACAAATCATTTTACTTCAATAACATTCAAACACTCTCAATGCATTACCTATGGCAATTTCTAACACCTTCATCCGCAGATTTCTCTATGAAGGTACAACCAACTTTACACCTGTTAGTTTCCTGCACATCCATAGCCCCAAAACTTTAATTTAATAAATGCTTTGAATTTTCTGAGCTTATAGAGTTAAATGATTTCTGTGCATTCGCTATTAATATATAGGTTACAATAATAATTAGAAAAATTATTTTCGATTTATTTTTAACGTAGATTATCCGACATGTACTTTGTAACTGTAATATTAGAAACAATACATTGTGTAATAATTTAAAATTTGAAAATAAAACTTGTTTAAAAAGTGAAATAATAATAATTACTGTCTAAGATTGACTCTTTTAATCAAATCTATTTTGTTTACCAGAAATCTGTTTTCCTTCTTTTTATTTTAATTTTAAATGCAGCAATCATTTTTGTTTCCCTATATTTTCCAAACAATTGGAAAACGGATTTTAGTGCAGCTATCTGGGCTCTTGCACAAGTTCTTATCTGCTAAGATTATCCAACATCAATGACAGGAAAAAAAGCAAAGTTTGAACTGGAAAACATATGGTTCCCGGAATATGAAGGAAAAATACAGAAATAAATCTGACAACGGTATCTGATCCTGCATTAAGCAATACATCAAAGAAACTCGATGTCAGATTTTTTTGTTCGGTTTTTTTGTAATCGGTAGAATTAATATTTATATTATCTTTTTCTCCTCTGATAATTATCAGAAACTGGAATTATTTAATTGCAGATGTTGTGATTTTTTTTTTCAGTGCTATTACGATAATTTCCTCTGTGTTAAATTTACTATTTTCTGTGTTTCGTTGTTTGCCATTGATTATATCTCATCGCGGGTTTTTGAGGCCTAACGATTTGTAATCCGTCAACATACAATGAAAGCTAGTCAATCAGAAACGGAGCTGACATTTGGGTTGGATCCATTCGCAAGTGGTGTCCTTGAATGGAGACACAAGCATCAATCAACTGCAAATTCAGTCACAGATGCGGGATCTCCATGACAACGAGCATTTGTTGTGACGCACGGACTGAAGGGCGTTCAGTAATGAATTTTGGAAATTTCGAGCCTTGAATATCAACTGATGGTTGGGGCACGACACAACTGTATGTTGTTTACATTATTTTGGAATTAAATTCTACTCGAAATTCGAAAACTTTATATTCTGTTTATAGTCTGATTCGTTTATCAATTACAACTGAAAGTAAATGAACTAAAAATAGGAAAAAAATAAAGAAAGAAATGTTTAATTTCTATTTTTTTGCAGAAAGGATCCTTATTATGAAAACTTTTCTTTGATTCTAAATTTCTCTTTTCACTCGTTTCCTGAATTTTCAAATTAACATAATTCATATTTAATCTTTC
Organism: Thereuonema tuberculata; assembly: GCA_023159025.1. Lineage (NCBI taxonomy): Eukaryota > Metazoa > Arthropoda > Chilopoda > Scutigeromorpha > Scutigeridae > Thereuonema > Thereuonema tuberculata. The sequence continues at coordinate 28,099,984 of JAFIDM010009631.1, forward strand.
AATTACAGACAAGACAACAATAATTATATTTACAAATGGTGGAAAGGTAGGAAAACAAAAAAAATGACTCTGGGTCAGAAATTATCTTTTATGGGGAAATATATCAATAATAAGGAAGATGGTTTTCATGAGGCAATACACGTAAGGAAAATTTAAAGATTAAGAAAAATAAAAGAATTAAAGCCACACAAAAAACTGGAATAAGGTTTTTTTATTTACGATTCTGGTAAAATGTATAGTTTTGTATGGGATGGAATTAGATGGTGATGTTAGGGAAGGAGTTGAATCTTTTATGATATCTCTTTGTAAAGATATTTTTTTAAATTAAAAACATCAATGCCAGGTTATATTACAACTTTGAAATTGAAGCTATTAAGAGAATATTCGGGTATATAGAAAGACTATGAAATTATGTTGAGTATAGTATCCAGTTGAGTATCCACTGAATATTTCAGAGAATTGATAGATAGAATCAAAAAAGAAAAGAAAAAGCAAAAATTGTGACTATTCAATAACCAATATAGTTCATTTAAATTGAAATTTGTTTTAGTTATTTTTTTTTTAATAGGCCTACAAGTTATTTACTTTTTTGTGGAAAGTGACGATTATGTTGTGTTGAGAATTAAAATCTCAAATCTGTGTGGAGGTAGAACAGTGAAAAGGGTGAACTTCTTGTCAAGTGATAACAATAGGATTACAAATTAAAGTGGAGGATGGCAGAAAAAAAAGGGGGGAGAATAAGACTGTGACGTCATTGCCTGTAGTGCCATCTAGTATCACTTTTTTTAATTATGTAAGCCTTTTACCTCAATCTTAAATAGCATTATTAAAAAAAAACATGAAAACAATCAGGATAGGTTTAGATAAACAAAATAAAATTCAAATATGGAGGAAACTTATAAAAGTTAAATTATTTATAATACGATTTGTAGATATAATAATATTATAATTTTTTGTCATCCATATTGATGATTCTTATCATTTATATTCCAATATCCAATTATCTTTCATACGGAACTATGTCTATATATTAGAATAGGAAAATATGGAAATAAAAAAAAAATATTGGGAAAATGATAAATCAAATCATTGTAGATTAGGATGCAAACCAAAGAAACATGTTTCCATGTGTTCGTTGACTGTACAGGTAGAACAAGAAAGAAAAAATGTTACATATAGAAAAATGGTGGTTAAATTTATTAAACCCAAATGCTATTAATATAAATGATATAGATTTACTTTTTCCTTTATTAATAAAGGAAGAGAAATTGAAAAGCAATTAGTGTAAAAAGAAAAAAAATATACCGGTATTTAAATTTGAGTTTTCTTTAGAATTGTGAATTGATAATCGAAATGTTGGTAATTTAACTTGACTTATTACTGTTTGTTAGTTATAAATATTTATTTAATTAGAATAACTTATTGTAATTGAAGCTCTACTATTAACCTTTGTTTACACAGGCTATAATGTAATTTAAATTAATGCGCCACATCTCTCGTAAAATAGTTAAATTTCTAGACAAGAATATTATTATTATTATTATGTTTGTATGTTTCAAACCTTGGGTTTCCCCAGCAAAAACAATGTGGCGGGTCAAGGACCAAAGCACATATTGCCAAGTGTAAAGATGTGTGCAAGAATGATTAGGGATGTGTGCTTGTGTCCATAAATTTCCTAACTATGCGTGTTGTGTTGAGTAGCACAGCCTTCTGCAGTTCTGCATAAGTGTTTTCGTGAAGTCCTAGTGTGCTGAGACTGTGGTGCAATGTGTGAGGCACCAGACCAGTGGCGGACAAGACGATGGGAACAACACGTACTCGGTCCTGCCTCCACTGCTTCTGGAGCTCGTGTGCTAGATCAGTGTATTTACTGATCTTGTCTGCGAGAGTTTTCTGCATGTTCTTGCTGATAGGCACTGCAATATCATTATTATTATTATTATTATTATTATTATTATTATTATTATTATAATTTTTTAAGTTATTTGGATTTTTACTTCGCTTAAAATTTATATGATTTTACAGTGTAAAATATATTACCTAAATAGTTTGCCCCCAGAAATGAATAATTTATTTCATCTATTCGCCGCAAATCTGATCATTCTATTGATTTAGTGATAAGTCTTGAGATCCTTGGCTTATAAGAAATGCTGTGTTACTAATCTTGAAATATAAATATCTTTACAGAAATTCAGAATCCAAAACTCTTTATTTCCTCAGGTGAACTTAATGGTTACGTTTCATGTTCCTTGATGACAGTCAGTTTTTTAGGCAAAAAAAAAAAAAAAAAATCAAAACCTCAATGAATTAGTCACCAGCAAAAAAAAAAAAAATAAAAATTAGAATACATTTTGAAAAAGCGAAAACATACAAGCTCCAATGGTAAGTTTTGAATTATTGTCTTTTAAGCTTCCTTGATTCATTTTATTCATCGCTGTTTGCATTTATTTTATTTAATTTTTTTTAGTACTTTCCAAGTTGGATAGAATAAAAAGATGTTGTGAAAAAGATCACTCTCCAGTCATCAGCAGCTGGCTTTCAACCATAGACGCATCATCAACTTCTTGCTAATACATTACTCTATAAATAATTGTTTAGTCGTATATCTCTTGTGTAAAATATTTTTTAAGCTATAACTGTCGTTGGAATTATTAACAAGAAAATTTTCCTTTGTATGTGGTAAATGCCGATGTGATGATATTAGAAAACCAGGGGCCGGGGAGGGGGCTTGAACAATTTCTTATTTAATTTTAATGAAACTACAGTTCATATTCTGTCACACACAGGTTTGGCGAAACCTTAAGGTTATCCCAGAGTAACCCATCGTCTAATCTTCAAACAGAATAAAGGGGGCATCGTTAAATGTAAATTTGTGCCGTCATGGACTAAACTGATTTATAATATATTTGAATTTAGTTAAGTTAAAGTTGCGATCAGGCCCAGAGGACCGCGCAATGCAGCTGGAGGGTAGGCTCCAGTGTTCAGAACCTACGGGACAAAGTTGAGGACGGGGGGTCGGCCCGTCGCTCGCCCGCCTTTAACTCCCGGGAAAGAAACCCGGTACCCATTCTATAGAGGGCTGGGTAGACCCTAGGGCCCGTTTGGAGGAGAAAGAAGCGTGGAAAAATTCCCGGCCTCCGCCGAGGCCGGGAATCGAACCCGCCACCTCCAACCCGCAGCCAAGCGCCCTTACCCACTCGGCTACCGGGCCCACATTTGAATTTAGTGCAATAAATAAATGTTATATATTTTGATTATTGTTTCTTAAAATGTTAACTTTAATAGTTTTTAATTGTATGTTGTCCTAATTTTTTTAACATGCACATTAAACCTTTCATAACAAAATAACTGTAATAATTAATAATATGAACAAATAGATTATTTTTTATACTATGGCTATCTAATCTGAAAGAATAAGTAGTTATAAAGAATTTTTGTTCGAAAACATTAAAAAAAAAAAAAAATCATCGATATTTTAAATTTATATAAGTTTTTATAATTATTTATAAGATCTTTCTATATTAATTTTCACTTATCAGTTTATTATTATTTTTATCTCAACACCGTTCCAGAAATTTGCCGCCCTAGGGCATAGCTCTTAAGGAAATACGACGCCCGAATTTAGACAAGAAGGATATTAGTGTCGTGGGTACCAGAGAAAGAGAAAGTAATGATTTTTTTCTTTTTATTATTAATATTGACGCAACTTATGTAAATATGTCACGCTGTAGAAAATGTGACAGTGTTCAGGGAATATCTCTTCTTGAGTTCTAAAAACTGAATAATAAAATTGAGTTTATTAAAAAAAAAAAATTCACAATTAACGAAAAATTTATTTGAATTCATTATTTTTATGAAACCCTAATGTAATTAGTTCGAGATATGCTGAGAGTTTCATTTTTATTGATGAAATATGAAATAAACTAACTATTTTTCTACAAATTCCATCAATTTCAAATTCCCTTCAACGATATTTCACAGAAGCAATCGTTACAGGGAATTTCAAATTGTTGGAATTTGAAGAAAAATACACTGAAGCTCAGTTATAACGCGGTTATGAAACCAATAAAGAGGCCCATGTAATCTAATAGGCGATCCACGTGACTCGTCGTTTGTACAAGATGCCAAGATGGCGGCGCCAAATCGATTTTGGCTAATATAACCCATCAAAGTGGTGAAAAGATAATGATTTATGTATTTATAAATATAAAATTCTCTGACATAGATCTGAATGATGTAGGTAATCGAGAAATGTGGGCGATAATAGGGTACGATATACGACATTTGACGTCGCGAAGTAATAAAAGTTCGGTTATATTGCGATCTTCGAAATCTTGGATCCGAAAGATCGCGTTATAACCGAGCTTCTGTATAGTTAGTTTATTAATATAGAGAAGAGATTTCTTATAAGTATGAAATACTTAAAATTAAAAAGTTAAATAAATAATAAATAACATTTTTATCTTATTGATTTGATTATCTCATGACTATAAGTTTTTGAAGTTTTTTAAAAAGGAATTCTTATTTTTTTTTCGTCCATAACATACAGAAAAGAAGTATTTCCTTAACTAAATCAGATAAAATTTTAATTGTCCAATTTCAAATCACACCCACCTTGTTCTGGAATTCTCGAACAAAACTATCCTTACCGTTTACCAGTCAAAAGCTTCTGAATCACAGTATTAATCTAAATCCACCGGAAAAATTACCAACTAGTCTATACGACTTTCTCGCTGTAATTATACCCGTAATAGCCTAATTCCTTTTATTCCTTTCTTTGACCCTTAGAGTTTTATGAGCAAAGAAAATCAAAAATTTCTGTCGTTTCTGTCCTGGAAGTTTAGTAATTGAGGGTTTTTTTTTTTTTTTTTATTGACTATTTTTGGATACGTTTTCACAAAAGCTTATCATCCTGGAGACTCCATTCGGTTCTTTAAATATTGTATTGAATGAATGAAATCGAGAAATTGACAAACGAATATCGAGGAAATTGCAGAGATATTCTCTTTTTATAGAAAACTAGTTCATTGAGTGTTTGACTATAAATTCATCCATAATATCACCCTTTGTATACCTTTACCAGAGTCAAATGACAAAGTCAAGTGTAAGATTGTCTACAACAAAAGCAAACCATTCTTTACCACTAAACACGAATCCTCCTTTAAACATGGGAATAAAAAAAAAATGCATTCAATGTTAAGGGAGGTTACAAGGAAATGTCGTTAATTTTTTTGGCATTTTCATAAACACAGTTTTTAGATAACAGTGTTTGTATCTTTATTTAATGAATCATCACCGCATTTCGAAAAGAGAAAAATAGTTCACCTAATGGGGATGTTTAACGTGACGTCACTGTCACGTGATGTGTGTTAACCCTCCAATGCCTTCTAGTAGAAACTTCGTTACATCGTTCGCTTTATTTTCAAATTCCTCCAAAATAACTTTGCTTGTTTGATTAAAAATAAGATGTAATTTCATGATTTCCTAAGTAAAGATAAAAGTAACTGATTTAATGTAAAATCAGACGTCTAAAGCTAAAAGAAATGATTTGAACGCACAGTTTGCTCTAACATCAGCATTCAAGCCCTTTCAAGCACCAATTTACTTATTCGAGTTTATAATAAAAATTTATTACTTTATGAACTCAGTTACATATTTTTCATTTTGCTCACACTGTATTTTTACTATTATTATTATCTATGGAATTTCTATACATTATAATTCTACAAATCGAATTCATTTATGTATTACCTTATGAATTATATATGTAAATGCCCAAATTCCTTTCTATTTTTATTATTCTTTACAAAGCAGAAAATAATTAAATCTTGTATTGTATGTAATAAATAAATCAGTTATGTGACATTATTATAAGTTTTACTAAAAGTCTCCTTCATTAAATTTTTCAGTAATATGAGTAAAATAAGCTTCCCTCTTTTAATTTTTTTTATTTTCGATCATAGATTTTTTTATTGTTTATTTTTATTTATTTTTTTGCAAATATAACTTGTTAATATTAATAATGATTCTTTTCTTTTCTTTTTTTTTTTTTTCAAAAAATTGCTAAAAATGTTCCATTTAGTAATT
>JAFIDM010009631.1:28123610-28145989 GCA_023159025.1 Thereuonema tuberculata
TCTTATGCTGTCTATGGAGAAAGTAAAACTCTCTAGCTAGCTCTACTTCTTTCTTATGCTGTCTATGGAGAAAGTAAAACTCTCTAGCTAGCTCCACTACTTTCTTATGCTGTCCATTGACAAAGTAAAACGGAGAAGTCAAAATTGCTTAAGTTGACTGAAGTAAAAATTTGAAACTTACTTTGAAATCCAAAAAGTAAATGAAAATGTAAGATGCTACAGTCTACATGTTCTTGTTGTTTTTTTAATTAAGTAAGTGGTCCAAAACTCGTGCAACTAATATAAGGTCTAATTAGGAAATCATTGTTTCAGACATCTAATACAGTCGGACCTCTATTTAACGAAGTCGCTAAATCCCGAAAAAAAGTTCGTTATATGGAAAATTCGTTAAATAGAGATTCACCTTTTATTATTCAATATTATTAAAAAAAGTTATGTCATTGAAATTATTACTTTTTTTTTAAGCATACATTATTATTAAGCATACATTACCACTTATGTACTTAAATTTTACTAACAAAGTCTGTTAATTTTGTCTGAGTTTTTTTTTTTGAAAAAGTTTTTTAGCTCAAAATGCGTCTCGCATCTTTGCAATGCACCAAAAACCCCTTCAGGCGTATTTTACAAATTGTAACCCGCATCGGATTGTTTCAAATGATTTTAGTATTTCATCATACGAAGGTTTTTTGATTTCTGCATCATTATATTTCCATATTCGTCCTCTTTCATCTTCATCGTAATTCATAGCTGAATTGTTTTTATTTTTCACACTGTCCAAAATATCCGATTCAGTTAGTGTTTCCAAGGTCTCAACTCCAAAATCAAGTGAAAGATAATCATCAATCAGCACATCATCGTTAATTTCTTCTTTTTCCCTCAGCTGTATCCACATTTCTTTCATTTCCTCTAAGGGAATATTGATAAAAAAAAACATTTCAAGGAGAAAAAGAAATAGATACCTCGAAAAAGTTCGTTATATAGAAAATGCACTTCGCTATTTGGAGGTTATTTTACGAAGAAATTAGCAAAATGTTCTTGGTTCCAAAGAAAAGTTCGCAAAATAGAGGTTCGTTAAATAGAGGTCCGACTGTATTTTTTTTTTGGGGGGGGGGGGGTTCGGTGAAATGCTAACATTTTGAATGAATTAAATTGCAGCAATAAATCATAATCATTAAATCGACAACTTCCCCCACCCCCATATTCTTATCAGCACCCTCCAAAACCCCAAAATCAAATTTTTATGATAAAACTCCATTATAATTTTTTTGTTTTTTTCAAAACTTACTTTTACATGGAAATGTTTACATTTTACAAGGGCAGATCCACTTTTTCAGTTCCCACTCCGGTTGCTGTAATTTTACTTATTCAAAATGTTACCATCATCTCTAGTCCACAACAGATTTCAGATTTCTACCATAAAGGCTTCCTACTTTAATCAGTTTCACGAGTTGTGGGCATCCCATTGATTCAAAATGGAAATTACGTTATATTAAATTAAGTTATTCTTCTTTGTTTTTTCTTAATTAATATAATCCCGATTCACTACTGAGAAATATTTATTTTTAGAATCTTTGAAGGTAGTAGTGATTTTGTATTGAGGTAATTCATCTGTACCTCTAAAATAAGCAATTCTTTTTAAATTCTTTACATTTAAAAATATCTGAATGTTAAAAACAAACACACCAGTAAATATGTTATATTAATTAGCGTGAAAGAAGAATAAATCATTGATGTTGTCAATTATTGAAAACATGCCTCTTACTTGTGAATGACAATTGGCTTGCTATGGCCTCTGGCTCCCATTAAACTCAGTCCAACCGTCCACTCGGAATCGTCCATTGATCTCCTTCTACCAGGCTCTGCTACGACTTCAACCAAGTATACTTTTTCTTTAAATAACAAAATATCTTAAATTATGAAAAGAAAACTCAACTTAAAATAACAGATGAAACCGGAGATTACGGTACCAGGCTGTTTTGGACTACGATCGAGTTTTGACAAGAAGGCCGCCTTGGCACTACTTTTAAGATACGAATTTTAGTTTATCAATTAACTAAAAATAGAATGAGGTTTACAGGTAAGCTTATTTGAAAATGGTTTTGCACGAACTTTTACGAGAAAAACTAACCCTCATCTGGCTAACTGCGATCTTGAGATAACAGTATGCACCATCATGTATCCGTGCGCGGATGTATTCTTACGAAGACTGTGATTGGATTATACCGTATTCTCCAGTTTAGCCAAAATAACACTGTCTGTTTTGTTGTGTGTGTCTTAATTTCTGAGAGGCTCCATTCGAACAAAATGAAAGGCTAAAGATGACGCTAAACATCCCCCTCTGGGTTTTCGTTTTCTTCTTTCTTTCTTAATTCCAATTTCCAACAACTTTTCTGAGTGCTAATGTAGTGAAAACCCATTGTATAATAGACGTGAAAGCATTGCATATCAAACTTTAAAATGGATTTGGATTTAGAATTGACAGTTTTAATAATAATTATTTTAAATTTACGATAAGAAAAATTGCTATCGAATTTTACAGAATAAACTACTCACAAATTTACTGAATCTTCTCATAATTTTCAATTTGCAAACTTCTGTAATTTTTTTTGTAAGATATGAAATTAACAATTTATATTTTTAGGAATTGTTAAATCTAAAAACGATATGACTTAGTTTTAAATTTTTTTAATCACAATAGTATACACTCGAAAAATGAATAATAAAAGCACAAAGGGGGAGGGGTTAGCGCCAGCCTAAGCGAAATATCCCACATTTCCACTCGACCTACTTAATTCCAACTGCTCACTTTTTTTTGGCTTTGTTTGGCATCTTTTAATCTTTAATCTTCAACTTCTATTCATGATTTTTCACTGCCTTATTCTTAGACACACACAGTCTAAAAATACAATATGGTTTCTAAAATACAATTTACAATGTATTAATTTCTGGTTTTCCTCGAATTTAGTATTATTCGACACAGAAAAATAAATCTTCTACAAAAACAAAAGCCATGATTTCACGATGAATATTTCAGCAGAATCTAGAAACAAAAGAAAAAAACAAAACAAAAAAAAACAAGAGAAATTTTGGCTTTGATCCAACATTGTCAAACCATTGGTTTTGTTTTTTGTTTTTTTCCCATCCTCGAAAAAGGCCAAATTTTCCTTCTTTCTTTTTCTAATTTCCTTTTGAAAGGTCATACCAACTGTTTTAGATATACTGTGAATTAATCAATAATAATTAAAAGCGGTAGATAATAATTAAAAATTCTTTGTAAATTTTCATAAACTAGATTTTGATTTTAATCCTTCCAATAATAGAAATTCTGGAATTAAAACGTCATTAAATTAAATATATATTTAATTGGAAAATAAAACCGAAGTAGTTCAGTTGATCATTGGGTGCTTTTTTTTTTGATAGAACAAAAAAAAAATCAAATTTGTTATTCAAAGAGTTAAACAGTTACGGAATTTCTTTATTTTCGAGTGATTTACTGAGAATGACTGATATCAAATAGCTAATTCATATTTAATTATTTTTAAATTGATATTTTTAGTTTAACATCCACAGATTTTTTTTTTAATATTTTAAATGTTTAAACGTTTATTTCTTTTATGCAATTATGCTTCAACTACTGTAGTTGCAACTCGTGAACTATTCACGGAAGTTAAACTTCCTGCCCTAAAAATAATAGGCTCCTCCAAAGTTAGCCTATGAGAGAGTGCCCCACAATGCCTTACAGGGGCATAGGAATTACGCACCAACATTAAATCAACTACTTTTTCTTTTCAAAAAGACATTTGTTAGTGTATTTTTAAAATTAAAAATATACTATTTGTTAGTGTATGTTTAAAATTAAAAATACACTAACAAAATTAAAATTAAAAAATACACTTTAAAATATTCTCTCTCTAACTCTCCCCGCTCTCTCCATTTTGATGACAAACATCTGTTTTTTGCCTATTAATAGTGTGATATTTAGAAATCTTTTTCATTGTTTATCATAATTTGGAAGTATGGGTTGGTTACTATTAGGCCTACGTATCCTTACTTTTTAGATCTGTGATAAATGTAGATAATCTTAGCGATCTTACTTCTTCTTCTTCCTTCTCAAATCATAAGAAATAAAAACTTGCTGTCCGCCAGACAGAGGATTTGGGAATGCAACATAGAGAAATCACGACTCACCAAACCCCTATCACGATTGATTCCTCCAATCTGAACCCCTCGACTACTACTATTACTACTAATAATAATGACAAAGCCGTGCTGGCGTGGTCGTGCGGTCTCGGCGGCGGCCAGCCGTGGCGTCCAGTGCGCCAGTTCCTGGGTTCGAATCCCGGCAAGGGCATGGCTGTCTCAATTTCCTTTCCTGTGTGTCAGCTTCTTCTTCGCTTTCTCTTCGGTCTGACGTCATTCCGTAATGGCGTCCTGAGGGTTAGCTCTGGGAAAGCACCTCAGTATCTTCTCCCCTTGAAATTCTCGGAACAGAGATTCTGTTCCGCCCAGATCCGGCCTGGCGGCTGGCATCTGGCTCCCTAGACCCACACTTGGTGGAACAGGGCATACAGGCTATGTATGTATGTAATAATGACAAAAGGAAAGAGTTACTTCTCTTCTGAGTTTCTACTATTTATCATTTCAAATACTGATAAAATAATAGAAAAGAAGTCATCAAGAGAAACTTTCCCATTCACACCTTGTACAGTCCATTGGACGATGTGTACCAAATGGTGTCGTGCTTTATCCTATTGCAAAACGGCATGGAGACACACAGGAAATGGGACAGCAGAATCGTTGCTGTATTACTGGGCTGTCGTTGTGCAAGAAGTGATCAGGAGATCAGAACCTCTCTGACGATATGGTTGGTTCCCCACTCTTACCTACACGGGCATCAAATCCTATGCTATGAGGGATGAGCAGACTAACCGACCTCATGCTCCCAACTTGTAGTTTGTTTAACCGCTGATAATGATCTCGTATACTATGCCTACTGAGAAATGGCAAATACTGAGTATTAATAATAACTTCTCTACTACCTTTTACATTAATTTTTATTGGGAGGCCCTTTATTAACATTGTCCTGTATGTTATAGCTCCTAATTACATATTATTGGCATTCGGGTGACATTTACATACTATTGCTACATTTGGTGACGATCTGATTTTACCAGATGAGGTAATTTTTGTGTCCCGCAGTGTAACAGAGAATATTTTTGGCTATTTAAGGGAATTAAAACACTTAAATTAATAGAACAAATAGTATATACTTATTTTTATGTTTAACCACAATACATTATGAAGAAAAAAGTCAAATTAAAAAAAAAACAAACGAAAAACTCAATCTTCAATTTTTAATTAATCAATACAAAACATCAATTACTAAGAAATAAAAAAAAATTATTCTGTTGCCTTAAATGCTAAATTTGATTATTCTAATTGAAAAGAAATTCTTGAAGGAACAGTGAATGGAACAATTCACTGAATTTCTATTATCTTTGATCAATCACAATTATATGATTAGCTGAAGTTCCAAAGCTTGTTTTCAATCAGTATGCCAAAGCTACTCAGAAACATTAATGAATATTTAAATGCAATAAAAATGATTGCATTTATCCTATCACGGTTTTATTTTTCTACTGTTATTAAGATGATATACAAAAGAAAGATATAGTTGGCCCATTACTTTTATAGTATAGTATGGTATATTCCAAGAGGGCTACGATGACCCTCCAGTGAGCCACTGGAGGTAAGGCTCCAATGGTTTCTTTGACCTGAGACTGAAATGCGATCACGTGATCAGCCCAACGCTTCCTGCCAGTACCCCCTCTGGAAGAAACCCGCTTCCTATTCCACAATGGGCTTCATTACTTGTGTAAGGAAGTTAAATTTGAAATCCATGGAAATTGTCGTAGTTTTTCTAGTATCTCGTTGCTGTATGTAAGAATAAGAGTGGCTAAACTGAAGTGCCATAATATTAGTGACAGCAGTAAGCGCAATGTTTCCGGCTCGTGCCCCCACTATAAATGGGCGCAGCCCGATGACGCATGCTTTACATAAGAGATACGATTCGTGCCCATTAAGAAACAGTGTATTTGTGATAGGTATGGGACGTGTTAAGGATTTATCATCATTTGATCGTGGGCAGATTGTAGGGACAGAAGAATGGACACTCCATCTACCAGGTGACCAATGCTCTTGGATTTTCGCGGACCACAGTAGGAAGGGTACACCAGGAACATGGGAATTCAGGACAGACATTGGCAGAACGTCAACACTGTGACGCCCTCAGGTGTTGCAAGAACGGGACCGTCGGCTCCTGACAAGTATGCATTGTTTCAGTGCAGAGGAACATTGTGTGAAATCACATCACAATTCAACCCTGGGTCCTCTCTACCCATCAGTCAATGCGCTATACAGCGTACACTGCATTCCGTGGGGTTTAGTAGTCATCGACCAGAACGGGTACCGTTGTTGACATCCGGCATATGGCAATGTTCCTCACTTGGGCCAGAGACTATCGACAATGGACTGTGGATCACTGGCGCCGTGTCGCCTGATTTGATGAATCACTGTTTCAGGTGTTTCGAGCTGACGGTCGAGTCCATGTGTAGAGGAGACAGCATGAGGCAATGGATCCTCGTCAGCAGCAAGGTGTTGTGCAAGCTGGTGGTGACTGTAATGGTGTGGGGTGTTTTCTATTGGAGCCCTCAAGGACCTGGAGTCTGTCTTGACAGGTGCGACGTACACATCTTGTTGCAGACATTGCATCACTTTACTCTAGCAATTTTCTCCAGTGGGGGTAGTGTGTCTCAGTAGGATAACGCAACCCTGCATTGTGCACGGGTGCCACAGAAGTGGTTCAGTGAACACTCTACGGACTTCCAGGTACTCTCGTGGCCCCCAATCTCTCCGGATTTGTATCCCATAGAGCACGTATGGGATACTTGCAGACCACACTCAATGCCATGCAGCAACACCAAACAAACACAACTGCGTTATGCACTGCCATTGAACGTACCTGGCTGAACGTATCCATGCAACGACTCCAACACCTCGTCGACTTCATGTCATGTTGCGTAACTACTGTTATTCGGACGAATGGAGGAGCTACACGTTATTAGATAGGTGTCTCTAATTTTTGACACTTCAGTTTACAATAAGAACTGTTTTTGATTTCGATTCGTGAACTCTCTACTACTGGGCTCGTGATAAAACTTATCCTTTGCTTTAATTGCATTTATTACCAATTGATTAAAAAGAAAACACTAAGATAATCTTCCAAACATTTACTTACTACAAAAAGGTCTTTTCCAGTTTGTGTTGAGATATACGGATCCTCTTGCTGAGAAGCGATTGCTGTCCAAGCCGAAACGTGTACACTGACCTTCTTGGCAACGAGTGCATTTACCAGCTACAAATGACTTGACGGAGTCACAAGGAAAAGCCAGGAAGGCACAATCAGTAGTGAGTGATTCAACGAAGAGATCCATTGTGATATGATGAGTGCAGAATATTCTTTCAAATGCAGCTGTAAAATAATAAAATAGTTGATTGATTGATTTTCTTTGTAATATAAATGAAAAAAAATACAGTAGAAGTTTTTATTAGAGACTTCTTGGAAAGTAATAACCAAGATTTAAATATGCAGATATGCAGATAATGGATATAAAAATAACATAGTATACTTGGGAATTTCTGTGATTCACCTAATGCTTATGTAGTGATGAAAAAGAAAATTACAAATCCAAACTGTTTCAAAAAAAGATAGACAATGCATCTACAGGAATCTGGGTCTCCAATTATTAATACTTTGAAGTGATAACAGGAGACAATGTTATAATTTAGGTGTATGCAAGACAAAGGCTCAAATTAGGATTTGCACAAGGATTTTAAAAAATGGTTTTATATTTTAAAAAATTGGCATTCTGAGACGTAGAAGTCAGACTTATGGATGCAAATTGGAATTTCGAAAAGGATTTCATGTTTATGATTCATAAATACAAAAGAATTCTGATAAAGGCAGACTAAGAAAATTTACAGCTTCACAGAAAACTTTGGTTATGAGAAATGTTTTTCTTATATCGGAAAGTTGAAAAAAAATAAGTCACCAATCCTCCAGTACAGGAACTGGATAGTCTGTGATAATTGATTCTACTATAACGCTAATAACCATTTGGCCAACAGCTTTTGGAATTGAAGGCATCGTTTTAAACCTGAGACAACTACGTCATTGTTGAAGGTTTGTTCGTTTTTTTCCTAAAAATTACAAAAAAGAGTTATTAAAAAAAAATTAGTAAATTGTATGAAACACCCTTTGATTCATAAAATTAAGGGTACGTCTTTAATTCTCCAAAGATGATAAATTCTGAACACCTGAAAAAAATCGTTTTATTTATAACAGTTTAAGCAGTTAAGACTTACTAATTCGTGTCAACTTAAAGATATTAACATTTTCGAATAGATTTTTGGGGAAAAGATGATTTAAAATTGTATGCAGTGTAAGTGGAGCTTGAGAAGTTTGATACTAAATAATAAAGTTGTTCTGTTTGAGCTTTTATTAGTTATAGAGTTTTCAAAAACAGAATGAGCAATAAAAGCTGATAACCGAAGATATCAAGTATTCAATTTTAATAGTTCACGAACAGATAATGTAGCAGCAGAAATGGAAAGACGTTCGCTTCTTTGATAACTCTTTCGCAATTGGATTAAAGCTCGTTTTATGTTCTTTGGTTTTCTTCTGCACAACTAATGGATATCTCTTTAATTTGATACCATAGAAATTAATTTTTCCAGAACAGCTGGGTTTTTTTTCTAGATTTGTGAAGATAATAAATACTCACCAAAAGCTGATAGATAATTTTCTGAAAACCCCAAATCACAATTGTAGTGAAATGAATTGAACTCCTTAATTTAATATAAACTCCATATGATGTAGTAGAATTTAAAGGTTTGAAAGTAATACAGTCTATTAGCATCTAAAACAATTTAAAGGGCAGAATAGTGCAGTTTATAACATTATATTTATGTAAAGTTAAAAACAATTGAAAAGACAAACCAGCTTTTAAGGTCAGTTCTTTTTATCCCTTAGTGTTCTGGTAAATAAATAAATACTCATGAAATATACAAATAAATAATAAATTGAAAATAAAATGGTAAAAGTGCCTATACTCTTGCTAAGACCAATAAGGAAAAATGTCTTCCTACCTTTGATATCTCTCAAAGCTAGACTCCACATGGCTTGCATTATTCGAGGTCCAACTCCTTTCATGCAATGGGGCTGTTCGCTGCCGCCATTAACATAAAAGTCAACGTGTCCCACTGGGTGGGTGATACCAAACCCTGTTATTATATTAAGAGAAGCACCTGTGTGAATGGCATCCACGAATAGTGCATCTCCTGGATCAAGACGGACTATCGGAGGCGTATCTTCAAAGTAGAAGTTAGCTGGATCCAGACCTAGATTAAGGATGGAGTAAATATTATTCCGATGCAAAATATATCTAAAAAGGCTTTTATAGAAGATGTAAGGACGAATGTAGGGCTCTGAAACGAAGCTATTACTTCATGATGCTCGTCAATTGATTTATTTTTCTTTTTTTTCCGCAATTTTAATTATCCAAATAGTTGGGGGGGGGGGGGACACAAACTTTAATTACCACAGTAAGTTAATAGAGGGGGAAGTTCAGGGGGATGGTGTTCCTGCCTTTTGCATTTTTTTCGCAGATTCCATATTGTCAGTGATGCGGGTCAGGATTATGTATGTGGCAGATTTGTTTCATTTGAGACTTTGGAGGCATGATTGGCCAAGGAAATGACTTTAGCATATATATAGTCCTGTTGGAAAATGAACTTGTACTTAATAACAGAGGCGACAAGGTGTCCTAAATGTCACCCAACACTACAACATGGCATTCCAGATAATGATACATTTGCAACAGCAACGATATGCGTAATATATTGTTGCTAGCATTGTTTCGTTTAGGAATGCTTGTGGTCATTACTTGAACACGAAAGAAGAATTCATCATTTGAAGAGCACGTCTGCTCTAACATGATACCCAACAGACACAACTAATGACTAAGTTCAGCTAATGGATAATGTGAATTGAGTCTGCTTCAGATAATTTTTAGGTAATAGTACGGGTTGTTACAGGATGATTGACAGCTCTGACGACATTACCTTTTCAAATTTACATACTTGTTTTGTACGAAGAATCGCAGATTTAGCACCAGCAAAACATCACCGACCTCTTTTATAGTACCAATGGTGCAACGCTCTTTGTTCTGTTTGGATTTGGAAAATTATTCATTTGAATACAAGGCCACGATAACCAAGTTCCATGACAATCGGATTTCTTTTTTTGGATGACTTGAGTTTGACAACTTTGATTTGTTGTCAAACGGAATACAATTATTTTTCTAAATGAGAATCTAAGTATATATATCAATATAAAATTCCCCGTTGTTAAAACTCTCCATTTCCTCGGACATCAAACGATATTAAGCATCCCATCACCTAATCCAATCACCACTTTTCCCTATAATTTGCGATTATCACTACTGTGGCTTTTAACACGGCTCAAGTCATAATACAATGATTTATCATTATCTTCTTATTTTACGACTTAAATATGCTTGTTAAATATCCTACTTGAGAGTAGTTTCCGGTTAAGGTTTAGAGATCATTTAGAATATTTCGTTCTATTCTCAGTCTCACCGTTTTGAAATGAAATGAACCCAACTAAGGCCTCTCGTAAATCTGAAGATCCATCAGTACCAATTTGCTTTTAACTTTTTTTTTTTCATTAAGAATTTTATTTCTATTATTTGCAAATTGAAAATCTAGTAATTTATAACGATGTTAATGACCGTATCACTATTTCCCTCACGATTATCATTGACAAATAAGTCCTTCAAATTAATAACGATCCAATAGATATCTATGTACGACAAAGAAAATGATAAATATGGCACTTTTTATTATTTATTTACTTGTTATGTATTTGAATTCCCTATAAAATCTAAAATCTTCGTTGATTATTATTATTTCTTATATGTTAAAAAATAAAATAATGAATCATTGAAGATGAGTAAAAATTGTTCAAAGATTATCTAATCTTAATATAGTTACAGTAAAACGTCCTTTATCCGATTTATACAATGAGGTCTATTGGATAAACTGAAATGTAGAATAATTCCTAAAATATTGTATTAAAGAACATAAATAATAGAAATAATATAAATCTATGTTCCTAAAAATACACAATTAGAGGAAATATAAAGATTGTAATATTAAAAATAATTACAAATTCTAAGAATTATAGATAATATGGAAAAATATACATAATGTAAATACAATACTATAATATACACATGAATTAATTTAAAGAATTAAAATTATCAGAAAATGACCCTAACGATAAGCCAATCCCAATGGTTGTATGGTTTAATGACTGCGGGGTTGAACTAGAATTACGATTTTAGATTATTTCAGCGGATTGATATAACCGTCTGATCTAATCTTTAATCTGCAGAGTAAGTTAATAGAGGGGGAAGTTCAGTTTGATACTGCTTTTGAAGGGAAAAGCAACCAACCCCGCGCTATCCAATAATGCTTCGCTGGCTGATCCATTTCTTTTTAGCCAGTTAAATCAAAATTTGGAGAAATTCATATGCCTGATAACTGAAGTTTTACTGTGTATGTTTGGTGCTTTGTTTTAAAATTCTGAATTGTTAAAGATAAAAAATGAGTTGAAATAATCTCAAAATGCTATTAATATGAAGATTCTTTATGAACACAGATGAAATGAGCTGAAATCTGAGAGAGATAAAATAAATTTTCAAAGGAAGCTAATCTACTTGCATCGCAAATCAGTTACGATAAATTTTATGAAAAAGATGAATGAAATTTTATTTGAGGTATAACACAACTTAAGGAATTCTTGCTTTACAAATTCACCCAAACATTTAGTCATTAAAAATCAATGGGAAATGATTAACGATTTTAGTAATTCTAAGTATTCTTAAAATGATACTTAATTTATAAAGTATCATTTTAAGAATACTTAGAATTATTAAAATCGTTAATCATTTCCCATTGATTTTTAATGACTAAATGTTTATTAATTATAAAAAATTAATTTATAAAAGACGAACAAATGTTAACGAACTTTTCATATGAGTGAAACAATTTTCACAATTTTCTATTTGAATTCTGTAAAATTTAAATTCAATTTTAAAATTGATCCAGCGTTATTCAGTAAAAGTTAATGAAGAAGAATTTTAATTCGGAACTTATTTGTACGCTTTACGCTTGAGAACGACGAAAACCTGACGCCGAAATTGATAGGGATGTTTTTGTAATATATCTCAGTTCATTTTTAATTAATTGCATGTGTTGTTTCAGTTATTTCCAAAGAATTGTTAATATTTATTAATTAATATTAACGTTCAAATTACGGAATTCCAAAGGAATAGAAAAAGTAAGTTATATGAAATGTAATCACAAGCAAAACAAGCTCAATTATTATTCAATAAATTAATTCGAATAAAAATTCCCTTTTTTAAGAGAAAATATTTTTAAAAAATTTTCCAATCCAAATATTGCTTCAATACTCAACAAAAAGAAAGAAAATCTGGAAATCGAAATTGGAATCCTTTTTTTACAAGTGTAAAGACTTTTTCATTCGATTTGTCTTGCAATAATCGATTTGGCACCATTAATATGCAAAATATCCAATAACAATTTGCAGTCGTATACAGGAAAAGGCATCATTTCTAAATTTCCTATTTTTATCAAACATATTTCAGTTTATTTGGCTTGTCTGAAAACATTTCCTTATAATTTGAGATATTACTGAAAAAAAAGTTAAAAAATAAATATATACTGCACTTTTGTTTTTGTTGAATATATATCACCTGTAATTCTTCCCAGAGTCTTCAGTCTATGGCCTACATATCCTCCAATATGGGCCCCTAGGCTGTGTCCTATTATATGAATAGCTTCGAATTTATGTCCTGTTTCCCGATGAAGGAATTCTGCCATTTGTGCAACTTGTACTCCTACTATTCGGGTGTTGGACACTGCTGTTCCATAATGGGCATGTGCTCCTTTCATCCAGTCCACCACTATTAAGTTGCAGTCGATCTGTAGTTAGTTAGTATTGGATTGTTAGTATTTTTCTTCCATAAATGAATTCTAACTAATATTTAATTATCCCCTTTTGGCTTATTTAATATTAAACAAGAAATCTTACGTAGCGAATAAACGCATTCTTCATTTTCTTGACCCAGTGCAGATTAGGCGATGACAAGAACCCATGTATCAAGAAGATGGTTTGTCGAAATACATTGAAAGCAGCACGTCGAAGTTCTTCAGTGGAATTGATGGCTACCGTAACATCCGATGCTGAGTTCCTATAAAAACAGAATGGGATTTAATCACAGTATACAGGGTGTTTCAAAACTCTCTGTACAAATTTTAATGGAAGGTAGGAGCCCGCGACAAATCTTTTTCGTGATTTCGCGAACAGTTGCAGAGGCGACCGCTATTCTTGCGATAAGGTCTTCAGTGTCAATGAGTTTCGTACACGAGGTTCTTCATGTGTCCGCAGAGAAAGAGATCGATGCACGTTAAATCAGGCGATCTTGGTGGCCAAGCCAGAGCGTCCTCTAGTATCGAAGGTTGCGGTCAACGAACATCATAGACGAAAAAGGTTTGCCTTAGTGTTCGCTATCTCCCATTAAAATTTATACAGAGAGTTTTGATGCACCCTGTATATCTCAAAAGAATCCAACATTTTATTACAACTTATGTCTTAATTTTACTGCATCTTATGCCAGAAGCTTGGAAGAATGCAGTGATTACCTTCTTATCAAACATGAGAAATATGAGATGTAGGAAGTTTTTTTTTTGTTAATGTTTATCAGACCTATGTAGGTGTACTTATAATACTGTACATCTGTGATATAGGTTCTGAGAGTTTAATCTAAAGAAACAATATCCCACTCAAATTAAAAAAAAAAAATTAATTAAGTTATTAATTTAATATTTTTATCGACAATCTCAATGATTAATTTTTTTTTTTTATGTCACCTATTTTTTGACTATTATACTTATCCCACTTAACTTGGTTAAAAAGTTTATATATAAT
The DNA here is from genome assembly GCA_023159025.1 of Thereuonema tuberculata. Lineage (NCBI taxonomy): Eukaryota > Metazoa > Arthropoda > Chilopoda > Scutigeromorpha > Scutigeridae > Thereuonema > Thereuonema tuberculata. The sequence continues at coordinate 28,137,766 of JAFIDM010009631.1, forward strand.
ATTACCGTTTAAACGGTATCCAAAGTTGTTTTTTATTTTTTTATCATTTATTGAAATAAGCCAATTGTTTCTAGTTATACTGTTTTTATTATTATTTTTTTCATTTTTTATTATAAAAAAATTATTTAAAATTGTTTTATAAGTATACTTCTCATCAATAGTTAATATTTTAAATTTTTTCCTTATATCATTCTTTTCATCAATTCTTTTTGTATTGAAATTATAAAAGATATTTCTTAATATTTTAAAACATGTTTTATTAATATTTTCCATTTTGTTTTTTATTAATAAAAATCCAACTGTCCAGTCCATAATCCAGAACAGAGTCCACAAGGGACTTAAATATTATAATTTTTTGTTTTAACGGAATAATATTCTTAATGTTGTAGAACAGATAGGTTAAGGAGTTTAATTTATTTATTACATAATGATAATGAGTAATCCAAGTAAATTTCTCATCTATGTATACACCCAGGTATTTTTGCTGAGTGACGAAGTCTATTTTATCACAATCACATAAGACATTGTTTATTTGTTTAGTATCAACCAAATTTATACAATCTTTTTTATGCAAGAAACAATATAAATTTTTATTTATCATTTTATTCTTATTTTTTATAGTCATTACTTTTGTCTTTTTAATATTTATTGTCATTTTATTATTTATGGCCCAGTTATTTATCCCATTTATATCCATTTGTAAACCATTATATGCTTTCATTTGATCTCTGTCACTAGTAAAGATTAGGACATCATCAGCGTATAAGTAAATATTTGAAAAGGATATACAGTTGTTTATAGAGTTAATATATAAATTAAACAATAAAGGTCCCAAATTGGAGCCCAGCGGGACCCCAGATCTAATATTGTACATTTTGCTTACATGGTTTTGAATTTTTATTTTCATTTTTCTATTTTGTAGATAATTCTTTATTAGATTATGAATTTTACCTCGAATGCCTATGATTTTCAATTTTTCCAATAGCAATTCATGATTTATACTATCAAAGGCTTTACTAAAATCTATGAAGGCAATATATATAATTTTTCCGTTATTAAGTTCATTATTTATATTTTCACAAAGGTTTTTTAGTAGAATTCCAGTGCTTTTTTTTGGTTGGTATGTGTATTGATTACAATTTAAAAGTTTATTTGCGTTAATGTAATTATAGATCATTTTATGTAAATAACTCTCGAATATTTTTGAAATATTCGAGAGTAAAGATATGGGTCTGTAGTTTTCAAAATTATAATAGTTTTTTATGTTGCCACCTTTGTAAATCGGAATAATGTATGCAATCTTCCAAAAGTTTGGATAGATTTCAGTACTAATTATATTTTCGAATAGTAATTCCAAAAATTGTGCTAAAATATTCTCATGTTTTTTAATTTCCTTAATTTTGATTAGATCACATCCATTGGAATTATGATTTTTTAAATTAGATATATTATTTTTAATATCTAGCAAATTTGGAGTAAAAGCTACTATAGTATCCTTTTGGAAATTTTTTTCATAATTCAATTTATGTAAATTAGAACTTATTTCATTACTATTTATTTTCCTTTTTATAAATACATTTTTAAACTCTTTGAAGATGATATTTACATCATAAATTTTTAGTAATTTTTCTATTTCAGTATTTTCCAAATTTTTTTGTTTATGATTTATTTGTTTGTTTAGAAAGGTCCATATATTAGTATTTATTTTTGGGTCATTTTCTATCAAGTTTTTAAAGTATTTATTTTTCTTTTTATTAATAAGATTTTTAAGCAAATTCCTTTTTTTTTATAAATATTTTGTAACTTTATATTTTTTTTTATTTTTTTGAACATTTTTGAATAAGTTATTTTTTTCATTTATATGTTTCATTAGTTCATCGTCCATCCATGGTTGCTTATAATTATTTATTTGTTTATTGTTGAGAATATTTTGTTTATTATATATATTACTATATTTTTTTTCCAGTTTATAATTTTAGCTTTTTTTATTATTTTATATAATTTGTTTATTATTTTCAGAATTTAAATTGTTTTGCATTTGGAGAATAAGTTCTTTCAACTTGCTTTCGAAAAAGTCATCGTTAATCAAACCATTAAATTTATCTTTCCTGTCAAATTTTTTTTCTTGACTATTATTAATATTACTTTTGATTTCAATAAGTATCCCAAAATGATCTGATATGTCCCATTGTATAATAGTGGCTTCTGTATGATTTATGTTAAGATTGGAAAAGCAATGATCAATGCAAGTAATTGAATTTGTAAATTTTGTATTTGCTATTCTAGGTTTGTAAACATGATTGGTAAAACCATAATTATAAAAGTTTAGTAAATATTTAATTGTATTTGTGTTCAAATTATTTTTAAAGATGTCAATATTTGCATCGCCTATGTAAATAATATTATTGCTTATTTTATTTTTTATTTCTGAGATATTTGCCTGAAATTCTTTGCAGAATTGTGTAATATTAGTATGAGGAGGCCTGTATATTGCATATAGAACCATTTCATATTTTAGAGATGAAGTCTTATTTATTAAGCAAGTTATGTTTTCATAAAGATTTGATGATAAGTCTAACATTGAAATGTCCAGGTTATTTTTATAAAAAATCATAATTCCTCCACCTTTTGCAGATTCTCTAAGTTTATAAATTTTTGAAAAACCTAATATATTAAACATAAACAATTCATTTTCTTTAATATTTACTTCCACGAGAATTATCATATCTAATTCATTTATTTTATCATGTAGGTTGGCTATTAAATAAGTGAAATTAGTTTTTAAGCTACGAATATTTAAATAAAGGCAATTAAAATTGTTTTGTTCGAAATTCCAATCTAAGATGTTATCGGTGATTTTCAAATTACCTAATTCTATTTGCTTAATACACGTCATCAAAAAAAAAAAAATTTTTTTTTTTTTTTTTTTTTTTAATTATAATTTCCTCAATTCTTCTTCTGATTTAATATTCACTATTCTAGAATTTTCATTTTTTCTTACCAATATTTTGGAATTTTTAATCCAAATAAATTTGTACTGTTTGTTTTTTGCCTCGATTTTTGTGAGCCAGAAAAGATTTTTTTGTTTTGAAGTTAGATTTTCGTTTATAAATATTCTTTCATGATTATGATTTTTAAAAACATTGCTGTTTGTTAGGTTTTTCAGCTGTTTGTATTTCGTAATCCATATATCTCTATTCCTTCTGTTGCTGAATTTGACGATAATTGGCCTTCCCTTGTGTCTATTTATTTTGCCATATCTATGACATGCTTCTATGTTTTCCTGAGAGAATTGTAAGTTCATTGCTTCGGCTAGTTTTCCTATAACTTCAACCACATTTTCATTTTCACTTTCTTCCACCCCTATAATTTCAATATTGTTTTTTTTCTCTGTTGTGATTCTAGCCTGTCGAGAGTTATTTCCAGTTGTTTAATATTCTCCTTTTGGATATAGTTTTCATTTTCCATTTCCTTTATTTGTCGAGTGATAATCTTTTGATCTGCTTTAAATTTATCCAATTTGGTTAGTATTTCTTCATATTGTTTATTTATGAAGTTGATTGACTCTTTAATTCCTGTTAGTTCTTTCATAATGGTTAATCCCAAGTCTGTACTTATCTCGTTATAGGCAGGGTCCATTTCTTTGTCATGGGAGGTTGTGAACTTTGCCGAGCTTGTTTGATTTATTTCTTCCTGTGTTTCGTCTTCATCTTCATTACCTGTTACCTTCCTTCTTGTAGTTATATTGTTACATTTTTCGCATTTCCAAAGTCTTTTTCTGGAAGGGGTAGTGCTTATTGTAATATCTTTATCCTTGACACAGGCAATGTGCTGTTCTGTGCCGCACGCCATACATCTAAGTTCTTCATTTTTAATTAATTTATGGCATTTACTGCATTTAATTTTTAGTTTACTGTATTCATTCATATTAGACATTGATTTAGCGATAGTTAAGTGAAGATTTGAGTGGAATTTAGAAGTTTAGTAATAGTTTTTATATAATATTTTAAATTGTTTGAGGAGCGAAGAATCTGCACGTCTTACCTTGTCGGACGCATGCGCTCTCTGCCTCTTCTCAATTGTATATTAACTATTTAAGGAATTTATTAAGAACTGTTATAAAAAATGTTAAATTCTTCAAATAAGAGTATGAGCTAGATTTTGTTGTAAATATGGGACAATCGACCACATTCAGATATTAACTCACTGAATGAACAAATTACTCTATATTGATTTTTTACTGACTCATTGATTCATTTAAAGCATCTGCTGTTATTAATATATTGGGATTCTGGCATCAGAATTTATCAAAAACATGATCAAAAACTTGCCACTGAAAGCTAAACAACTGATACAGAACATAAAGAAAAGAAAATTTTAATTCATTGAATTAAAAAAAAGAAGCTATAACCTACAATTCAGAATTAGACGAAGATAGAATATACGATTATCGTTGACCTTAAATTAGCATGGATGGTTACATTACGGCAGTAATGAACTTCAGGGACATGCTTCCCAATTTTTATCTTATCCAATTATCTATTAACTACTCACTTTATAAGATAACCAACCATTGAATAGCAATTAGATCCTACGTTCTTATTATTTTTTTCAATATTAATCAAAATTTTCTATTTTAAATAGTACTGCTAATCAAATATTATTGATTACTTTTCTAAATGCGAAAATTAAGAAATAAACTTTAATCACTACTTTAGAAATATATGATTTACGAAATTCGCTTGAATTGCATAGATAAGTGAGCAGCTTTTTACATTTGAATGAGCCTACCTGTTATAAAAAATGAAAGTTGTATTTATTATTTTGGGATCCTGTGGAGGAAGTACAGTTGGACGCTTCCACGACCACCAAGGATAACCATTAGAAAAACATCCGTAAGGTTCGTAACAAGTTTCACCTGTTGGATAGAAGACAGGGAAATATTATGTAAAGTAAATTAATAATATTAACCCCCATTGTTCATCATAATCATTTCCAGCATTTAATCAACACATCTTGTGATGTGTTATATAATAGTCTCAAAGCTTTTTGTAGTGTTATAATTAAAAATGCCAGCATTACAGAACTCTTCGCTGTCAAGTTAGCTTATCAATGATATAAAATTTAAATAATAACAATATTCTCTAACTAGAAATTGCAATGGAATTTTAATGTGCTTATTATTTCTTTAAAATAAATGTATTATTTATTTAATACTTATTAAATAAAACTTATTAAAAACTAATTAATATTATCAATATTCTTGACTTAAATCTGTACATACTGTAGTCCAAATAATTTATTTCTCAATGCAAATTAAATGATAATAAATTTAATGATGTAATAAATCATTATCATTTATCTGATATTAAGATCAAATATATATAATATACAGGGTGTTTCAGTTAGACCAGGTTAGCCAGGTAACTTCTTCCTGGGAGCCGTTTTCGAGAGCAGTTTATACGTTTTTACAAAAATAACAAGATCCTAACAAGGCGGACACCAGAATGCTTCACCTGTGTACAACAGTGGGCATCCACCTGACATCAGTACGAGCACCTCGTGACATTGAACATGCGTTAGTGAGCGTGCGATAATTCACAATGGAAGGCAGGGAAAGTGGTGCGTTCCTGTTCTCGTGTGTCTATCATTAAGTTTATTTAAGAATCGAAGGACAACATCTCTGCAGCAAGACGTTTATTTGATGAGGAATATGGTTTTTCTCTGAAGCGTGAAACAATGACTGTAGTCAAGAAGAAATTTGAAGACATGGGTTCTGTTTTGCAACAAAACATGCTGCGAAAGGGTCATACACCACAATCACTACCGAAGAGAAACAACACATCATCGCCGAAGCGCTGGTGAAAAGTCAAAATTGACTAGGCTATTTGATTGTTGTTACTGTATGCAAAATTGACTGGGTCCAACTGATACACCCTTTATTATACATAACCTGATATTAATATATAATCAATATATACGGGGCAGTGGCGTAGCGTGGTGGGGGCGATGGGGGCGGTCCGGCCCGGGCGGCACTTTTTTTGGGGCGGCAAAATTTCATAATAAATAATAATAATACTCATGGAATCGGAACTAAAAATTTGAACCATTTAATAATTAGTTCTCGCTGAAAATTGTCGCGGTTTATTATGAATTTTCCCCTTGTTTTTATTTTGATTAGTTCGCTTTATTTCCAACTCTTATTAATTTTTTATTTTTTCACTTTTTAATATTTGTTTATTTCTCACGACTTTCTCCCTTTCGCTACTTTTTATCATTTCCTTCTGTAAGGAAAGAAAATCATGAATTGTAGCAGTGTAATTGAGTCAGTGTGAATTGGACGACTGATGTTGCAGATGTTTGAACTCTTATTCTTTATATGAAAGAATTAATTCTCGCTGAATATTCGTGGTGAACAAAACCAAGTGAGTATTACAATTTTTATTTTTGTTTTCCTGCTAGTTAAAAGTATTTACTTTTTATTACATGGTCAATTTTGTAAGTAATTACTTAATATTAGTAAGTATACTAAGTATATTAAATATCTTCATCAACACACAAAAATAAATGTAATAATATATATATTTATTCTAAAAAAATGCAAATTTTCAAGGAGAAAATCGTCTCCTGTTTTTCAAGCCTAACTACAGAATAAGTTGCGAAATTCTTAGCAATCTCAGAGTCATCATCATGATGTGCGATCTTCGTATATACGAAGTTACGCGGTCTACGGAACCTAGTGACCCCCGAAGGGCGAACCCCTAGGAGAAGCCGTAGATAAACTAGGGAACAGATACTGGGGGTGGTTTCCCATTGCCTTCCCCCAGGATGCCATTAAGGAATGACGTCCGACCAGAGAGAAAGTGAAGAAGAGGCTGGACAACACAGGAAAGGAAATTGAAACAGCCATGCCCTTGCCGGGATTCGAACCCAGGAACTGGCGCACTGGACGCCACGGCTGGCCGCCGCCGAGACCGCACGACCACGCCAGCACGGCAATCTCAGAGTACATGCTACTTAATATTAACTAGTTGTTAACAATAATTAATTATCAGAATAGAGTTTAAAATTTTCCAATAATAATCAATTGCTTTTAACAATCTAATTCATCATTCACAACCTTGCTATTGCAACCTAAACATAATTTTTGTACCAACTCTTTAGCTAATCGTACGATACAAGAATTTACTTCAACTCCATCATTTCTATTGAAATTTTTCTCCCTCGTATTTCTAATATACATACTTTCAATTATACTGATATGCATTTTTTATCTTTCTGTCTGCTTCACGAGAAAAAAACAACTGATTTTAGTAAACTCAACTATCCTGAATCCCAATCTGTATTCAGAATTTTTGTATCAGGTCTAGCTTTTTTTGTAATTTACACCTTAAACTCAAAAGAACAAGAAATTTTGCGAACTTCATAATTAAAACAAAAATAATGGGATAATCTGAGTTATGAAAGTGTCAAGACAAGTGAAAAACCTTAACTAACTAGTATTAAAAAAACTTATAACTGCTGATATAAGATTCTGCTGATGATATAACATTGTTAGTTGTCTCTCGAAATCTTTCGCCATTTTGATGCTCTGCGGTGACTCTCAGAAGACTCCCTTTTTATGCACCAACAATAATCCGCCAACATAGATTCATTCCACTTGCCCTGATATCTCGTTTACAATGTTTTGATATCTTGATGAAACCTTTCATCCTGCTCCTCACTCATAGCACCAAGATTTTTCAGGGAAATAATTGATGTGGCTGTGTAGAAAATGAAGTTTAACACTCATTTTGGAACCCAGTGTTTTGAAGTTTGTTAACATTTCATCAACAACTTCCTCGTAATTTTCATCTTTTTTGTTTCCTAGGAAGTTTTCAGTCAAGCACTTGAAAGACAACCTTGCAGATTTTTCTGCTTCATTCATGACGGTCGTGAAATTTGAATCTTTCAACAGATCGCGTATCTGTGGTCCTTCGAATATACAAGCTTTAATTACTGCCGAGGTCTTTCTAGGAAATTTCTTTTTTAGATACGGAATTATGTTGCTTTCATTGCGAAGACTGGTAACAAATTGCTTCATGATTCCAAGTTTAATTTGAAGTGAGGGTAAAAGGACTTTTTAAAAGTAATAATGTCATTCATTAAATATCAAAATAAAAATATATTATTTTTACATATTTTGGATACTAAGTACAGAAAAGGCACATGCAATTATATGAAT
>JAFIDM010009631.1:28146089-28170581 GCA_023159025.1 Thereuonema tuberculata
CCAGCTATTTTTTAGAGGGAAGACATTCATTCATATGTTGTCTTTTCTTTTTTTAGCAGTGTTTGAGTCAAATAATAAATTCCTGAATTTTTTTTTTATTTGGAAACCTTTTAATACTGAAGACTTCTTAAGATTGAATCAGAACAACAATTTCTTTTCTTTATTTATCTCTTCCATCTCTACGACATTTTGAAATAAAAGAACTAAATATTATAGGATTATGTTTGCTGACAGCACTAGTCATACAAACAAGATCTTTGCACCGTTTCACTATTAAAAATTACAGAAATTAACAAAAAGTCAAAGGATTTGAGAAATAGCCCATTCTGACATTAATAAAAACGACGGTTGTGTTAAGGCTGTCTTCTTATTTCTTTTTCTTAAATATTGCAAAACGTTGTTCTCCTTGTTAATAAATGTAACCATTATGCAATGATATATTAATCAACATTCCTCAGAAAAGTTGAAAGGAACTACAGTTCTAGCAACAAGGTGAGTTGAGTTCGAGAGGCCATGGAACACCCTAACTTCAACTTACCCAACATTAGGTTTATGCAATTAACAAATACATTCTTAAGATTTTGATAGACGAAATATTGTTACCAATAAACCTTGGTGGTTAAATTTGTAAAATTGCAAATGCTTGATATTCCAACTTGTGTTTATTCTTTGTTATTTTGTTCTTTCCTAGTTCCCTAATGTTAATTATAAAATTACAGGTAAAACTTCCTTCGAAATTATTGGCCACTGTTGGTTATCTCCAGCCAAGTCAACAAGGCTTTGAAGGAAAATTCTATCATAAAGTGAACGGTAACGATACCTTTACGGCAGATCTACAAGTACTATATGATGATCCCAGCGGAAATCTACTAATTCTTTATGATCCAGGTAAACACGAAATTCTGTCTTTAATTCTTAGCCTATTCTGATCTGCACTGTTTCTTAGTCAATCAGAAGCTTCCTGTTATGTGATCTAGAAGATTCTATTTACAATCGCTTGTCTCTATCAAAATTCTTCACTAATACTTTGATCTTCTTCTCACATTACAAATGTGATTAGACAGAGCGCCATCTGATGGCATCTAAGAATTTTTAATTCCTAATTTTTGTTTTGTTTTTTCCAATATCTTTGAAATAAACCTCTACTGGTTTATAAGATTTATTTTTTCTTAATATATTTGTTTAGGTTTCAAGCTATTTTTAAGAAAATACTTGTATTAATTAATACTTTTGTAAACAAATATTCTACATACCCTTAACTTGCAAATACTTCTTAATTTCGATTCATTATTAGATTTTCTAATTAATTTTATTGCCTTTCTTTTCCAGAAACATCTAAAGCATTCCAAGTCAAAGGCGGTTTGCGGACGAACAAAGCCGTCATACTAGAAGCTGTGCATCGTGACATCGAGAATGAAGTTCAAGATGCGATCAGTGCTCTGAGATTGTCTCATCCATATTTGCTTATCTATAGGTTACACTGGCGTCCCACTATCCTCACAGATCTAAAAGTAAGTATGTACGAGTGGTCTGCCAATCAAAATATGTACCTTGTAGGTTTATCAATGCTCAGTAAATCGAAAAATAAAATTGCTAAAACTAATCCTTGTTTCAAACCACCTGTAGTTGTTTGATGATTGCTTTTTTATAGGTATTTGTTTAATGTTTTAAGTCAGTTGTTTGTTTTTAATAATCAGCAACAAAGTAAGAATTGTCAAAAAACTGTGAGGAATCCCGTGTTAGACGTTTACTATTGCTGGCTATAATCTGAAACATATTTAGCATGTTATGCTGCGTATTGTTTCACTTTATATGTATTCACTTATTTAATTTCCGTTTTAAATTTAAGAGCTTTTTAAACAGGCCATGAAGGTTCATTAGAACGTGGGAGATGCGGCTTCCAACAATGTCTCTTTGTTAACTCGACGAATTTGAGCTCCGAGGTCAGTCCGACGCTCATTCACTTTAATCCTGCAAAAGAATCGGGTACCCAATTTCACAAACGGTTGGGCATGCCATACGACTCGTTTGCAGAAGAAACAAGCCGAGATAAAACCTCTGCCGCTGCAGATCAAGTTACAGAGTCTATTCCAGTTTAACTGAAATGGCATTTTTATCAAGTAGGCCTAATCATACAAACGTCTACAGAAGTTTGAAATAATCTGGAGGAAAAATAACGTTGTTAACATTGAATAGAACTGATAAATCACTTTGCCTTTCCTTAGGAGTATTTCTTAGGTTTTTTATTATTGGTGAGTCTATTATGGATTCTTCGTCCCAATAAAACGGCAGGAAAATTATTGATTATTTGGAAAATTTTTATCTATTTTAGTTTATTAGAAGATTTACTGTTTCATTAGTAATATCAGATTTCAATTAAAAATCACTACTATTAATTAAAATATTTCATTAATCAATTCATTTTCTTTGATTTTTCTTTTAGTCTTCCTTAAAAGACGCTGCGTCCTACATTGTCAGTGTAATTCAAAATCAATGGACAGAGTTTTCTACATTTGCTCTCGATGAAGCCAAATACAAACTGGATAAACTACAGAGTAGCGTCAGCCGTGCCTTGGAACCAATGACTGACGAAATCCTCAGCGAAATGCGAGTGGTGGAATACGACCTCCTCAGGATACGACGCGACTTAGAAGATATGTATAGAGCCAATCATTTCTATTTGAGAGATATCGTTGTTTGGACCAAAGACTTGGGAATTCACTTCATGTAAGTTAATTGAATGAAATCCTAAACAATGGTCTGGTGGTTTGAGAATAGGATATAAACGAAGTGCTTATATTTCTCTTCTTCCAAAATCCGTATTTGTTTAAAAATGTATAGATTTTTTAAGGCCTTCATTTTTCTAATATTCACAACCTTAAAGAGAAGTCTCCAAACTAAAAAATAAACTATCAGAACGGAAGATCCAATTTGCTGCAACTACAGAACGATTTATCATTGAAAAAGTTTCTATAGTTTTCATTCTTTTCTATCAAAATTTAAAAAAAAAAACTGTAATTACAAGTTACATCAAAATTGACAGAATTCGAAGAAAAAAATCTTTTGTTTACTAAATTTACTTTGTGCAGTTTTATGGCGAAATACATGTCAGTCTGTCAGTGTTCAACACTATGCGATCGACAGAAATAAAAGGATTCTGACCATTTCTTAAAACATTATTTTGAAGATTAATATCTACTGAGCATGGAATATCTATTTTTTGGTATGGTCATTACAATTGACAAGGTTCGATGATGACTTCTCAAGGTCGCGACCAATCAACATTTTTTGCTTTAAAGCATTCACCCTAATGTAAAAAATTTATAGTCTAAGTATATAGTCATGGAAATGTAAACGAAACTCGAAAGAATGAACCGATTTTGACCAAAGTTAGTAGTAATTCAACGTATGATCATCATCATTACGACATCATCCACCGTTCAAAGATCTTGATTGCTCTGCCTCCATTTTCGATGGACTTGATCTCCTCTTGTGCAAAATCCATTCAGTTTGGACAAACACCAGAGGTTCACAAGTTTTTGTCTAGCCCGTCTCTCCATCTAAGGAACATCTTCCATTACCTGTCTTAGCATGTTAGCATACTGACAGAAATGTTCAAATTTTCAGAAAATGTGATTATATCTTGAGACAGATTAGAAATGTGTGTCAACGGTTTGGAAAATGAAGAAAACTATTTCAGTTTGTGATGTTTTATTTTAATTTTTGCAAATAAGTCCTATTCTTTCGTTAGACTAATGTTAAGAGAGACTAATGGGCTTGAGAGAGGACAGATCGTCGATTACAGAAGGTCTTTCTTTGATATTCTGTATCTACTGAACAAAAAACGTACATACCCTTCACCAATGTTGAACACAATGGCTAAAGGAAGGTAGACATGTTAGAAAGAGAAGATATAGGAATTTTGAGAAACGAAAGCAAAGGAAAAGACAGCGGATGTTTTATAGCGAATAGACCTGCCTCTTCAGTCCTATTACAGATGCTGATGTGTCTCATGTGAACGGTACCACAGTTCTTAATCTTTTTTTAAAAGCGGGAGAATCATTTCTCTCTCTCTGTCCTATTTGCTGTCTTCAAGTACCACGCACGCATTCATTGGCATTGGAAGGGGTTTTATGTAATATTTACTGATGAGAACCCTTTCTGTCTCGATGAGAATGATGGAAGAATGAGAAACAGATAATATCTGAGTGATGGAGAAAATGCAAGACTAAAATTGCAGACTGCCCCCCCCCCCCCCTCCAACTTAGGGGCCCAGAACCCAAATCAAAAACGGGCCCTCCCCCCCCCCTCCCCCCGTGTTATAAACAAAATCATAAATTCTTAGCCAAAAATATCGCACGATTTCATACTTCTACAGCAGGGGTGGGCAGACTTATGTAAGGTAAGGGCTACCTCAAGTATACTCCAAGTGCCGCGGTCACCTTAAGACTAAAAAGAACGGAATCTCCATATTGACAACCAAAAAAAAACGGGATTTTCAAATTCACAACCAAAAAAAAAACGGAATCTCCAAATCGACAACCAAAAAGTCAGTTGGTCCCCTCAGCCCGGGCCCCTTTGACGGCCGGGCCCCGGTGCTGAGGGTCCCCCATCTTGTGGGGGCCCTGATTGTAGACTGCCAATGTAATTATTTGGAAAGCTATGAAACGTGCGATGTACCAACAGATGAATTCCTACAGTACCAATTGGCCTTTCAATACAGAAATATTCTTTCAAGACCAGAGACATCACCTATTTACTGATGTTTTGAAATCGGTTCACTCCTTGGTGCTCGGTTTCCATTACCGTGAGTGTATCTCGCGATTGTAATAAGTTTTAGTCGGAAATAAAATTACACCAACCGAAAAAATAGAAAATTAAAAAATGAAACGGGCAAATGAAATAATATAACTGAACAAAAAGCTTGCTTTATGAGCATTTTTATTATTTCTTTTTTTTCTTAAAGCATAGAAAAATGACAGAAATAAAAAATTTCTGAGCTTTCATCTGTGAGAGTTTGGGCTAGAATTTGAAGTTTTGCCTCTTTTGGTTTCTTTTTTAAATGTGTTTTCTTTCGGAAGGAGGCCACAGCCGAAAGCGGGAGTGGTTTTCCTTATCACTTTTGCACTATCTGAGCAGTTCATCTGGTGAGTGGGTTTGGCTGATGAGTCCACAAAAAGAACGAAACGGTCCGTCCCAAACTCTCACCGATGAAAGCTCAGATATTTTTCATTTCTGTGTCATTTTTCTATACTTTATATTAATTTCTGGCACGTCAAATCTTTTGTTTATTTCTTTTATTTCATTTTTCAGGGAATACTATGAAAAGCTGGTGGAATTTATTGGCTACTATCGAGAGTACGTTCTATCCGAAATTGAGAAGATAACATCTAACTTGCGTGAACTGTGGGAATCCTTCTATGAAATTCTCCAAGACAATCTAGAATATATGATCGAGAAACTTCAAGAAGTGTTCATGGAACTCTGGCAAAAGATCCAAGAAAGATTTCATGAATTTCGAGCTTCTTTCACAGAAAATCTGTCAATTCTTCTCGAGGTGTTACAGAAAAACTATCGCTTAGCTGTACAGATGATGCAGGACGTTCGTGACTTTGTCGTTGAAAGAATTCGATTGGTTTGGAAAAAGATTGAAGAATTTAGAGACGCCCTCATACGGAAATGGAATGAATTAAAGACTGCAATATACGGTAAGAATTTTATCAAACTAATTCCCTAATTTTTTTTAAAGTTTAACGTGCAGATATATATATATATATATATATATATATATATATATATATATATATACATACAATTCCTGCCGGATATTTCGGGTTGCATCTACTGCACCCATTTTCAACGGACTTCAAAATAACAAAAACACATCAATTTATACAATTAAAATATCTTTATGAGCCAATCATAAATCGTCAGTTCAGATTCTCCACTTGGTAACTTCCATTGCCTAATTAAAGGGATAATCAAAAAAAAAAAAATATATATATATATAATAAAGAGAAGAAATACAAGGCTGTACATGAGTAAACAAAAGGTTCTCGCACCCTAAGCTATCATGTCGGGAATCTGGGACAGCTGTTTCAGCCTTATTAGGCTTCTTCAGCCAGATATACCCTTGATGGTAGCTCAGAGTGCTAGAACCTTTTGTTTACTCAGGTGCAGCCTTGTATTTCTTCACTTCATTAATTCCTTAAATATTTAATCATTCTTCAGACTCTTCGATGTAATATCAGTTTCGTTTTTTATTTATTTCGTATCTCCGGGCTCTTGGCTGTTTGACCACAAGGGGCGAAGAATCGTTGTCCAGGGTAAGTCGTAGGAGACAAAGAGATCTCTTTGAGAGCAGGCAACTCACATTATACCATGCCAACTCCGGGATTCGAACACAGGTTCCTCGTGAAAGGCTGCATTTTGGCCACATGGCTAAGCGGGAACGGCATCAGTTTGTGTATAAAAGGTTTAAAAGGAAAAGTCCTTTATTAAATTCTGCAAAAAATTCCAATCTAACATCAAAATTTTCTTCATCTCTTCGAAATATTCATAGTGTCTCTATGGAGAGAAAATTAATTTATTTTTAGTAGGCGAGTGATATCCGTAAGATTAGTTTTGATCTCATTACAATTACAGATTGAATCATTTGGAGACATTATTTCCTTTTTAGTGAACTTAAAAAGATTGAGATCACCGAGATTTTTTTTTCTGCAAATTTAGTAAAATATTATAAGTGTAATAATCAATGAAGTGATCATAAAATAATTCTTTCAATCAAGCGATTTGACTTTGTTGGTAGAACGTAATGCAATAAATATAATATTTTGCTCATTATTTTCTGAATATAATGTAAAGACGCAGTACCATATCTTTACATTACAGACATACAGTTTTAAGAAATAAGCTTAGAACTTCACCAAACTCATCGGAAGGGTCTACTACGTTTTTTAATATACTTTACTTAAATAGAAAACAAATTTTATAATTATTAAGGCATGGTTAGAAGATAGATAAATCGCAAAAGTGGAGAGAATGCTCTCTCAAAATTAAGATGGAGAAATCCTCTCCAAAAATAAAAATTGCAACTTTATACTCAACACACAGACTCTAAGAATAATGAAGATTGCAACCACTCTCTTGAGTGATTATGTTTCGCTTTGTTATTACTTTAAACGCTGCAGAAAGTTTTATTGTTAATAACCTTAAAACTTGCACCTTCCAGAAGAGAGGAGCGATGTTAGTGTTTGCTCTGAAATATATTTTGGAAATCTATAAGACAATTTGTTTCTTTCCAACGCTTCACTGAAAGTCCACAATGTATGGATTTGTGTTTCATGGATTAAAACTGCAGTGAAAACGACATTGAAAGGAAACGATATTGAAAATGAAAAACGAGAAAGGACAAAACAAATTAAAAAAAAAAAAAAAAAGCTTCTTGCTTGTAGTTTTAAAAGACGATTATATTGTACAGCCAGCAATCAAATGTACAACCATCAGATTATATTTGCCAGCAATCAAATATAGTTTGTGAGTTATATGTTGGGGATGTTTTCCTACATCTGAGCTTAACGACATTTTTTGAGATGTTATACTGTTTGTTGGTCTTATCATGCCTAATAGTCTAATTTTATAATAAATCTTGTTGCTTTTCTTAGTTTCCTTTCCTCCAGAAATCGAGGCAAACCTGACCTATAGTATTTGTAAAGTCTCGCTATCTTGGAATGGCCTCCATTCCAAGAAGAGCAATTATAATGCAATTATAATATAACACCTGTAAACATTATCTTACTTAAGTGATTGTCTGCATTGATCATGAGGCAAATATTATATCATTTGTTGGATTGAATATGTAATGCAATTTTCTTTTTTTTTCTTTTTCTCAGAATTTCTTCACTCTAGGAAGGAGTTCCTTTTCAACCACGAAATCATACACCGTTTAAAACAATGGTTCTTGAAAGCTTATGAAATTATCAAACGCTTCTGGAAAGAAGAAATTTACGACGTCATCATGAGACAGGTGGAATCAATACGCAAGTCCATCATGGAGAACAAAGGCGAACTCTTAGGAAGGATCATTGAATATGCACAATACATCTATTACACAGTGAAACAGTTCATCAAGAATATTCGCGAACATCCCTATGTTGTGTTTGTAATTGACTCATGGAACCAAATATATCAGAAGGTATGTATTCCTCAATACATCACTATCTTCTGTTCATATTTTACTATATGATAACCAGATAAAAGATGGTAGGAATGTCATAATAACAAGAAAACAAATCCTCCTAGGCTTCAAGTGAATTCCTCAAGGGAGAACTCGTGATGACGTTTTCTCTATGACTATAATCATAGGTGTACTTTGTAATGGATGGGGTTATGACAGTCATAGTCATTCAACCAAAACAACCATCGTGTCCTTTACCAGATGGTGGTTACAGACAAACCAATGAACTTTCCAACCCAAAAACAGGTCCAAAATCATAGATTTCTTCATTTTTTGATGCAATTAAGGGAGGGGGTTCTAATCCCTAATAAATCCCCCTTCCCCTTGGTATGGCATGACTATAACTCTAATGAATTTTGTTCGAAACACAGATATTAGTCAAATGCACTAGTAAACTTAAGATGATACTCTTATGTTTGAATTTGAAATAAAATAGTAATTTACAAGAAATGGGTTCAATAAGGAAAAAAAGACATCATTTTATACAATCGTATAGTCATTGGCAATTTTAAAGCTCTAAGGTCTATCTGGAAACATTATGAGTTTTAAATTATTATGAATTAAATAATTAAATCAATTCAATTTACATGAATAAAAGTCTTTTCTTAATTTCAGTTAATTTAACGAATTTTATTACAAGAATAATCTCGATATCCTTTTCTTATTTTTTTTAGATCATCTGGATTCTAGATTACTGGAATTTATATCTGGGACCAAAGGATCTCGCTTGGAAACTCTTTAGTGAATGGAGAGCTTTAACTGCTCGCACAGGATATCAAAGCGGTAACAAATATGACACACTCAATCGCTTCCTATTTGTTCCACGACAGGGTCGTGTCGAAATGGATCAGTATTTACCAATGCCTTGGTATGCACTCACCCAGACGCCACGATTTGATCATCTGTCAGAAGTGCAATTGTATGAACTACTAAGAAGGCCCTTCACTTCATCTGGAGGATCATCGTTCTGGGATGTATTTTACAAGTACCGACCCTTTTGCAATAAGGAGAATTGGATGCCTCCATTCCAAGGTAAGATGTCCTCTTTTACATATTGAAATACCAGTTCTCAAGTTACTGAATTATATCTACCAAACATTTCTATCGTATAGTCCAGCTATACTTGAGCATTCGTTTTATTGTTGAGTCAATTCAAATTCAATTGCAGTAGCTCCTATCTTTCTTCTCTGTCTTAGTGTCAGTTCACTTAATCCTCTGTTGTTCAATCACATGAGCATATATTTTATAAGCTTCGCATTCTCCTCTGTATGACTTCCTTCATAAACCAAAATAGTCTCAGTTTTCAACATAATTTTAGCAAGTTTTAACGAATTTCTTCCAATTATTCTACTGTTTCTTCAGTTCTCAAATGATAATTTTACTTTGCTCAGGATATGTGGCCATTGCATTCCAGTGGAATTCCTTAGTTCTACAAAATGCTGAAACTCTTCCTATTCCAATATTCTGACCAACTATTTTCATTATTTCCTTTTCTTCATTTACTTCATTCTATTTTGGGTTTATGCAAAGACCAATCAGTAATGGATAAGATTTTCTCTTGATAAATGACTTGATATTATTCTGATTCATCATCATTCTTATCAACCAATTTTTATTATTTGATTTATTATTTCTACTTAATGCTTCTACTTAAATATCATTTTCACTCTTATTATCCCAAGCATCATCCTGCTCTTCAGTCAACCTCATTTGTGATCCCCATCTCTGAGATATAAAGGAACTCCTATGAGTTAGGAACTTCAAAAAAAAAATACATAAAATTAAAAATTAAAAAATAATCATGAATTATTTTGCTTCATTCATATCAAATCTCCAATTACAAATTTGATGGAGTCTTAACAAAATTGTCTTCTTTACCATTTCTTGTCTTTAAAACACTATATAGCTGTGTACATATTTACTAGAAGGTCGTCTCAAGATCTTTTCAAATGTTATATATTCATCTTTACCACAATGATTGGTAGATTATTGGTTATAGAAAACTGTTGTTGCTAATGAAATTCACCTGAATCTGTTCCTTTCTATACATATTGCTTTCTTAAGAATATCTTTTTTAAATTTTATTGTAAATGTTTAATTTCTTTTCTTTACTAATTTTGGTTGTTAGGATAAGTCTTGTAATTCTAATTATACAGATGAGAGATCTTAATAACTTGTTGTGATTGTTTGATTTTCCTAACAAATAATTAATAAATAAATGTACTTTATTTGGTTATATATTCTCAGTATTATGGCTAGTTGGAAAAGTTTAACAATTATTGTAATTCTTAAACTAAATTATAAAGAATTTAGTTGTAATACTTATTGATATTTTTGAGTTTTATTAAATACTAGCAAAACGATCCTTTCTTCGCTCTGTTTACAAAAAACAAATGCCCTAATGTTGATGATAAAGAATTGCAATTGCGAGATCACTTGGAACTTTCCCGGTTGGTACAAAAACAACAATTCAAACGGTCTGATCTCATTACAAATCTGTATCTATCCCGAAAACCTCGTAGAAGTATCTTTGAACCATATTTGCCCATCCACTCAACGTCCTCCTAGTGTGCATCCCTAATTAGAATTTTGTAATGTCGTAACCCTATCACTTAAACCTTTCCTAGTTCGTAAAAAATCATCTGATCATTACAAATCTATATCTAACCCGAAAACCCCGTCGCTATTATGCACAACAATATTTTAGTTGCAATTGTTGCACAACACTATTTGTATAGTTCCCATTGTCGCCGCCAACATTTCGAAAAAATCCGGCCTTATTCATTGTCTACATCATAACGGGAACCTCTGTGCAAATTTCAGCTTTCCAACGGTTTGTGCTGGGCGTTGATCTGTCAGTGAATGAATGAATGAGTGAGTGAGTCAGGTCTTGTCTTTTTATATAGTTAGACTATAAATTTAATCGTGTATATAAATACAAAGACAAAATCGAATTCCTTATAAGGTAAAGGCACCAGTTGTGGATCGGCCTAAGCATAAACTTGGTTTTCACCACGAGAAATAGCTAAATAATTTTCATTTTTGCATTTATTCCTTTATTAAGCTCTTATAATTGACATTGTATTACCTCAGTTCGATAAAAAAATATTTACTGCATTTTCACAGTCTTCATTTGTATTGTGACGTTTGATCCACAATTGGACCCCACGAACCGCTGAATTTCCGCCAGAACAAAAGGCTGCAGAATTTCCCGCAAACATGGCCAGAGGCAGAAAACACTATGTTTTATTTTTCCCCGGTTATATTAAACCTTGTTCTATCATACATCCATTAATTCTAACGTATATCCATTCTAGAATAACTACAAATAACTTTCAGGCTAACTCACCTTAATTTTCTTTTGAAATTCTGACAAATTATTTAATAAATTCACAGGATGGCTCCACTTGAAACTCCAAACAAACTATAATACCAAAAAAAAACTCATGAAGGGATCGGGATTCTATATATCTGAGCCATCTGTTGATAAGTGTGGTAATTAAGACGGTAAACGATTTGATCCGCAATTGGTTCCTGATCCACAACTGGTTCCCTTACCTTATATGAAGAAATAAAATTGCAAATTATTAACATATTTTATCTGATTTATGTCCAAGAGGAAACTGAATTAAATCAACTTGTCATTTTATTTATTGTGTGTGTCAAACTTTTACTAATGGGATATTTGGTACATTATTTTTTATCAAATAAATCACTTGATTTTATGATTTAAATAACAGTAAATAACATTCCTTAACTGAGATATGAAACCTAACTGAGATACTTGAAATATTTCTTCACTTCATATGTTACAGAGCAAGAACAAAATGCTTAATTAATGATTTTTTCCCCTCTTATTTATTTGTAGCACTGGCAGTTATTGCAGGGAAACAACATTTTGTGACATTTGACAAGACGTTTTATGACTTCATTGGTTCCTGCACTTATTTGCTTGCCCACGATTTTATTAATCACAATTTCACTTTAACTATGACCCATGACAAAAAGAGTGGACGCAAAGTATATACGTTCCTTCTAGGGGATCGTGAATTGGACGTCGCTTCTGATTCTGTAGTGAAATTGAATGGGAAAACGGTGGAACTGCCACAAAAGATAGGAGACACCAAAATCACCCGTTTTGGAAGCATCATAACAGTCCAACCAACAGCATCAGTATTATTCAGGGTAAGATGATTTCGATGGTTAAATCAGTGAATTTATTGCAGTTAGAATAAGAGAATGCGTTAGAACTGAAAGAGATTTACAGAGAATACAGAAAAATTAATGTTAAAACTCAGCAAATGAATGTTATATAGAACAATATGTCAGAAAGTCAAAAAAGAAGCAAAATAAATAAAGAAAGAAAGAAAGAAAAATAAGACGACAATAACTGTGTAAGAAGACATGGAAGTTGCTGATACTTATCCTAGAATATCCTGTGGTCTATTGATTCTGATGTAAATTGGATTCATAAATAAAGAGATTGAGTTGAAAACTACCATTATATTTTGTAGAGCATTGATAACTAATTATCTTACTAAGTTTAATTGTGTAATGCATTATCTCATTCATTAAACAATTTTAAAAGTTTGCAATGCATACTAACAAAGGAAACTGTATTAAGATTAAGTGTTTTTTGTTTCTTGGTGTAAGATTTTTGAGATTACTGAATTATTCCATCTTTGGACACACAACTTATGAAAATGAAATCCGATTGACTTTAATTCTAATAAAAACTTAAGTTTATATGATTCTGATAATTACTTCTTCAAAATGAAAAATTTCATTAGTAGCCAATCTGATTGGACTGGCTAGGTAATACTGACACCTCAAAAAAAAGTTCAAAGTGTGCAAATGGTCAGTTTAGTTGTTTTATTTATTTTGTTTGTTTTTCTTTGTAATTGTATTTATTAATCGACAATTAATAACTCTTTGTATGATAAATATATTGTAACTTTAGTTTATTTCAGCTAAATGTCAACATTTAGCTTCTCATAAATTATCTTTTTTCTTTCGCATTTTTTTTGTTTTTGTTTTCTGAACTATAGGTTATCCAAATATTGGCTTAGGCCGCGCGGTTGGCGTTGTTCCTAAGACACTGGCCTCTCACCTCTGAGTTCCGAGGTTTGGTTCTCATGTGGGTTTCGTGATGGTGGACGATCCGCGCTGGGCAGGTTTTCTCGGGGTTCTCCCGTTTCCCCTGCGAGTCCCCCACCATACTTTCTCAATCTTTCTCTCCGTCTGTCCTCATTTCCGTGGGTTGGCACAATAGATCTTTCAGGTCGCAGTGTTTGGCTTTCCTGCCGCCCACATTCACCCCATGTAATAATAAAAAAATATTGGCTTATGAATAAATAATATTTTTGCTTATTTTTTTTCAGTGTAACTTGGCATTTGATGTATGCTCATTACGTATAGGAGGCTGGTATTTTGGAAGAACTGGAGGATTATTGGGCACCTATTCAAATGAACCTGGAGACGACCTGATCACTCCTGATCGAATCAGTGAACCCCTTGCTGAACGCTTTGCTGCATCATGGAATGTTGGAACTAAACACTGTAAAACGGATGAGAATCATGCAGTTGTTGTGGCACCTCTGCATAATAAATTTGTACCATCGATTTGCAAGAACTATTTCCAAAAACAACTTTCCTTCAAATTCTGTTTTAAGCAGGTGATTATTGTAATTAAATAATGTTGTTTTTAGTAATTAAACCAATAAACATTTTCTCTTTCAGTCATTTAGCATTAATAGAGAAGTCTTCGACCTCCAGTAAATGTAACACAGGGGTGTAACGTGGCCAGGATGGTGGGGGCGGCCCGCCCCGAGTGACACTTTTTGGGGGCAGCAAAATTTCACAATAAATAACAATAATAATATCTTGTAATCTGAACTAAAAATTTTAACCATTTCCTTTCATATTTTTTTTCATATTTTTGTTGCACTTACAATTCGGACCGATTAAATTGAGCATGGAACTTTTTATTATTTAATCTGTGACGGAACAGGTGAATCCCTTTTATTTAAGTGAGTGTAGTTATGTCGCTGGCTCTAGCGACTGGCAACACCGTCTGTATTAATTCTCCTTCCAAAGCATCATTATTTTTCTTTTGTTGTCGTTTGTTTGACAACATAAACACACGGAATAGATCAAAGGTTTGCTCATCTGATGGATTTAATACTTGGTGGAAACTGAATCTTAATGTTTCAAGTCACGAATCAAGTGCAGTACACAACCAAAATTATTGCAAGGAAGGAGTTAGAGACCAGACTTCAAAAAGGACTGACTATTGACAAGAAAGAGCAAAACCTTGTGGCAAAGGAAGCAAAAAAAATGGCAAGAAATTCTTATCAGAATGTTTGATATTATAAGATTCCTTGTGAAACAAAATTTGGCCTTACGTGGTCACAGAGAAAATGATACCAGCGCTAATAGAGGCAACTTTTTAGAATTGGTGCATTTAATCGCAAAGTACGATCCTGTACTTCGTGAACATCTTGTAAGATCTAAAATGGGTGGCAAAATTTTAATCACTTATGTGTCACCAAAAATTCAAAACGAATTTATTGCAATTTTGAGAGATAAAGTTCGCCAACATATCACAAGAAGTAAAAAAGGCCAAATATTATTCGATTATATTTGACAGCACTCCAGATATTTCTCACAAAGACCAAACAAGCCAGGTATTAAGATATGTAGTGATTGAAAATCAGAAAGTACAAGTAGTGGAATCTTTTATAGATTTCATTGAAACAAAAAATAAAACTTATAAACGAATTTCAAACTTGATTTTGAGAGAGCTTGAAGCTGATGGTCTCAATATAATGAACTGTAGAGGCCAAGCATATTATAATGCTGCTGTTATGGTTGGAAGGTATTCAGGAGTTCAGCAAAGAATAAAATAAATAAATCCCAAAGTTGAATTCATACCTTGCTGAAACCATTCGTTAAACCTGGTTTGTTTAAATGCTGTCTAGTTGAGGCGAGTTCAGTAACTTTTTTCGGTACATTAGAACGTTGCTATTATTTTTTTCCATGTCCACACATCATTGGGAAGTTCTGATAGCAGCTACAGGTTTAAAGTTTAAAAATGGTTCAGGATACGCGGTGGAGGAGCGCAAGAGGCGATGCTGTAAATACTCGTATGACACGGCATCATTACAAAGACATTTTGGTCACTCTGGAAAAACTGACAGACAGATGAAAGCTTAAACACAAGAACAGACCTGCTTAAACGCAGGAACTTTGCTAGTTACGATGCAATCATCTTCCTTTCTTTGTTTCTTGGGCCTCTGGCAACCTGTGCTACATGAAGTGAACGATGCACAAAAATATTTACAAAGAAAGGGACATAAAACTGTGCACTCAGAAAGTAAGTGCTTTGCAGATGGTACTGACAGAGAAACGAGAGGAATTGACAGACGGCGCTTTAAGTTATGCAAAAAATATGTGCGAAGACCTTGGCATTTCCATGGAACCTCAGAGGCGCAAAATGAGAAGGAGATTTTGACAACGGAAGTACAGATGCCAACTTGTCCCATGAAAATGAGTTGAGACGGAAACTGTTTTCTTCGTTAGATAGATTAATTGTAGAAATTCATGAGAGGTTTCAGTAGCTACGAAATTTGGCGGAAAAGTGTGCCTATCTAACGCCAGCTACACTACTAGATTCGGACGACGCTGAATGTAATCTAGACTATGCATCTGCCGAAATTGACGAACAGGACTTCAAGCTCGAATGAGTTCGACTACGGGCTTTCATAGCTGCCACAGGCAACGAAAATAAATTAATTAATGTGGACCCACTTGGATTATTACAATTTATTGTGAGATCCAAGCTGGTAGATACTCTGCCCTATATTATAATAATGCTTCGAGTATTCCTCACAATTGCCATAAGCAATGCCAGCTGTGAGAGAAGCTTTTCAAAGTTGAAGTTGATCAAAAATTATTTAAGATCAACAATAAGTACTTTAAGGCTAACCAATCTGGCTATCTTGTTTATTGAGCAAGAAGTATGTGATGCTATAGTGCAATAAAAGACTTTGCTCTTAGAAAAAGTAGACAAATAAAGTTTTAGTTAAAGACAGAAGTTTTATTTTTAATTCTATTAATTTTTCAATAAAAATATATATCGTAACAGTATCATTGTAGTTCTAGAATTTCTGTAAATTTTGGAGCCTTTTGGATTTAAATCCCTAAATAAGGGGGCGGCGATTTGGCCTATGCCCCATACGGCTGAAACCCACGCTACGCCTCTGATGCAACATTAATATTAAGAGCAAAATGGAAATGTTAATTGTGCTACCCTGTGAGGCAGATGAATCTAGAGATTGATCTAAAATACTTAAACAATAGAAGCTTAACATTTCTTACTCTTAATTTCATGATGAAGCTGGAATAAGAATTACAAAAAGAATAAAAATAAGAATTACTAACTCACCTGTTCATTTGTTAATTTTTATAGAAAAATACATTTTCTACATAATCCAACAAAACCAACTGTTTATTTAATTAAAATTAATTATTTATTTAGTACTAATAATTAACAAAATTCAAATATTCATAAGTAATTTTTATAAAGCTCGTCTTTATTTATATATTAAGATCTGACAATTATATCAGTATATGATTCTCAGGCCAAAGCATTCAACATTCCTTACACCTCCAGAGCTCATGGCAGTACAACTGTCATCTATATATATAAAAATGAATCTTTCTTTCTTTCTTTGTCCTTTATACACTCCTAGGCCCTTTGACCTATCTGGACCAAACTTTGCAGAATTACTCTTTAGGACCCTGCGGAAAAGATAGCCTATCTTAGAACCTGGAGCCCCCCCCACCCCTTAAGGGGTTGAAAAGGGGTAAAATCCCTGAATTACCCAATATCCACCTGGTGGTGAAATCGAGAACTACACAAATATTGTGTAAAGTGAAAAATTCTCTTTCCATGGGGGACAGGGACACCACACTTGAGTGGGGGAAGGCGACACAAGGGCCTAAGTGTCCCACACCCGACCGACACTGGGACCTTATATTTAGGGCCCCTTCTCGGGCCCCCCAAGTCAATTGCAAAAAGTCAAGCGAATTGCAAAAATTCGCTCTCCTATGGGGGACAGGTCCACCACACTTGGGTAGGGGATGGTGACACAAGGGCCTAAGTGTCCCACCCCCGATCGACACCGGGACCTTATATTTACGACCCCTTCTCACTGAGCCCTTTCTTTCTTTGAGTGGCATTGCAACGCATGCTGGGTACAGCTAGTTAATAATAAATGTACTTATTCACCCTTTCGGTTATGAGAGCCGTTCCTCTTCTTTCTTAGATCTTCCATCATTTGTAGAGACATTGCAGAAGGAATTTGTTATCTGCAAGAGTTTTGCTTGCTTAGCATTCAGCTTCAGTCAAACATTCCATGTAGCAACCCTGCTCCCAAAGGCATTCTCAAATTCTCTCATGTATATTGTATCAATTAATGGCAGTTTTTCTATACCAGCAGTTCCAAACTCAGAAATTACAGTCTGAGACTGTACTGATATTTCACCATTTCAACAGACTGAGGCACTGCAATAGTGATTTCAAACGTGGTATCTAATAATATTACGTTAAAACTAAGCAAAAGCCACAATCCATTCTAATGTCCACCTTGTAGGAGCTTTGATGTTACATGCTCCTTTTTATACTCTTTTGTGCCATAGTAGTGACATACATAGGGATCCAGATACATGTGGCCAAATGATGTAGTTGTTCTCTCTATATTTTTTCCTCTAATCCTGTATGTAGAAAAAAAAATTGCACTTTTAACAAATTTTAATATGTTTAGTCAAAGTAGGTAGATAACTTAGCTGATATTTTACTAGGTGGATCCAACTCCATATATGGAGATGTGTGCTTCAGATCTGGCAACTAAACCAGCATATGATGAGACAGCTATCTGTACTTCAGCTGCAGCCTACATTGAGGCCTGTAATTTTGTTGGAATTCCACTCAGCACTCCCAAAAATTGTGGTAAGCTGATCTTTCTTTTGTATTCCATTATAAATCATCCGTTTGATAACTATCATATTATAAATAGTATAAATGTGTGTGTCTTTTTTTTAGTTCGCTGCTCACTCCCTGATGGAAGTATCATAGTTGAAGGAGACAACATAACTTTGTCCCAGAAGGAGATGCTCCGATCCACTGACGTCATATTTATTATTGAAGCTAATCAATGTAATGCTCCCCTTGTCAATGTCTTCCCAGAAATTGTCAAAACCATATCAGATACTCTAAGTAAAGAACGATTCACACAAAATAGGTAAAATTAATATAAACTTATAGAAAAATAGTTTTTAAGTACCAGTACTAGTACAAAGAGGAAAAACTGGATTCTAGAAGACAAAAATTTCATGGATTTTTAAATAATTAGTAAATTCTTATTAATATTATTATGTTTGTATGTTTCAAACCTTGGGTTTCCCCAGCAAAAACAATATGGCGGGTCAAGGACCAAAGCACATACTGCCAATTATTATTATTATTATTATTATTATTATTATTATTAATCAAATGGCAGGAACATTGAAAATACATAATTGATCCGTTGTCTCACTACCATTACTCAATCTGGACATCTTGCTAAATGGTTTCTATCCATTTCTTTGTTCAGATAATTAGTAAATAATGCTACTGAATTTCAATTAAAATCTGTAAAAAACATGAAAGTAAATTGAGGCATAATTTAAAAACAACAACTACAACTATTTCTAAAAATTGATAACTTCATATAAATATGAAACTGTGTGTTTCTTCAAATTTAAAAAGATTATGAAAAAAATAATGTTTCTTGATTCTTATATAAAAAAGAAAGAAGAATTAAATTTTCCAAAGATCTTCAAAAATACCGATTGTTATTTCTTGACAATGTATGATTTTTTTAATATTTTATTCCAGAGTTAAAGTTGGAGATCTTTAGTAGTTCTATTTTTTCTTCTTAAATCAGTATAAATACTCATGAAGGAGAGGCAATTCTAAATAGTACTCTATTGTGATTTATAAATGTCAAGTTAAATAATGCTTTTATATGTTCTCAGTATTCGGAATGAGACATTGGAACAAGTGAACAACTTTAAATACTTAGGGTGTACTATAAGTAGTGATATGAACTGCTGCCAAGAAGTCAAGAGGACGATAGCAATAGCAAAGGAGGCTTTTAATAGGAAAAGGAGCATCTTCTGCGGACCTCTGGAAAAAGAACTAAGGAAGAGACTAGTGAAGTGCTTTGTGTGGAGTGTGGCATTGTATGGGGCAGAAACATGGACATTACGACGCAGTGAAGAGAAACGACTAGAAGCATTTGAAATGTGGATATGGAGAAGAATGGAGCATGTGAAATGGACAGACAAAATAAGAAATGAAGCTGTGCTAGAAAGAGTGGGTGAAGAAAGAATAATGCTGAAACTGATCAGGAAGAGAAAAAGAAACTGGTTGGGTCACTGGCTGAGAAGAAACTCCCTAATGAAGGATGCACTGGAAGGAATGGTGAACGGTAAAAAAGTTCGAGGCAGAAGAAGATTTAAGATGATCGACAACATTATGGTAAATGGATCTTATGTGGAGACGAAGAGGAAGGCAGAAACTAGGAAAGATTGGAGAATGCTGGGTTTGCAGTGAAGGACCTGCCCTTGGCAGAGAACTATGTATGTATGTATATGTATGTATGTATGTTCTCAGTTGTTGTTGTTTTTTTTCCAACTCTGTCCTTCAAGAATATAAAAGATACCTTAAATAACACACCAATACATTAGACAAAAAGTGGGCAACTGTATTGTAATTACGATATAATATCATTGTTATTCTTCGTTTTCAAGATGGTAAAAACACATCTCAATAGCACAGACTAAAAGCAAAAACCAACATTTCTTCATTATTTTAAGGTCATTAGGGGCAATGTACAGAGGGGTCCAGAACTATGTACTCACTCTTTGATAATCAATATCTCGGGAACAAAATGACATAGATGTACAATTCTTGCGCCATACTGTAGTTCAATGATGAGGATTTTGCAGGGAAATTTATCTGGTATGATGAGGCGGAGTTCAAACTCAATGGTACTGTAAACCGTCACAATTGTGTGTACTGGGCTCCTGTCAATCCACACGTTCACGTAGACAGGGAAGTGAATCTACCAGGTGTTAATGTGTGGTGTTCTATCATCTCGCGGATTGATCGGCCCTTTCCTTTTTGTAACTACTGTAACTGGTGAGACGTATCTCCATATGCTACAAACATTGATTTTTTTCCTGCCATTGGAGAAATGAGGTATTTTATCTACAGCAAGATGGTGCTCCACCTCACTACCATCACGATGTCAGGGTGTACTTGGATGCCACTGTACCTGGATGATGGATAGGTCGCAGAGGTGCCATCAAGTACCCATCACAGTCTCCAGACCCAACATCCCTGGACTTCTACCTGTGAGGGACCTTGAAGAATGAAGTTTATGGGCAAAAGCCAGCTACATTGGAAGCGCTACGAGAATCCATCAAAGCATCGTGCGCAGCCATCATGCTGGACACACTGACATCCGTAGTTCGCTCAGCAGTTGAGCACTATGGACGCTGTACTGGCATTAATGGTGGTCACTTTGAACATCTACAAGGATTCGTGTGACCATTGCCATTTGTTGAACAATTATTGAACTACACTATGGCACAAGAATTGTACATCTATGTCATTTTGTTCCCGAGATATTGATTATCAAAGAGTGAGTACATAGTTCTGGACCCCTCTGTACATATATTGTTAAGAATTGTGACAATTTGTTTTTATTAAGTTATTGCAGAGAAATCCAATTGAGAAGTGAATACATTGAAGAAAGAAAAGTATTCAGTTGGGAATACATCTGCATGTGAAGAAGAAACAATCGATCCTGCATCCTTATAAAAATAAACAGCAAAAAAAGTTGAACTGAATTATCAGCAGAAGAGAGAATATATGATATCAGATATGAATGTAACATGCACTTTAAAAATCTTTCCCTGGATGCATGTGTGGTATGTAAGGTAAAAGCACTGAAGGTATGTGAAACAAAAGAGCTTTTGTAGCTGAGCAAAGCATTTTGATTTTATGCTTTAGAAATAGTGATTAAAAGGATGGGCACAGTTCACAGAAAAAAAGTAATTTAGAAACATTTTTTGCAGTTACCAGAAAAGGGCTACCACCAAGACAAATCTATAA
Organism: Thereuonema tuberculata; assembly: GCA_023159025.1. Lineage (NCBI taxonomy): Eukaryota > Metazoa > Arthropoda > Chilopoda > Scutigeromorpha > Scutigeridae > Thereuonema > Thereuonema tuberculata. The sequence continues at coordinate 28,167,551 of JAFIDM010009631.1, forward strand.
CTATAATCACTATAAAGATTCAGAAAATATAGCCTTTAGATACGACTAAAGAATATGCTTCAAAACAAGTGAAGTGAAAATGCATGATTTCAGCCATTGATCAAAGCAACATCTGCTATTTACCTTCACAAGCATCTAATGAGTTTGTTGGTACAGGATCTATGACAACTGAAGGGAAAGTTCCATTTTGCTCTGAGATAAAGATTAAATAATCTAAACAATAAGAGTTGAAAATATGATACTATTTTGTGTTAGATGATGATGATCAGGAAAAAGAGGCAACTGGAATGAATCACAGCTTTTGTATTTGTGGTTTATACTTTCTACTATGGAAGGATATATTAATACACAGATGAAAATTGGACAGAAATTAGAGATCTAATGAGGATATGGAGAAATCACATGTTTTGGGAGAAGTCTTGAACATATAATTAAATCTGATAAGCAGAAGTTAAAAAACCTGCATACATAGTTGTTCTTTTTTCTTATAAGAATCTTAATATAGACATGAACATTACTGAAAAAGAAAGGGTCTTTGGATTTGACTGATCATTCCATTCACTTCCTTGTAGAAGATATTGAATGAAGACTCAAGATGTTGAATGAAGACACAAGAAATTAGATGCAGAGACTTAATAGAACACTTCAACAATGAAACGAAAAATTATTGAAAGACTAAAATGATTTAAATTAACTATTTCTTACAGTTGCGTTCCTTATGATGAAATGAATTCATTTCCATTTTATATGAACCAACTTTACTAAATGATATTCACAGTTTGAATACTCTCCTTTATCTTTGGTAAATCCATCGAATGATTAAACAGAAAAATTCTGAAACCATTTTCCTCATTAGTTATGTTTGAAAATGAGTTTGAATGTTTGAAAAATGAGGCTATAAAAAGAAGATTCTACAAATTACTAAATCTTGATATCAAAGAAGTTTATCAAAACTTGAAATTTAATATAAGTACTTAGTGAATAACCCAAGAACAAAGTGATGAGTGTAGTGATCAAAGAGTTGTTTAATGTGAATGAAAATAGCAGTTGAAGACTGTTCAGAAAATTCTGTGCTCAATGTTAGTAATAATAATAATAAAAAAATACTTATGCTCAAAAATTATGCTGTGATAATGGAAAGTTCTAAACATTGATACATGAAACCAGAAATACGCATTATCTTTTAAAAAACAGACAAATTTGATGTTAACTTTAGTAACTGAGATTATTCGTATAAGAATGGAGAGAGAAGCAATTTCAACATTCAACATTATTCCTACACATGACATCATTTAAAGATACTGTATTGTTACTTCAAAAAGCCATGTGAGTTTTAAAGGAATTAAACAGTCATGATGCTAGAAATGTTTCAGGAAAGGAAATGTGCTAATAAAATTCTCCATCGCCAAACACTTCAATGAAACTCCACAGAAATGAAATTTATGAATTTAATTATACATAAAACTCATTGTACATACACTGAAGGGCAAAAGTTAAGTTTCAAACATGTAAAATAAGATTTCTAAAAAAAAAAACATTGTTAAATTCCAAAATGCTGAAAATAACGAACTAGAAAAATTCATGAAAAGTAATCTTTGCAAGATGTATGATCACTTTAGATAGCAATGCAGGTCCCACAGCATCTTTTCATACTGGCCAGAAGGTTGTTAAACAGTTCTGAGGATATTAATAACCATTCACACAAAAGAGCGATCTTAAGCTCAACAGGGCTTCTAGGACAAGAATGAGAGCAGCAAAGCATCTTCTAAAAGCATCCCACACATGCTCAATTGAATTCAGGTCAGAACAACTGATTGGCCAATCAATTGAATCAATTCCCTGTCTGTCATTGAATAAGAATCAAAAGCCTAATCCTTATTTCACCCAAAAGTTCATGTTACAAATTGTCTTTCTTTCTTACCAAATTTCAACAACATAATATAGTAACAATTAAAACAGTCTACGAAAACATAGTGTTAAGAAATGAAAAATCAAAGACTACACATAAAAAAACATTCACGCCTTTGAGTTTATCATCAGAGGGAATCGGGAACAGCCATTTCGGGACTCATTGCCTCTGAGATAAACTCAAAGGTGCAAATGTTGTTTTTTTATGTGCTGTGTTTGGTTTTTCATTTCTTAATAAATTTTCTGCACTTGTTTCTTATGAAAACAAGTGTTTTACATTTACCGAGACTTAAGTAAGAATAAAGACAAGATACATTAAAAAAAAAGTGCATTTAAAATGTAAATCTCAAAAAAAAAATCCCTGATAATATTTCTTAAAGCTTTTTAGGAAGATTTTAATCTGAAGTCAAATCAGATGAGGAAGATAGTGAAGTCATTTCTATGCAATTTTCTTGTTTTACAATTGACCTATTTTATTTTATTTATTAAATATAGTTTAGTGTAATGGAAGACAGTGACCTACTTCTAGGCTTGATATATTGGTAGATTAAGCCTAGAGATAGACCACTACCTTTCCTTAATTAATTTCATCTCTAATTTCATTCCCTGTAAATTAATTTTATTCTTTAAAAATATAAAAAAAAATATTAAAAAATATGTATTAAATGTATTTAAAAATGCATTACAAAGAATTACAAAGAATTAAAATAATAAGTGTTATTCTTGAATTAATCACAATTTCATCTCAGCAACTAAAGGTGACATTGGATGATGAAATGAATTGCTATTGTTAAGGCATTCTTTGCTTATTTTTGGGTGTGTATATACACACACTGGCTGATAAATTACGAACCTTTTTGAGTCTAAAGGTTCATAATTTATTTTGTCAGTGTGTGTAGCTTGACATATACAGTAAAACCCCTTTATTACGCTCGTCAAGGGACCATGACCTACAAGCGTAATAAGCGGGATAGCGCTATAAACGGGAAAGGATTTATGAGATGGGGAAACATTTAGACACCATTTTACAGGAAAGATACTTGATTCTGCAATAGATATAGTGCAAATGTGAGCTTATTTCCTATTAAAAAAATCTTTGATTGTGGTTTGCCGTGTGTGTGTG
>JAFIDM010009631.1:28180636-28200963 GCA_023159025.1 Thereuonema tuberculata
AGCTTTTTAAAATCACTTATTAATTATTTCAAGAATAATCACTTCACAACTCCCCCTGCTTCTAATGTGGATTAAATGTTTATCATTACTATGACGTCATTCCTAATAGAGAAATAAATTTACTTATCTTTTGTGGACCTAGTGCTTTGGTTAATCCGTCAGCAATGTTTTTCGAGGTTTCAATATATTCCACTGATAATTCTTTGTTCTCGACTGCTTCTCGGATGATGTGAAACTTAATATCAATGTGGCGACTTCTACTCTTATTAACGGTGTTGGTAGCTAACTGTATAGCTGCCTGATTATCACAGAAGAGTGTAATTGGTTTTACTATGAAATCCGATTCGTGGACTTCAATTAATATGTTGCTTGTTGATTTGATCTCAGAAACGCCTTGGGCCAATGAAATATATTCCGCTTCTTGACTTGAGCTCGCCACGACACGTTGTTTACGAGTCACCCAGTGTACGGGTCCATTTCCTAGCATGATCACGCAGCCGGAGGTAGATTTTCGGTCATCTTTGTCGTCTGCCCACGTTGCATCACAAAAAGCTATCATTTGTTTATCGCATCTAGAATAAACTAATTTCAAAGATTTTGTTTCTTTCAAGTACCTCATTATCCTTTTTAGCTGACTAAAGTCTTGTTCTGAGGGATTAGCATTTTTTCTCGATAAACGATTTACTGCATAGTTCAAATCAGGTCGACATGAATTGCACAAATAATTCAAACTTCCTACTAAGCTTCGATAGATTGTTTGTTCCTTTGGATTCAACAATTTTATTTCTTCATTGTTTGCTTTAACACTTATATCTAGAGGAGTACTCATCCCTTTGCAGTGCTTCATTTTGGAGGTTTCCAATAGCTCTTCTATATAATTCTCTTGAGAAATTTCCATTCGGTTGTTTGACCTATCGTACATTATTTTCATACTTAGAAAATCATTTATCTGTCCTAGTCTCTTCACTTTGTATATCTTTTCAAGTTTCTTCAAAGTTATTTCCACTGCATCATTACAAGGACTCATGATAAGGAAGTCATCAATGTAGACGATAACAATCACTTTAGCCTCACCTTCCATATTGACATACACGCAAGGATCTGATTCTATATTTCTGAAGCCTATACTTCTTAGCTTGTTTCTAAGTTCTAGGTACCATTGTCTACCTGCTTGTTTTAACCCATAGAGAGCTTTGGTTAGTAATACGCCATCATATTTTGACTTGTCGTAGCTCACTCCTTCGGGCATAATCAAATAAATTTCTTCATTCAGGGTTCCATATAAATATGCAGCGTTGATATCACATTGTTCAATTATCCAGCCCTGGTTAGTAGCTATGGCTAGGAGAGATCTTATACTTGTCATGCATGGTGTTGGTGCATATGTTTTCTCATAATCCATATATTTTCTCTGTGCGAAACCGTTTACTACTAGGCGTGCCTTATAGCGGTTCACACTTCCATCTTGGTGGTACTTGACACGGAAAATCCATTTTGATGTTAGGGGGATAGCGTATTTCGGTATTCGGACCTTCTTCCATGTCTGGTGGGATTCAATATTACGAAGTTCTTCTTCAATTGCGGATATCCAACGCTTGCTTTCTTCACCTTCAATGGCATCTATGTAATTCTTCGGTTCCTTTATGCTTAAGTGATAAGACTTCAACTTTGGTTGCTGTGTACTTGTTACTTTTCCAGAACGAAGTTGCATTTGCATTACTTCATCAGCAGTTTTATCTGTTTCTTCCTCTGAGGATCTAGCTACTTCATCGTTTTCAGATTCATCAGAACTTTGATCTTCTTGGCTTTGTCTATTTGGATTTGATAACATATCAATATAATCTTCAGGATTAATTTTCTTTAACTTTAATAAATCTGAACCCATTTGTCTCTCATTAACGTACACATTGCGTGTTTCTTCTAATCTGTTCTTTTCAGGCACCCAAATTTTATACCCTCTCACCTTGGAGGAATAACCCACAAAAATTCCTCGATATGCTCTCTCTTGAAATTTATGTGTCCGACGTGCCTTGGGAATCCTGATATAGGCTAGACTTCCAAATTTTCTGATGTGCTTTACACTTGGAACATAATTATTCCCATTCCAAATTTTTAATGGAATCTGATTATCAATGCTCTCGTGAGGGGTGCGATTTAGTAGGTAATTCGAAGTTTCAACTGCATAAATCCAATAGTTGACGGGCAACTTAGATGCTATCAGTAGCGAACGAGCACAATCCAGTAATGTGCGATTGTATCTTTCTGCTATGCCATTACTTTGCGGGGAATAGGGCGACGCAAACTGATGCTTTATTCCCTTACTTTGAAGGAATTCTTGTAAGCTTTGATTGATGTATTCCTTTCCTTGATCTGACATCAGACGTTTTACGGTTTTATTCATTTGATTCTCCACAAATTGAATAAAAATCTTTGTTACTCTCGGTACTTCTTCTTTTGTCTTTAGTAGATAAATGAACGACCTTCGGGAGTAGTCATCAGTAAACGTAAGAATGTATCGAGCTTGATAATTATTAGGAACGTTGATAGGGCCACATACGTCTGTGTGAATGATTTCCATTGTTTCGGTAGATCTGATCTGACGTAATTGGTGATGGGCTTTGTCGGTCAGTTTTCCTAATTTACATGCATCACATATCAATTCAAAATTTGTTGAAATGTTTTCTATTCCTCGGAGTAATTTCTTCTCTTCGACTAACTTCATTTTCTTAAACGAAGGATGTCCCATGCGCTCATGCCAAAGGGTTGCCCGGTCTTCTTTCGTCATTACAAATGAACGTTGTTGTGTTCTCCATATCTCCACGTCAGCTTGGTACAAATTTTCATGTAGTATTCCTTTAAGTACCCATAATCCTTTACTATCTGTAACAGTATAATGGTTACCTTCAATTGTTTGTAGGAATCCTTTTTGCGCTAGCTGAGGTGCAGAGATTAAGTTTAAGCCCAAATTGGGAACATGATATACATTATGTAGATTCAATCTAACGTGTTTATAACGAGACACCTTGCATCGTAGTTCCACGATACCTTTCCCAATCGCTTGAATCGGTTCAACCGATGCTCCATGTATATTAATGGGGTCTTCAAATGCACAGTAATCACTAAAATTTTCTAGCTTACAACAAATGTGATTCGTAGTTGCGCTGTCTAATAACCATGAATCAGTATTTACACTCACTGTTGAACGATTACTAGCGTTCATTATGGTTACTCCAGAGTATGCGTTCATCTGTTTACTGGATACTGATTTCTTGCTCTGAGGTTTTTGACTTCCAAATGTCTTACTCTTTTCCTTAGAAAAACTCTTTTCTTTATAGCGACAATTTCGTGCTATGTGTCCCAATTTGTTACAATTAAAGCATCTTCGATTTTCCCGTTTTGAGAATTGGTTTTGCGGTGTCCTCGTACGATATGCGTTAATTGCTACATGTTCCGTTTCTTCTTGACATTCTACTTTATCTCTGTCAATTTCATGCAGAATTCTATCTATAATAATTTCAAAAGTAAATTCGGGCGTATCTTCTTTAAGAGACAAACATTGAGCAGTGGATCTCATTTCTTTAGGTAAACCAGAAAGGACCATCCAGCATAATTCATTCTCAGGCATTTCTCCCCCAATTTGGTGTAATTCATTTAGTAATAATTTTAGATTCATAATTTCTCTTTCCAAAGTTTCACATCCTTTGAATCGTGTACTTCCATAAAGTTTTCGTTTCAGTCTGGATATTTTCAAACAATCCAACTTATTGTACTTATCGTCCAATTCTTTGATAAGCTTATAGGGATCAGATTGTTCTTTCACCAATAACCGGAAACGTAATTTTAGCATAGCTATAATTGCACCATAAGCCTTTTCTGATTTGTCTTTCATCTTACGTTTTTCTGCCTTTTCTTCAATGCTTTCAATCTCTGATTGAGACATATTTGCAGCTCGCCATAAGCCGTCTCTCATGAGGGTATTTTTCATCCCTATACGCCATGTTGAGTAGTTTGATCCGTTGAACATACTCATTGCACAACTTGCACTGTCGATTTCGGCCATTTTGCTAAAGGCAATTAGTCCGCAACTAGTGTGAGTCACCTGTACTTTTGATTCGTGTGGTTCCACACCTATTCTCTATAGTATCACTTCAGTCACTATATAAAATAGCCTCCAAAATTAAGGTAATTTGCGCAGTGGAAGCGTGCTGGGCCCATAACCCGGTAAATGAGAAGTGAACTGAAAGTGAACTAGAATAGGTTTTTTTTTTTTTTTTTTTTTTTATTTACAATTGGTATTTACAATCGGTTGAATTTATCAACCTGAAAATAGGACGAATAAATAAACAGGTAAGTCTTTTAAATTAAATATCTCAACACTTGATTGCAAGACTAGTAATTCTTATACATTGTTCGAATGGTACGATGAAACACATCTACTTGAATTTTCCATCTCGTTTGTACCCTGGGATGCCGCAATGTTGTGACTACTTCGTATTCCACGTGAGAGTTCCGTTTTTCACATAAAGTTCCTTTCTTATCTGCCAATAAACTGGAATAAACACTTTCAACAACAATGTATTAATTTACACTGAATAATTAATATTGAATATATCACTGCATTAGTAATGTTACACTAAAGCTTAATAATAATTGCTTAGTCAATATATCATTGTAGCACTAATATAATTATGCATTTAATTTCGCTGTTGCATAATAATTAATTATTTTTCTTTTTCCGTGATTTGCAATAAATATTATTTCTCTACTTCACTTGTATGAACGTTAAGCTTTAATATTCTTCTTTGTTATGTTTTTATTATTCTTTAGCACTTAACGATTAATGGCTTTTCTAACGAAATAATAAACAGAAATATTACCTTCTGTTCCTTGTGTGATTTCGAGCTGAAGTTGCGACGTTCATAAATTCCCGTTGAATTTTGCGCTCCTGGCTTTAATTCTACTACTTGTGGAATGGATTCCTTTGAATGCGTGGATTTCTCTAAACAATTCAATGAGCCTTATTCTTCGCCTTGATAACGTCTTAATTCCTTCGTAGGTTTCCTTTGCTTCTTACGAACCGTATTTGCTTCGTGTTGGAATCACTGCCTGACTACTAACCGTCAGCTGATTCTTCTCGCTTCTGCGCAATCGCTCTTCTTGACTTCGTCTGAGGCTCTCTTCTGGATTGCGTCATCGTGACGTTTTTGCTTCATTTCTTCGGGGAGGCATCGCAGCTTTCAACTTCTCGTGACACACGCACTGACTGGCTGATTGACTGGGAGAGAGAGAGAGACTGGAAACGAGGCAGGCTCGTTCCTTTATAGGCGATTTTCCGTTACGTCATATATTTAAATTTAATTTTGTTTCTTCCATTATTTTAATATAAAATTTAATTTGCATGAGAAGCTTTTTAAAATCACTTATTAATTATTTCAAGAATAATCACTTCACTCTCTAACTAAAAATTTTCTTTTCAAGCACGGTAATCACAATATATATCATCACAAAAATTAAACTTCAACTAATTAAATATAAATATTAATATAACTTATATCTAATTTAATATATACATCAGCAAACACTATATTACTTAAGCTATGGCAAAAGAGTACGGTAGTGTATATTTACTTGTTCTCAATTGTTTTCTCAGATGGATTTACTTAATAAATACTTACAATTATTTCGGCTCTCTGATCCTGACGTAACAGTTTGCTTCGTAGTTCTGCAGAGCGCAAACGTTCGTGTTGATCGACGTAAAGGATGCGTCCATTAAGAGCTGTGTCTGTGGCGCTCATGAACAAATCTCCCAACAGTTTGAGATCCACTGCTGCTGCCTGGTGTTCCATGTTGACTTCGGCGCTATAGTGAGACTCCTGGTTGCGTCCAAGCAGTTCGTTTAATAAGCGAGCGTTAATAGTGAGCTTCTGTCTCTGATAACGAGAGTAGTCAGCTTCCAAACGACCAGAAAACATCTCTCTTCCAGGGCTAATTGATACGTCACCACGCAGAGAGACATCCTGTTGAAGAAACAGCAATGCTATTAACAAAGACTTAGCATATAACATTCCTAATTTAAGTATTTAATTCATGCAAATCTCAGCCTCAACCTTTTGTTTCATTTTAAGGCATCAACTGAGAAAACAAATGTTATAGATCTTGGTTTTCTCAAGTTTTGAAGGCTGAAGGGCATTTATCCTTTTGAGAGGAAAAAAAAGTTTTCCAGTGTTATTTGCTTCTCAAAAATTACAAACTTAACTTGGGACAGGATTGACAAAATGTAAATTGTATTAATAAAGCTACAAAATAAATGAAAGTGATTTTGAACATAAACAAATACAATTAGCATGAACCGAATCTATATTGTTGTAAATATCGAACACGAGACTTAATTTTGCTTCTCAAAATTTAGGATACTACATGTCCAAGATGAAGGACGATCTTAGAGAGAAAATTCTAGAATGACTTCGTCTTTTAACCAATATGATAATAGTTGACAGTTTGGTGAAAGAATTATAATTACAAGCAGTAAGATTTGAGAGTTTAAAAAGTTAAAATATTTTAACACCAGTTTACTTAAGCAAATCATTTCAGTGTAATGCCTGTTTTTTTTGGTAAATGAATTTAAAAAGAGATATTATCTGACACTATATGTCAAAAATTATATCACTGAACTTTAATTATATTAATATTAGAAAAGCGATTTTGCTTGAATTTAGTCCTGTTAAGGATACCGAAAATCTCGTCACAATCACAAAAGAGGAAATTTCCCTTGTTTATTTCTGGTTTTGTAAGATACTATGTTTTGTATATTCAATATACATACATATTCGTACAAACTTAAATGTATGTAACAGTAACGTTTTACGTGTGCTGAACATGTGTTGAATAGTTCAAAGATGAAACCTGCAAATCTGATTAAGCATTTTAAAAAAAATATAATTATAAGTTTAAAAATATTTAAAAAACATGACATGACCATGGTTTTCACTTGACTAACATTATGAAGTGGAAACCATGGTCGTGTCATGTTTTTAAATACTTTTCAACTTTTAATTAATTTTTTTAAAAGGCTTAATCAGAAGTGCAGGCTTCATCTTTGAACTATTCATTTAAAATGTGTGTATTTTCATGATTGTTTAAGTAATTTCTTATACTATTTTCTTAAATTTCGAAATTAGCAGTTTAGCAAAATGTAGTTTGTTCAGTCAAGACTGATGTACTCCGGAATGTCATTTTGACTGACTGTCTATTGCAAATTACAAAACATCTATCTCCGTATAAACCCACCAATGCAATTTGTAGTGATGTTAGATAATGCTAGAGTAATGAACTATCCTAATCTAAATCATTCTTAATTGGTTTTGAGTTTCTGGATTTGCAAAACGGAAGAAATTACCTTTTCCAACCTCGGATGCATCAAAATTATTTTGATTTTGTGGGCGATGGTGTGGTCTCTGCTATCGTCCAAATGATCCACTTTCATAGAGATCTTTTTGGTGTCATCCCGGGCAGCGTCCCACCGGAAATCGACCGTAGTGTCTGTGTGAATCCCAGTAGAATTATAAAAACCAGTCAAAGATAAGGAACGGATGGGATGATCAAAACGGCAGCTCACATCATACAGGGCCTTCCAAGAATGAACAGAAAATTAAAGTAAAGTTTCACTAATTATAAGTAAATGATACTTAATTCTTTAAATTAAACCACAATGAACAACACAATTACAAAAAAAAACAACCATGATAATTTTAAATAATTAGAGTTTTAATATTTCTTACATCCTTCCTTACTTTTTCATTCTTCCAAGAATTGAGTTACTTATTAATACTTCAAACAACAAAATATTGCAATTTATAACTAAAAAAAATCGGTAATTAGTTTACTTCAATAAGATTTTCGATAAATATTGTTCAGGTGAGCAATTTTTTTTTTTTAAAGCAATGATGATACCGCAATTACACTGTTTAAATACAGGTCCGATTCTCTTTTTGGTCACTAGGAGGCTGATTTATTAGTACAAAGTGAAAAAACCAAAAACAAAATAAAAACATCATGTATGCATTACACCAAGCACATATTCTATGAAGAGAATTATGTGGCTGTGTTAAGTACTTAAGACATACAAACAGCAATACGTGATTTATTTGCTACATAGAATGTCACATAATGGTGGTGGCAAATATAACTTCTGGTATTTTAATATCGGTCCGTACTCAAACGATGATGTAAATGATGAATGTCCTCCTGTGGGATGTCATTCTTGATCCTTGAAACCCGAAGACGCCATCAGTCGAAGCTCACTGCCGGTGGCTAAAGGCTCGGAATTTAATCCAGTCCCGCATCTGTTTTATCGAGTAGAGGCCAGGGGAGTTGACGATAAGTTTCCAAAGTATGGTGAGTTGAATGGTGATAAGTAGGCGGATTTGTTCTTCCTGAAAAAATGCATCTCAGATTTAAGAATGAAATATATAGGAATGAAAGACTGACTGGATAATGTCCAGAACTGGACAATACAGAACTGGATAATGGTTAGGACTGATAAATGACCCCTTCACAAACACCAGAAGACAATAGCACCAGACACCATGATGCCCGGCGTGGATTCTGTGGTGGTAGCTACCGATGTAGTTAGCCTCTCAGTAGATATCGGTTAGTGATACACGAACATTACTTGTTCCCAGGCATCGTCTGCCATCTATCTTAACGATTTTGAATGATGGTATTAGCAACTCCTGTTTGTTAATTAAAAAGTGTTTTTTCCAAATGAAGCATAAGTCATCTCTTTAAAACAACAGTTGCAGCCTTTTTCTACAGTATTTTCGCAACGCATCCAATGGCAATTTTTCTGCTATTCTCGTACTGATAGTATTGATTGCAGAACATATTTGTGCTTGATTTATTTAAAATTTTCTGTGCATCTAGGATCTCATATAGAGTTCAAACTTGGAATTCTTATACAAATGACTTTATACTCTTCAATTTTTGTAGGGAATTAAGAAAAAGGAAGACACCAGTGTTAATAATGACCATCTAATGCCATTTATAATGTTAAAATGTTTTAAAGCCATCCTTAATGGAAGACTAACATGTTGGAATCATTAAGATAGTAAGACGAATAATACCGAGTTCTTTGTGAATATGCAGACGCACCTTCGACGCCACTTGATGCAGTGTTCGATTCCCGAAATGTAAAACTAGACTGAAGATGGTCACGTATATAGACATCAATTTTGTTGTATATCTGCATTTTCTGACCTAGAGGAAAGCACCACTGTGATATAGAACTAAGTGTTTGGCTCATCTTCATCTTGCTATTTTAGCAGAAAGTCATTCTACAGCTTATCAAATTCATTACTCTGGGTAAGATTCAAGAATGTGCTGATCTTTTAGCAAAGAAAAACCGTCTAGATTAGGGTTCATCTACCTAACCTAATGAGCCGTTATGTAGCCTATCATTATTGTGTTTTGTAAAGCCAGACTTAATGATTCGTTATTTCAGTAGTTCAAAAATTTCTGCAGGTTTAGATCATGTACTTGAGACAGACTAAACTATAATTAATTACGATTCTTCTTAATTAATATAACTAAGATACAATGCCGTATGATTACATGACGTTTAACTAGACACTGATTTTAGAATTTCTCGGATAAAATTTGTTGGAAATGTAACGAAGGGCAGAATACTCCATCTATAAATGGCCTCCATTAACTCTTATCTAATGAAAGATCTTCGACAAGATTTTGTTGATATTATTAGACCATCTTAGTCAAGCTTTTATCGATTCCATAGATCTTCGATGATGACTAAATTCGGTGCAGAATGAAGGTTTCAGGACGAAATTTCATTCTTATTTTCCGAATCCCTTAACCATGTTCTCTTTTCATCACTTGAGTTCTATGGATTTACTGTGTTTCTTATCTAGTATAATAAGGTTCAGAAAATCGATTGTTTAAATATGTTTGCTATCAGAAACTTAAGAAAATAAGCCCTCAATGACTCACCTGCTTATCTGTAGACTTATCTTGCAGCACAGCATCATAGGACATGATACTACCTGGATATTGATTCCAGCTAAACTCCACAGCTGATCGAATCTGCTGGTCTGTTCTCTCGAAATCACTCTTAAGAGTCATGATGCGGTTGGGATGAGTCGTCTGAATGGCGACGTCTCTTCTCGTCGCCGTCTCTTTAACAGTTGCGTTGATGTGAAGTGTGGCCTCACTCCTTCGTTGAAAATCCCAACAAATGGCGCTATGGTAATGCGTAACTCCATTGGTTTCACTTTTAGTACTGAGAATAATTCCCAAAGGCTGAAAGTTATTCTCAATTTCTATAATCTGAGAAGAGAAATAATATTAGCAAAGATATTTTATTATCAAATCAAATTAATGAAGTATTATATATTTACGTACATGTTCGTTTAACATGCAAACAGATAACAATTAATGAATATGAATTTTGCATGTTAACGAACGTGGTTATTAAAAATGCCATCATCATCCGATAGCCATTAATAAAAGTGAATAACAAAACGTTATGGAATGTAATCTATTCATGATTAAATGCACAGATTAATAAAATCGTTTATGTATGTTTTTAAACTCAACTTATTAATTTTATTAAACATCTTGTAATGAAAATATTATTACACTGTATATACTTTTATTAAAATACTTATTATTATTACTATCTTATTATTATAAGTTGTTACTCCAGTCATTGTATGATTTCAGCTAATCTTGTGGGGGTTAATTGCGGTCTTTATTTAGCCTTTAGAGGAAAATGAGTTTGGTAATATTCGCTCTGGTGAAAATGATCAAGAAAGATTTTTTTTGTTTCGGATAAACGCTAATAAAACCATTGACTTTTTTAGTAAATAACAATAAAATTAACTTAATATTGGCAATTAATTTAGATTAGAGAGACTTAAGGAGATTACCTTTTTGGTTACGGAAATAGGACCACTTTCTCCTTGATCACTGCCTTCTGTTGATGTGATTTTGGCATCCACAAGGAGGTCTTGGTGATAAGTAATGGCAGTTCCAACATCGAATTTTACATCTGTATTTTCATAGTGATATGAAGTTTTACTGTTGGAAATCAAATCGAACGGCGTATTCAAGCGGATCAACCCTTCCACTCTCTTTCCATGAAGGACAGCATGGTCGATCGCAGCCATGACTTCCATTGCTGGTGCCCATTTGCACTGTGCCATTCCCAGATATTCGTTTTCCTTAAGACGGTGTATCAATTTAAGGAGAAAGCGATCGTCTTTGTGGGAGGGAGTACGAACAAAAAGAACGCCTTCTAGGTCTCGCAAACTCAGCACAGCAGCCTCCAGCTGTACTAACCACGCTGCACTAGGATAGGAGATCTCTGCTCGTGAGAGAAAGCGTCCCTCTGCATTCTGCTCATATAAAAAGGTACTGTTGACGTTTTCGTATCCGGTGAACGGCGTATGAAGGATGCCAGTAGCTTGAATATTTGTGGAGCTATATTTGACCATGGTGCGTAGGTCGATAGTGTGAATCCGGTCCCACGTGATGACCAGGGAGCTCTCGAAGTCTCCCGGAAGACGGTTCACCTGGCCGGAGACGCTTATTTGTCTGGACGGAATATTAAGAGTAAACTGAGGTTGTATGTTTGTCACGTCATTGTTATAGTAAAGGGTTCCTTCTATGGTAATCAAATCATAATTAGGAATGGGAGTCCGGCCATTGAAAGTGATATCCCATGTCTGCTCCTGAGTGCGACGTCCTGTTGCTGCCATCCCCCAATCCTCGTAGCCTTCCCAGGGTGTAGTAATATCAAGAGCACCTTCTAGTGATTTCCAGCCATTGTGTTTGAATCTACCATTTACCTTCAGACTGGGAAGGACCTCGAAAGGCAGGTTCAGATTAAGAATTGTATCGATTTCTGACCACGAAGATGGATTTTTGAACACGAGGCTTGTCTGGTAAGTGCGTTTTGGTAACGTGAGGAGAATAATTCCTTCGATATTGCGAAGATCATCGCTCTTATAGTTCGCATCGATTGCAAAACTTGACAGCCAGAAATGCGGTGATTCCAATGTGAGACGGGTTTCTCCTGCTCTCCATCCATCTCCTTTGAAACTGAGGGTAAGATGGTTGGACTTGTCAGGCGTAAATATCTGCACACTGCCTTCGAGGGGAATACCTTTCTTAAACCCTAAATTCAGAACCACATTCCGGAAAGAGAAAAAGGTCGATTCCAGCTTCAGTTGTCCCTTGAGCTCTGTGCCCGTCCATTCCATTGATCCCGCGATGCTGTGTACTCGATCAGCGACCGTCAGAGTGACACTGGCTTCGATATGACGTCCGGCGTTCATTCTTATGAACTGGGCGTCCAGGAAGGCTGTAGAGAAGGAAGTAAAGGGTGCGTCCAGACTCAGCTTTATTGCTATGTCCTCGTTATCTGCATTCGTGTATTCGCTAGTGATGCTTAAACTCTTTCCAGGTGCATTAACCGATAAAGAACCATCAATTCTTGTCCATCCATCCGCTTGCAACTGGCCATGAATGTTAACTTGTTTCATTCCGTCAAATGGAGTCATTAGATTAATGCGAGCTTCCATGTGACGATAGTCGTTGTTGAGTAATTCACAGGTTATATTCATACTTGGGAAATTGGAAAATGGTGTTATCATCTGCAAAGAAGTTAAAAAGAAAAATAATTGTGAAATATTTATTGTTGGATATATTACTGAGACTTTAACATTTTCATTTCGTTATGAATGAATTCCCAAATCAAAAACAAACAACAAAACAAACAAAAAGTAGCTTTCCTTTACTGAACTGCCAGATATAGTTTTAAGGATAACTGATTTATTATAATTTTGGTGTTACTCTTTCCCAATTAAATCAAATTCTATCCAACAAGAGTAACGATAACTGATTAAATAAAGTTTCCGTTGAAATTGGAAAGTGAAATCCATATTTAATCAATTATATTAACTCTTACTAACCTTTACTGACATCTTGAAAGTTTTGGCCTGAACGATCCAATCGACATTTACTTCGAGCTTGTTCTCGCTCCATTGCAGAGTGGTGAGAATGACATATTTTGTGGCTGTAGCATCCTTCTGACCTTTGGCTGTGGCAACGAGTCGTAAGCTCTCCACGGGATGATACGGTGTTGTAACTGTTGCCATCAGCTGAATGGGAAGGATTGTGGACGCATCGAAGTTTAGGCTTCCTTTGGCCTCAATCTTACGGTCTGACCTCCACTGAAGCAGCCCAAACAAATCGTAACCGGCAACTGTTTGTTCAAAGCTCGCATTGGCTGCAATCATTTCTAGTCCTTTCAGTGGACTGCGGATGTTAAAAGCACCACTGAACAAACGAAATCCATTCCATTCCAAGGCCATTTCTACCATAACCTATGGAAAAAAGAATAAAAACTTCAAATTTATCACTTGACTGCTTCACAGTCAATTCCCATTATCTGTGCAGTCTTTACGAACAAATACTTAAATTTGGAAGCGTAAATAAATTTATATTGTAAGACCATAATCGGTTTAATAAGCAAATCCCGTTTATTTAAAATTAATTTAAAAATCTTGTGAGATGATAATGAAATCCATTTAAATCTTAAATAAACAGGATGATCCATTGTTAAATGAAATTATTTTTTGGTAAAAAAGACAATTTATTGAATTGTTGGGATTGGCCACAGAAATTAAAGAGTCAGTTCGGGAATTGTCAATAGTAGTAGATAATTAGAAATTATAATGAAAATCACCACAATCAGCGATTTGCTGCTAATTTTGGAATTATGGATTAATGAAAATGTAAAACGAACAACAACAGTAGTTAATTAGCAATGTGTAATAAAGAATTCAGAATATCTGTTAGTAGTTTATAAGCATATATAATCATTTGTATTTTAACATTATTTTTATAAACAGTAACATTATAACTCTGAAATTTAACAATAGACCTCCGTGACTTTCATCATATTGGTGAAGACTCACCAGAAAACTCAAAGCTGACCAGATCTCTAATATTTAGTGAGAATTATTTTGTAAAAAAATTAGATTGTATATAAAAATTATGTAAATGTTATTAAAATGAAAGATAAATAATTATTAAATTCTCTTTTACCTTATTACTTTGGGGCCATTCTAGACTAATGATCAGTTCCTTCTTAGCTTTGGCGAAATCGTATTTAAACGTGAAGATAACAGACTCAAATCCATTAAAAGAGGTTTTAAGAATTAAGTTGGAATCGAAATCCAATTCTTTGATTGACCACGAAACGGAACCGTCGACAAAGATATCACTTTTTCGTACTAACACTGACACCAGGGGGCTTCCATTGTTAGATACCAGTCGACCACTCAGTTCTACATGATCAAAACTAGAGAAATGACTCAGCAAACGGACCTAAAAGAAAACGATCAAGCAAAACCAAAGGTTAATGCCGAAGAACTGAATCTCCAAAAGAGTTTTTGACTTGAATGAATAAAAGAAAATATACAGTGGGACTCGGATAAACTAATTTAAGTATTGTCATTCCTAATATAATAATAGTTTGAAAACGGAACATAAGGAAATTTGGAGCCATCTTTTCAACTTTTACAGAAAGTTTCAGTTATTTTTATCTTAATCAATATGATCACTAAACATGTTACTTAAATATCAGATCCTTGGAAAAAAACTCATGGCCTGTAATAATTATATGCCGTAATTACTGAACAAACCACATAAATCACACATTTCCCTTTTTGGAAGTAAATCCTTGTATATATACTGGGCTAGAGATAAGGAAACGGGCTCTGAGAAGCTCGTACCTGCCTGGCCTACGGCTAGCGCAAGCCGTTCCGTGTTGCCTCCTCGCGGCGCTAGATGGTAACGGCATGAGATGCCGGCTAAAACACGAAAATTGCATGGGTTAAGAGGCACCCTGAGTCCCTGGCCAACCAGGCTCTTAAATACCTCCCCTTACTTAAAAGCGGTTTCACGATGTAGATTGACTGATATCGGACATAGAATTGACGGTAACCTGAGCCCAAACGGCTCGGTAACAGGGGAAACAGATGCCTTTCTCACAATGAGGACTGCCCAGTTGTCATCTGCCCTCCCCGCAGCCCGAGAGGCTTTCTTTACTTGAGTGCGACTAATTCGGCACCCAGCCGAAGGCATCACAGAGCGGGATTATTTACCTCGCGAACTTACTCGATGCCATTTTTACGACTTGTACGGTATGGCTCTACCGTCCTATCTGCCCGGCTTCTTGGCCACTTGGACGTGACCACTACAGGACGGCCGAGCGCTTCCTCCACTAATAGAAGTCGGGTACGGGTGGTCAAAATGGTCTTGAATGGAAGTGCCCAGCTTCCATGGTCTCCTCAGAGACACCTCTTCTCGTAGTGTAAGTGTTTAGAGGTTTTCCGGGCCTCTGTGGCTCCGCGGCAGCCACCGCAAGGGAATAAGTGTTTTATGTGTGTGATGTCCTCCGTGTATGTCGGGTAAGTGTTCAGAGGTTTTCCAGGGCCTCTGTTGCTCCGCTGCAGCCACCGTGAGGGAATCAGTGTTCTGTGTTTGTCGTCGTCCGTGGGTAACTCTATCCCCCTTGTGAACAGTCCTTCGCTGCTGTCTCTCCTCCTCTTTCTGCGGGCCTAACTTTCCGGGGTTGGTGGTTTCGTCCCAGTCTAGATTGTAGGACCATAAATCCTCTTCCGCTGAAACCCTTGATTGGGTATAATTGCGTGTGTAGTCTATGTATATTATGTTTAGAAGAAACGTGCTGGTCTTCTGAACGACGCTGTGATTCTCCTTCATGACAATGCCTGACCACAAGTTGCCCGGAACACATACAACTTGCTGCACGGTTTCCACGGGAAATTATGGGACATCTTCCATACAGTCCTGGTTTGGCTTCCAGTGATTTTCATCTGTTCCTTAAAAGAGCACATGTCAGGTCGACGCTTCAGATGCAATTAAAAAGTCCGTGATGCAAAACAATGGCTACAACAACAGGGCCCTGACTATTGTGTGGCTGGGAAAGACAAACTGATCTACTGTTGTGACAATGTCTCAATATCAAAGTGACTTTGTAGAAAAATAGAATATCTGTGCAACTTTAAGGACATCATCTCAGTTTCTTCCAATAAAGGTTTGCTTGTCGTTCACAAGGTTTGTAAACTTTTTTACTGATCGACCAGTAAATATTTACCAGTTCACAGTGAAACTGTCATTATACTGAATTTTAACAAAAGTTCTATTTCCATCAATTTAGAAATCTTAAACTTGTATCCATCAGTATTTTCCTTTGATCTTAACAAATCATTCTTCTTTAATCGACAATGATCAACTTTGGACCACGAGCTAGCTCCACCTGACAACGTAGTCCCAGGGAGAAACGGACGAAACACAGAAGAAGAAAGAAACAGCCATGCCCAAGCCGGGATTCGACCAAGCCGGGACACATTGACCACACGGCAGACCGCCGTCTAGACGTCAGGCCATGGCGGAACGGCTTAACAAATTATTATTACTTTTATTATTTATCTGCGATGTAGTAACAACATTTAAACAACAATATCAAATCAATTAAATAACAATATCGATTAAAAAAATCGAACACCTAAGGTTTTACTAATCTTTTAAATCTCTATTTTGTTTTCTAACGACTACCTTTAAATGCTCATCAAAAGAGATACTTTCATTTGTAATTTATACTCTGCTAATCTTAACTTAAAATTTTGATTTCACTCCAGTTAAATTCTTGCTGGAGATTATAAATGAAAAAATAAATTCACCATTCAGGTTATTTTTTTCTTTTTAATGCTTAAAAATCTGACTTAGGTTATTTTATAATTTTTTTAATTGTTGTTGTACAATTTACTGCATGTCATTTTACAAGTGATTAATAGATTGCTCTAATTTTTTATAATTATAGAAAATTGCCAGAGATCTGTAATTCTGTAACTGCATTACAAGTTTTATTCATAAATGTAAAATCTGTGATTCATTTTTATAACAATATACTGGTATAATATTTAATAATTAATATTAATAATATAATATTAATAATAATATAAAATAATATAATATTTCTTAAAGATTATATGGTTAAACAGTATGAATCTATCTAAAAACTATAGTTAATCTGCTAGATATAGCCAAAGAAGTTTTTTCTATATATTTTCACCTTAATTTAATTTTTCAAAAATTATCTAACAAAAAGGTTTCTTTAATTTAAACGTTAAAAGTAAAAAAAAAAAAATCTCATTTACTTTACTCTTAATATAATTAAAATAAAAATCAAACATTTCAATGTAAAAATAATCACAAGATACATATTGTTTGCTCTCACTTACCTGAAACCAGGGATTCTGTTGCAAATATGGAAATACTTTCCCAGAAAAATCTATTTTTTTATTTTGGGTCCATTGGGTAAGAAGCTCGACAACGTACGTATCATCAGAGAGACCATATTTGCCGCTAAGAATCAGAGTCTCATAACCAGAAAATGGACTGAGGAATTCAATATGAACTGCCTTCAATTGTGGATCAAGAAGAAGCTGACCGATGAGCTCTACTTTCAACTTCTGATACTGAGCAGCTACAATCGCACTGCTATTGGATCCACGGTTGAAATACTCTCCATGGAGCTAAGGAAATGAATGAGAGAAAATGAGAAAACTTTACATTAAAATGCATTAGATGCTAGATTGAATGCATTAATAAGGACGGATTTTCAGTTAAACCATATATATGTGAAAATAACCAAGCACTTTTAAGTAATACATTTTACAAAGTTTAAGTTCTAGAAATTTCTTTCGTAATAAATGTGTTAAATAATTTACTTGTACAATATAAAATGGAAAATATTACGTTTTAACTTATTTTAATATACCTAATATCGTGAGCGCTCGCACATACGGGCAAGGGGGGGGGGGGCATTTTCAATTTATTTTCAATTTAAATTGAAGTCATAGATTTTTTTCCTCAAGAGATAGAGAAGGATAGAAAACTAAAATTAAATTTAATTATAACTAATTACTTTAGTTTATTTATGTTTTATATAATTATTATAATTATTTTATATAATATTCACAATATAAAGTACAATTTTTTTTTCAATATTTTTTACACTGACAATATATCTTCCCCCCCTCCCCCTTGGAAAAAATCCTGTGGGCGCTGATGCATACTATTTGGTTAATAAAGAAAGCTTTAACGTGCTCAAATTATAACATTGAAAGTGAAAAACAGACGGCACAAAAGAATGTTTTCGTGCCCTGAACCATCATCGACGGGAATCTGGGACAGCCGTTTCGTCAGCCGGATTTATCCTCGATGATAGTATGTATTAAAAGTTCTGAGCCTATCTAATATCATACTTTAACAAAGTATTGTATGTGCTTTGGTGGTTATCCGTTTGGACACAGACTAAAAGGAATTGGGAGAGATTTCCAAAATTGGAGAATAACGCCCCCTTCTCACTTTCCCAATTTAGACCTGAATTCGAGAGATCAGGTCTAAATTGTAAATCAAAAATTAATCGACTGACGTTTGTGTTCAGTGGGCAAGATCAGAGAAGGACTTTAGCTGCTTCTTAAAATCGTTTTGATGTAAAATACAAAGTGAAAATGTTGTCAAGAGAAAGTTTTGACAGCTAACAGATTAACATGATAATGAGAATAGATATTTCTTCAACCTACATTACTTTGATAAGAGTTCAGCAGTCAGGGCCGTTTCTAGGTATTCTGCCGCCCTAGGCGAGAACTGAAAAAGCCGCCCCCTCCCTTTCACTACCATCACTCCAGTGTTTCCCAACCTTTTTTGTGCTATGTCCCACCTAAAGTGTCTAAAGTATTCTATGCCCCACCAAAAAAAAACAAAAAAACCCCGACTTTTCAACTTTTACTACCAAAAAAAAAAAAACGACTTTTTAATTTTTAAAACCAAAAAAAAAAAAAAAAGGAAAATCTTATTTTAACAATTAAAAAAAAAAAATCTTATTTTAACAACCCCCCCCAAAAAAAGGGAAAATCTTATTTTAACAACCAAAAAAAAACATTATACTGATACTGAGTAAACGAAAGTATTAAAAGAAATTTACATTAATAAAATAATATTCTCCTTCGGAATATCACAATATATTTAATTACATAAATAAAATATCACACCACAATGTATTTAATAAAATAAAAACAAATTAAAGAACGTGTCCCTATAAAAAAAAACCTACGCTATGTACACATATCGAAATAACTTAAATACAAAATTGTATTTTTCTAATCATTGCGACCTACGTGAAAATTTAAAACAATACAAACATTCCAACCAAAGGGAACTCCTTCGGAATTTCACAACATTATAAAATTGTAATGACATTAATAGCCGATCTTTTTTATACGGTTTTGAAGTTATGCGGTTTGTATTTTATTCGAATTCTTACTCCCTTTTTGAAGTATTATGCAATAAAATTCGGCAAATACACGCTGCTATCCAAGATATTTGCAGTCTAACAAGTAAGTAAATAAATACCCTGATGAAAAAAAAGTCTATAATAAAGTAAAGAAGAATTGAAAATTATAAGAAAATATAAGAAACTATACAAGGAAAATTATGAAAATGTATGTTACAAACAAAATTGTATACAATGAAAAAAATTTGAAATGGTTCCTGGGCAGGATCGACTGTTTGTTTTCCCCCGGCATTCATAAAATCTCAATTACTAATCCAGTGTCTTTTCATTTCTCGCAAATTGTCACTTATTCACAATTATATAGGTAGAATTATTTCCAAGTGTATCTTTCAAATAAAAAAAATAAAAAAATCAAACCGATCGACCTAATAGTGTTTTCTTAATTGCATGTCAAATGTGACCTAATTTTAACACAGAAAAACATACACCTCCTTCATATTTCTAGCGTGTAATAAATTGTATTGACACAACATGAACGATATATACACATTCAGAGTTATCAAGCCTTGCTAGAACATTGTCTTTTCAACGGTGTGCACTTTGCGCTTTGCAGCCTAGCGCCTGTCACAGTTATCTGATACAAACAAAAAAATGTTATAATCTATATGGTAGTAGTTTATAGATGAATTTACAAAAAGAAAAAGAATTCAAAATTATGGTGGCAATATAAAATAAAAATTCCATTTTGGCTAAAAAAATGTCGCCTTGCTTATTTACAAAACATTGTAAAAATATTTTTTTTTTGTTCAACTTTATCATTTAACTACAAACCATGGTCATATTAATTACATAAAATTTGTTTTCTTTTTCAAACAACTGTGAGGCAGTATGTATATAGATCATTTCCCGATATAGAAAATCCATA
>JAFIDM010009631.1:28201063-28246673 GCA_023159025.1 Thereuonema tuberculata
GGGGGGGGGGGGGGGGGGGGCAAGATTAATGTAAGAGCCTCGGGCAAGATGAATCTTAACAACCAAAAAAAAAAAACGCCAATCCTATCTTAACCAAAAAAAATTTCGGCTCCGAAATAATAAATATAAAAGGAAAATCCTATTTTATCCTCTTTCTTCTTACCTATTTACTTATTTTTTTTCTTTACATTCATTTTTTCGGGAGTGGGGGGGGGGCCCTCGGCCTCCCCCCTACCCTTGCATTCGCCTTGAATTCTGTAGTAGTCCAAATGAGCACATCTTATTTGAAAAGTAGTCCCAAAAGTCACAAGTAGAGAAATTCAAAATTTGGTAGCGCTCAGCTTTCAAAAGTAGCCCCATTCGCTGCTAATAGCCCAATCTGGCAACCACAAAAATGTCCTTGTGCAAGAGCGAAGGATGTATCAAGTCGCGACGTGATCGTGAGATAGTGTCTCTTTCCAGAATTCTTTGTTTATATTTCGTACTCATCAGTAGCGGTTCTTTAGTTTTGAGTTAGGTAGAGGCGTATTCGTTAAAGAAAAGATTTATTAAGTAATTATTCTGTATGCCTTTGAAGATAATTCGTTGTTTTAATATGTCCTCCTTTTCATTTTCTCTAATTTGCTCAATAATTTCGCTTGTTTGATATATACATATATATATATATACATATAAAATTAATTTTTTCCGTCCTTCGGCGCCCTAAAAATCTTGCCGCCCTAGGCGGCCGCCTAGGGTTGCCTAATGGTAGAAACGGCCCTGTCAGCAGTTGACTTATCAGAAAGCTCCGTAACAATGAAAAGAACATATCCTCAAACTGTAAAATTCTGATTCTATAGAAGTTTCAACTTTAATAAAGTTACATTTAATTTATTTAAGTCATTATCCATAAAGATGTCGTGACTCTATTAATAATACGAAAAGCTGTTGGAAGTGATCGTAAAGTTTTATAATTTTAAAAAGAACAGCAGATGATGACAAAAATAATGGATAAACAGATGATAACGTGACGGTTATCTTCTTATTTTTTTAAAAACAGATTAAAAAGATTATTCGGATATATAAATAATGGATAACAACGAAAAAATATTTACACACAAATTTATCTACAGATAAATAACAATGTTATAGATAAAATCTTAAGAGACAATTTTTTTCAAGAACGATGCTCTTGAAACTGAATAACAATAGGAAAAAAAATACAGAAATGCTTCATGAAAGAATATTAAGATCAAATATCATTTGGAACATCAAGTTATAACAGGAAATAAAAGGAAGAAATAATACTGTATCTTAAAATGGAAATACGTGGGGCAAACACTACGGAAAAGCATCGAGAACCAAGCGTAGGGTTGGGAGTCTTTTTTCTCACCTTGGAATAGATACTGAGGGAGGTTTTCCTTGCCTTCCTCAGGGAACCATTATGGATTGGCTTCAAACCTGAAGAGAAAGCGAAAAAGAAGCAGACAAACACAGGAAAGGAAGTAAATATCCATGCCTGTGCCTGGATTCGCACCCAGGTTTAGACACATGAGTCTCATGGCAGGACACCGCTTTAACTACTAAGACTGTGCCTGAACTGCCTATTTCAATATTAGACAAGGAGAGAAAAAAAGAAATAATCATGAACGTTTTTTTTTTCTATTACCTTAATTTTTTGAAGTCCTTCAAAAGGCGTCTCTAAATGAATTTTTCCCTGGAAAATTGTCCTGTCACTCGTTCGTTGGTTTTTGTATTCGATGCCACCAGATACTCGTTTAGTATCCCCCCATTCAGCATCCAAAAGGTGTGTGAAGAACTCTCCCTTAACGTGGGATTGTTTCACCGTCACATTCAAGGTTCGGAAGTTTTCCATCGGTGTCTTGACAACTAGAGTGCTATTGAAATTAAGCAGATCTACGACATTGAAATGATGGTAGCCCATGATATTATCGCCATTGAGTTCTACATAGAGTTGCGTGAAGAAGGTGGAGTGTTGTCTGGTATGGAGAGCAGATAACTCCACTTTATGCAACGAATCCAAGGGTATCTCCAATAGGAAACGTCCTTGCAAGAGATGCCTGGTCTTTTGGGAGAAATCATACCTGAATAAAATAAAAATTAAGAAATATAATAGTCAAGTAATTAAACTAAATTTCAAATAAAGAGTTCGAATAGGGATGATTTCTTTAAATCATTTCAGAGAAACACAAATCTAGAATTAACTCTGTTACGAATTGCCAACTTTTTTTTATTTCTATGGAATGTATTTAGATGCATTCAAAATCGGAGTCGTATTTTTTTTTCTTATGGACTAAACTTTTTCAGAAATTTTTGAAAATCAAACGATTGGTGATACTGAATTATTATTTGAAGATATATTACCAGAACATTCAACAGTTTTGATTAAGTGAAATATTGCTTAATTCTTATATTTTTAAAGAGCTTGCTTTTTTTCACTTTGTATTAAACTGTTCCAATTTACAACTTATTTCTTTGTAGGTCTTTGGTATGTGATAAAAAGTTTCTCATGTTAAGAAGGATTAAAGGAACTAACAGTTCAAAATAACCTATGTTTTCGCTGAATATCAAATACACTTTTTCACAAAAAAATCTACTCACTTAAGTGAGCACAATATAACTTCGATTTAATTGAGTAATATACATTTTCCGTCCTTAAATGATGCAAATCTTAAAAGGTCATCTTGATGGGATTATATTAGAAAGTTTATTTCAGTTTCGTTGATGAACAATTTCGTAGTTTTAAATTTCAAATTGTGATTTCTTATACACTTATATATCTAATTGCTAGTTTATTAGACATACCAACCCTCTTCATGTAAAGGGTAAGTGAAAACTGTTAGTAAAACTGGTAACAATTTTAATTGTAATATATTAAATTAAAAGAAATTTATCTTACTTTCCTGTGATAGCAAAGGCAAGTGTTCTTTCTCCTGCGATGCAATAAAGAGATGTATTGAAAAGACCAGCAATTAATTGATGACGTCCTTCCACTGATAAGCGTTGATAATCGGACCAAGGAGTGTCGATGAGTAGCCCCCCTTGGAGCCCACTTTTACGATTCAAACTGCCATAGAAGGTCAGATTGAGAGATCTTTCCTCCGTCCAACGAAAATAAGCAAGAGACTCAAACGATTGACTACTGTGGAAATGACTAAAAAAAATAGAAATATTGCAATGAGTTCAAAACTTTTAAACAACAATTAGTACTAAAGCTAATATTTGCATACAAAGTTAAATGAACCTAAAGAATAAAGAATCTCCTTCCGTTCCTATTTCTGACAGAAAAAAGAACATATTTTATACTAATAATTTGTGTTTAGCACTAACTTTTATTTTTATTTATATTTATTACATTTCAATCTTACAGAATTTTAAAAATATAGAAGAACTAACTAACAATTTGCTAACGCTAAAATTTAGCTAATTTGAAAAATAGAAGTGAAAGAAGAAAAAAGTAGCTCAAGATGGGAATTGAACTTGCAATTTCTGAAACGGTGAAGAATTTCATTGCGCGAAACAGCTATGCCACCTATTATATAAATTTACTTAAAATCTCCATAATGATCAGCACTCTTGAGCATTCCTGATTTCAAGACAAAGAAAGTGTTATTCCTTATGAAACTCACTTACCTGAATTTCATGCCAAGATCCTCTAATCCTGGCCAAGGACTGGTGAATCCCACAGACGCCTCTAGCGTCTGATTGTGAATGGATCCTTGGGACTGTCCATCTAACTGTAGCACAGCACTTTGGTCGGATCGCCATTTCAGTTCCACGCGAGTATGGAAGATATCCGTTTGATGGCGATGTTGGAGAGCCATCAGAAGACGCTCGTAGCCTTCAAAAGGCATATCTAACTGCAGGGAACCCTCGATCAAGTCATTGTCTTCCGTCAGTGTCCTTGTTCCTTTCAGAGACAGTGCTAGAAGGTGTTGGTTGTCCCATTGCATCTGAACGAAAGAGTCCACACGTTCATCGGTGAGTTCATGCTGGAAGCTGCTAGCGAAGCCACGCATTCCATCCCAAGGAGTTGAAATATTGAAGCCTAAGCAAAGAGGAAAAACAAGAGAATCATCACAAACTGATGCAATAAATAAACTAAAAAGTTCAAAATTAGAATTATGTTATAGATTTTAATAGTAAATAGTCCATCATTGAAACCCAATTGAATCCCACCATGTCCAAATTTCCTCTGATCGTCCGATTCAGATGATTTGAATGCTTACACTTTTTGTTATAACCAAATAATGCTGTTGAAAAACGCATGGTTTTTACCACTATTGAACTAACGGACTATATTTATAATTTCAATGCCTTCAAGTAATCTTTTTAATCAATTTCTTCAAATAACATTGAGGAAATAATCTGATTGGAAGGTAATTTTTCTTATAAGCTTTTGAAAGCCCATATTGACGAAAAAAGTAAAATAGTTAAGAAATCCTTAACAGATTTATACAGGTTATAGAAGAATTACATAAGAAAGAAACGTTAAATAGCAATATACTTTACCTCCATTGATTTTAGTGAAGTCGAAACTTGTATCGGTTGCATAGACACTTAATTCCACCATTTTTTCGACATCCCATTGGATGATCAATTTGCTCTTTGTCTGAGTTTCTGCATCGAGGTGAGACGCTCTCATACTGAGATCTTCTGCTCCCTCGAAAGGCGTCGTGAGTCGAACGAAGGCTTCAGCTTTGTAACCCATCGGCTGAAGATCGGCTGCCTGAAGGTGAGTGCGAAGGGCGATGGATTTGGACTGAGGTCCCCAGGTCAGCAGAGCTGTGGTATTCCATTCTGCACCGTCGAATTGATGTTCGAATTCGAAGGCTGATCTCTCAAGTCCTTCGAATGGCGTTGCCAGCACAGCCTTTGCCCATAGATTGCTACCAAGGCTACTTACTTCGACGTCCAGTGCAGCGGTGCTGTCTTTCTCCCATTGAACCTCGACATGTGTTGTATGCATGGAGCCCTGACGCCCAGGAATCTCTCGTCGACGGCTGCCAAATTTTAACGAGATCCATCGGTCAGGATGCCACAGCTGCAGCTGTCCTGTTATTTCATTCTGTGATACACGTCGATATTCACCTTCAGCTGTTAAGCGCCTTGTGGAGTCACGATCTGCATCCCATAATAGTTCCAGTTGAAATGCCCTTCAACAAAAGAAAAAAAGAAAGACTTCAAATAGAACCTTAATGAAAATAGAAGGCGAATTGATCTGCATAGAAAATATACTTATTATTATTATTTTAATTAAAATGAAATACGAGTTTTATTAAAGTTTTCTGTTATTCTGAGCTAATTAGTCACGATAGATAGTAGATAAGAATAGGTGAGTGTATCTATAAATTTATTTTATGGTTAAAGTAAATTACATTTAAATCTCACTTGACAAAGATTTATTAGTTACAGCATGAAGTTGGCCAAATTCTGTCTACCGTCAGTTGGCAGCACTTTTGGAACTGTTTATAAACAGATAATGCAACTACTGATAGAAAACAGAAAAGCAGGTGTCAAGCAATCGAGAAAATAAAATTGACTGGTCTGACCGTAACATCAGTCTTACAAGAACCGCTTAGAGATATCAGGCAAGAGGTATAGAGGTAAGAGATATTACAGTAAATGACCCTATTGAAGCACTATTTTAAAAGAAATGGTTCGGTTCACAATAGTAATGGAAGGAAGGATGAATTGATTCCAGAGTTTCTGTATGATATCAATGCTTCATTTAACTCTAATAAGACCTCTTTTAGTATTTTCATTGAGTTTAAAAGTAAATTACTGTACTTACATGTACTTTGATATAAAGTTCAACTGCTTAATGAGGAGCAAGTGAGAAAACGAGTCTAAGGCCTTTACTTAATTCGATCTGTCTATTTAATAAGCTGTCTATTTAATAAAAGCAAAATGCTTTAAATCATCTGGTTATTACCTGAGGTCGTCAAAAATCCTAAAGGTGGCGTTGGCCACAATTCGCCTTTCGTCTCCTAACCGAAGTTCAACTGTGGCCAATTTTTCGTCACCGAGCGTGAGGTTCGCCGTTCCGGAGTATGTGATCGAAGGAAAAATAACGGAAGCAGTGAATCGGTACTGACGATGCGAATCGGTTGGAGGTCGTGTGAGCTCTGCTTCGGCTGCGTACAGCTTATCTTCGAATGTAACTTCTGCACCGGCGGCCATTCGATTCTCAGCGGCAAAGAAATGGCCTCCAAAGCCATACTGGGCAGGACCCGGAAGAGAAAGGTTGGCCTGAATGGTGTAATTCAGCTGAACACGTTTGCTTAGGTTCTTGAACAAAATATTTAGTTGTACCTAAGAAAATGAGTGAAAAATTGAAATTTTGCACAATAATGTATTATACAATATATGTCATAAAAATTTCAGGACGGATATGATGCAAAATAATCAAAGATAAATACAACTGATCGTTTCTCTCAAAATACTTTCAGTTTGTGTTAATGTGTTGATGTACTATAAAGATAATTCTATTTTATTTCAGTGGTCTACTTATACAAGATCTGAAGTGCCACTTCTAAGATCTCAACCGTCCTAAAAAAAGATAAATAATAAAAAGATTGAACTTTACTGCCTCTAAATTACAGTTTTTGTCGTCTCTAAACAATGCATGAGTTGCTGAATGTCTAGAAACGTCCCTGTTTGTTTAGTAGTTTTCATATAAGCACCAATCACTTTCTGCTGGTGAAAAGAAGGTAATAACAAGACTGAAGTAAACCCCGTTTTCATCTTCCCTTCAGTTTCATCATAAAGTTATTACCATTGTTATCAGACTATCAGTTGAAAGAAACATTGATTCGTTGAATTCATTGTATGCAAGAGAATATGCAGTAATACTTTTTTTTTTTGCCTATCGTCGAATCATGCACCAACTCTAAAACGATTGGGGAATTGTTGATCGTTCTATGGAAAGTTTCGTGTCAGATTGCAGCACTTCCATAGAGGAATTCTTCAAGTACAGTAGACTCTCGATATCTCGAAGTCGAAGGGATGCTAAAAAAAATTCGAGACAGCGAGTTTTCGAGATAACAAGGTCATAACCAAAACATAAAATCTCACGTAAAAACGATCAGGCCGCCCAGAGGGGGGAGGGGAGCAAAAGGGGCAGATTGCCCCGGGGCCCCACAAAAATAGCTCAAAGAGGGGCCATATCAGGCCCAGATTTTTCCGCCTAGTCGAGGGGCCCCGCCGTTTTTTTTTGGTTGTTAAAATAGGATTGTCGTTTGTTTTTTTGGTTGTTGAATTCGAGATTCCTTTTTTTTTAATTTGTTTTTGGTTGTAGATTTTCGGGATGGGGCTGGGCCGCATCTAAAGCTACATCAACAGGGTGGGGGTGGGGGGGCACAAATCCAAACGTTGTCCCGGGGCCACCAAAAGTCTCTGGGCGGCTCTGCACAAGATACGGAATAATATCTTGATAGATGAGAATAAGTAGTCTATAAATATGTAATGATAGTTATAAGTCTAAATACAGCAATGATAATTTTAATTTTTAAAAGTAGTCGAAAATAATTACATTAAATTGAAAAGAATTAGTAAAATACAATGAACTTACATTGCTAGAATTTGTTGAAATAGTCCAGTATCGTGGCCAGCGAGATAATGAAGGGTGTGAGAGATTCTTGGAAAAATACCTCTATTTGCTTCGACACAACAGAACGACGATTTTTCCGGAAAAATTCATTTTTTACTTCGTAAAATATTCGACATAAAAAGGCTTTAAGTGAAACCTCTTCGACATAAGAATTAAAATTAACATTAGATGAATATGTAATATCAAGGGGAAAAATAATTTTTCGATATATCAAGGTTTTCGAGATATCGAGAGTATACTGTAGATTAGATTAGATTAACTGAAAGTGGGTGGCATGACTGCCGAGCACGTCGACCTGAAAGATCTTTTGTACTATCCCACGGAAAGAAGGACAAACGGAGAGAAAGAAGGGTGTGAGAAATGCAGGTGAAACGCGAGAACCCCGGGAAAACCTGCCCAGCGCGGATCGCCACCATCAACGAAACCCACATGAGAACCGAACCCGGGACTCAGAGGTGAGAGGCCAGTGTCTTAGCGACATCGCCAACCGCGCGGCCATACTGTAAATAAAAGTTGTTTTAAATTTCAATAGGCAACTGAAAATAGAAAACTTGATATTACATTAGATATGATCGTACTCAACACTTCTTTATGCTTCCAATGATTATTTTAAATTAGAAAACTTGTTTTCGTTGAAATCATTTAGAATTAGTATATCGATGTCTTTCTAACAAAATTTTTAATTATAATAAGGAATGAAACACTCAAGTTTTACATAGCAGAAGAAATTAAAAAACTTGTAGGACTAGATCTCGTCAGCAACCTGGTCTGCGGGGTAATCCATAATCTCCTAAAGGCCCTTGTACATAATAAAAATGTTGGTGTCCAGAAATAGATTTAAAACGCTGTGGAGGGGAGAGGATATTTTGAACTTATGCTATTTCATTCAATTCTACAGAAACCAAAATATAGACAAAAAGACAAACCTTTTTCGATTCCTCCCATTGAGCCTCAATATCGATATTAAATTCCCTCCTTTTTTCTTCAACTAAACTGAGGCGCAAGGCGAGAGTTCGACTGGGCAGTCGCAGTTCGAAGTTAGCGCTCTGTTTGGTAAAATTCGATGTTTCATCGTTGAGGTCAGCGTAAAAAGCGATCTCCTGACGAGGATCAAGTCGAACGGAAAGTTGTGTTTTCACCTGAAATTGATTAACACTACTAATAAATATATGTTCATTAAACTGGAATCTGATTATACAAGTGAAAGCTGCATTCAGATCAGGTAAATATGAATAGACTTATATTTATAATGTCATTTACCAGCTGAGGTTGACTGCGATGCTGTAAGTTGATGCCGAAATCGATTCCTTTGAGTGGATAAGAGAAACTGAAGGTGCCGGTGATGCTGCTGTTTTGGTACGAACCTGTGTAACTCAGAATCTGTTGCATTTTGAGTTTGTTCTCTTCGTTCGTTGGATCTGGTCCGAAACCTAACTTGAGTGTGTTCTCAACGTGTCCTGTGGTGCTTTGGAACTCCCAGTCGAGTACAGCGTTGTATTGGGGGAAGGCTGTCATCTGAAGGTCGGCAGTAGCACTCAGTCGAGTCAGACTTCGATTAGAGGAAGACCGGTTGCGCAGTTTGGCCGAGAGATGAATGCTTTCCCTGTCCGCACCTCGCCAGCTATAATCAGAGTCGAATGTCAGTGATAAAGTGTTTTTCCCCACAACGGCGGATCCCTTTATATTGGCGTCGAGAATCGGGGAAGAGATGGCCAAGTCCCAATCGAAGCGTATGTTGTCCCGACGAACATCACGAACCCCTTCTCCTGAAAAAACAATGGTGTTAAACATAAATAAAAATGGTATTAAAATCTTCTATAAATATTCTACAATTCTGTAATTTTGAAAAGGTTAACTAATGTTAAATAACAGCATCAAACTAATACTGTATAAGCTTCGTTTGTACAATAAGGGAAAGGCTCCTAAAATTTTCCCCTTAAGAGAAAATTACCTGTGTAGCTTTCCCAAAACATCATAGATGCTGGCAGATGTATCAGTTCTCTTGCTTGTCCTTTAACTATTCTAAAATAGTTTTTTCAAAATTTTCAATCAATATTTTGACCATCGGTGGCCAAATTTCTGAAAACAATGCAAAATGATCCTTTTGCCCTCGGGGGTAGAGTAAAACGATCCCCTCATTTAAAACAATGCGAAAAATTCTTTTATGGATATATATTTATTTGAAAACTTTGAAATCTATTAATTGTACAATACATCAAATTCATTTTTATATTTCTAAGAGTTTTAAACAGCTTAAAATGATTTGTATCACCTTATGATAAATAAAAAACATTTCTTTAAGCAAAATGCTTATTGATTAAGCTAAATACAAATTCTTAGAAAATTGTAAGTTTAAAAACGTTTTCTCAACAGTTTTGTGCTTAAGAGTGCTCATTTTCTTTCGTCGAAATGGAGCCTGAGAGCAGATGTCACAAGAATAAACGTCCTCTTCTTCATCAATAGCAGCACATACATCGTGAGCCCATTTCCGGCAACTTTGGCACATTATCCACCCTTCCTTTTCTGGTGACTAAATGCATTTCATCACAAAAGATGCACTTTTTGTTACTTGTTTCCCGGGAATGCCCTTTAGAGATCATTTTGTTCGAAAACACGAAATCCTTTTACAAGGCTTGTGTGTGTCGCAGCTTACAGAAAAATAGAGTCTACCTTAAAAAGCCAAAGGCATTCGCTTTTAAAAATGAGTGGAACAGATAAAAAGCTAATAAAAATCATTAAGTGAAATTAAACAGATATAGTGCTTACATTATAAGAAACTACGGGAAAACAGGATTTTGCACTGTAATCACTTCTTTCGAGGTGAACGTCGATAATAGAAATTATAGAAAACCTCCTATAGAGACGTAATTCGCGTATCATCCAGCAGATAGCAACATAGGTATAAACGGTAGAGGTGGGGGATTGTTTTGCTTCATGGGATCGTTTCAGGAGCCTTTCCCCTACTATTATAGTTTGTCGCTGTTATTTAACATTAGTTAACTTTTTAAAATCATAAAATTTCAAATCCTTTTTTACTAGAATAATGAAATTGATTGAAGTTAATTAACTTGTATTCATAAGTAAACTCTCTGAATTTTTTCCTTATTTAAAAAAGAATAAAGTAAAAATCCGTGTCGTACTAATTTCAAGATTGTGTAAAAAGGAAAATGTCTTATTTTTTTATTTAACAATAGTAAAGACAGTAGGACTTTCCCAAGTTTAATAGTTTTTCCTTCAGTAATTTTCAGAGCAGTAAAAAAACAAAAAACAAACAAAAAACAAAAACAAAACCAACTTATTTTTATTCATTGCAAATTTATGAGTTTACAAAGAAGATATAGGTTACTGTTCGACGAAGATACTAAGCTTCTTTAAGGACTTCCATTGTTATATCAAAGCCTAGAGCCATTGTACGTAATTTAATAGTGCATGGAATTTAGCAAAACCTTTTATGCACCTTTATAAGTGGTTCAATTGATTGGAAAAAGGTTGTGCTTTAAATTGTGAATTGGAAAAAAGTAACTTATTGAAATGAAACTGAAAACTTAATGCTTTTGACGGGACTTTTGTAGTTTAGGAAAAAAAAAGGGGGAAAATTAAATAGAAAATTTTTATGTCAGTAAAATATATTTTGAGCAATTTAGTTCTTATATATTTGAATTTTAAAATAGTGGTATTCTAACAAAATATAAAGAAGAAGAAATGAAAACATACATAAGTTGATCCATTTTCTTACCGCTTAGTGTGATAGGTTTACTTGTCAAATGTTCTAGTTTC
Organism: Thereuonema tuberculata; assembly: GCA_023159025.1. Lineage (NCBI taxonomy): Eukaryota > Metazoa > Arthropoda > Chilopoda > Scutigeromorpha > Scutigeridae > Thereuonema > Thereuonema tuberculata. Next base: position 28,212,453 of record JAFIDM010009631.1, read on the forward strand.
AAATCTAACGTTAGTTTTTTGGCATCGTGCACCTGCATAAAACCAGTGAAGGACAAAAGAGGTCGTCCTGGGAAGCGCACATGCAGACTTGGAATGATGCGTGACCACGTGTCAGTACGTTCCATGCGGAGTTCTGCGTTGACCAAAAGACGAATGTCATCATCCATCACTAGTGTGGCATCAAGTTTTTTATGATGAGGGTCATTACTGTATTTGCCTAAAAAAATTAACATAATACAAGTTATTAGGAAACTAATTGTATTAAAATTGATAAATAGAAATTTAGATTGAAAAAACATGTTCACTGAAATGGACCATCATTGATTGAAGATTCAGTTGCTCTGTCGAAGATTTGAGTGCTGCAGAGGAGGACTCATTTATCCAGTAAAACACCTTCTCCGATCTATGAAATTGGAAGTGTGGAGATCTGCTATCCATCGAACATCTCCTGCAATCTCAATTGAACAAAAGTCTCGAAACCAATCAACAAAGAAAAATTGATGACAGCCTTGGTGGATGAGGTGCGGTACAAATCCCATAGGACTCCGTAAGGTGTAGACATAGTATTATTGTAGTTTCTGTAATAAACCTCTTACCTATTACGATATCTATTTTATTCTAATATCCCAGCGTATGTATATATATGCAGATTTAAATGAAAAAAGATGGAGACTGATGTACATCAACTAATTTTTAATGGTAAAGTTATTTAACTATAGACAACAGTTAGTTCTCGAGCAATAATTTTGTATTTTCGTTTTTTAAATCTCTGTTATTTTATTCTTCTTTGCATACTTCTTAATTACCAAAAAATGATTGATTAGGCCATTGTTGGATAACTACGAACGCTGCTTTTTAACATCACTATTATGAAAAAAATGTTTAGCATTTAAAAAAGAATAAGGTAGATTAATTGAAAAAATAGAAAAAAGGCACTAACTAACCGTTGACGACGATTTTTTTGAAGGGTGTAATGAATCTTAATGAGAGAGACTGATCTGGATCACTCATAATTAATTCCGCTGTCAGCTCTCGATCGACAGCAGCACGAGGGGTTTTGAATGAAGCCAGAAAGTTTCGTACATATTGAGGAGAAGAACCTTTCTCTGAGATCTGTTGAAAGAAATGTTAGGATCATTATATACTATGTTCTACGAATTTTCCTACATAAAGAAATAAATTAAGAATAAAATAAACAGCCAACACACATAACAAAAAACACAAAAACACTTTATTATAAGCACGTCAAAGAAATAAATTACAAATAAAGAAATTGTAACTCAGTGATTTTCAGTCAAATTAATTAAACAAAATTATGAAGTTTGAGGCTTTACGAAAGTTATTCTTTGGTACGAAGGCATCACACGTAAGCGGCTAATAAATAAAATCCGCAGGGTCCTAAAGAGTAATTCTGCAGAGTTTGGTCCAGATCGGTCAAAGTGCCTAGGAATGTATAGCGAACAAACACACAAAGCAACAAACTCCCTCCTTTATATATATAAAATTAAACTTAAATAATAACGTTAAACTTTATTTTTATTGTCTTACCTTATCTGTTTCCCATCGATATTCCACTTGATAACTACTTAGAGATGTGTCTGTTTTTCGTAAGAACAGTTGGACACCGGCGGGACCAGTCAGAGGGAAACTTGGCGCTTTGGTTAATCGAGAGGCATTTGGGTATCGTATTTCTCCACACATTTCCATTCCCAATGGTCGAGAGGTCAAGGCTCCAGTGCACAAAGACAATTCCGTTCTATCCACCTGTACACCACGAATAGGAGTTTCGACTTGTTGTTGAGTGACGAACAACTCCGAACTACCAAAACAAAACAAACACTGATTTTCATTATTAATTTTTTTGATTACTGGAAGAGAATATAATTTTCTTATTGTATCATTATTTTAGATGCAGACGTTTTAGATATTTAATTTTTTGGCATTTTATTTAAAAAAAAATACATATACATAATATGGAGGGTTGATTCCTTTACAACCTAACAAATTCCACGTGATAGTGTGTGCCCATATTTAAAATGAGATATTGTAGTTTCTTAGCCATATGCTTCTGTATTGAATGTATCATTTTCTGCTAGTAATAATACAATCTTTCTGATATGGGCTCAAAAATAAATCGTTTTGGAAAGGTTACATTGTTGCACTTTTCCATGCTCTGAAAGACGGACCAATTGCAGAAAACTCTAGAAACGACACCTGCCTGGCAATAAATATAGATTTGTAATCGCTTGGGATTAGGCTTGGATCCATCTTACTATGGAAAGATCAAGGCAATTTCATATCATCCCATCGATGAAAAAGGCAGATCGAATTTTGTGCCCTAGTGAAAGGAAAGTTTTACCAAAGGTTTCATGGTGGTTTCAGGATATTGTCACCGGGGCAAATTGGCTATCCGTAGAATTGCCAATAATGCCAAAGTGAAGTATTATCAACAACATGTTCTCATACCAATCCACACTCAGAAGTTACCTGCTCTGTATGATCCTAACGTCACAAAAGTCGCCATTCATAAGGATAAGGCCTCCAGCCATACGGTCAAATCAGCCCTCAGATTCTATCAAGAAATGGAGGCCAGAACAGGAATACGTGCAAATCCTCTTCAGTGATATTCCAGTAAAGCCCCTTGATGCCAGCCCAATGGGTTTTTGTGGCTTTGGACTATTAAAACGGGAACTAGAAAACAGACGTGCTACAAAAGTTGATGGACAATGGAAAGTATGTAGAGAAGAGTGGAACAAAATACCCTGTGTATTTTACAACGTTCACTCCTGCAGTGGAAGTTACATTGCAGTGCCATAGTCCAAATTGCTGGTGGCCGCATTGAGTATAATAGGTTGTGGAAGAAGGGATTTTCATGAAGTTACGGAAACACTTAATTTCGTCAGGTTGTAAAAGAATCAATCCTCTGTATACATACAATGGATATATTATATGCATATTTCCGAATGTAAATAAGAAGGAACTGTTTTTTACACAAACAAGCAGGTTTTATTTTAGTTTTTTTTTCTTCTTAAGAAAATCCTGTCAAATAAGTAAATACAGTATTCATTTCTGATTTTCTTTTTTTTTTGAACGCAGTCAAATGAGGCTTTTGGGTGGACGTAAATTTATAATGCTGTGGAAAATTCGAGAATTCTGAATTGAAATCTGCAAGTGACAAAAGTGACAACTGTCTTCACTATTACTACCTTGGAGACATATTTGATCGACGTATTTCGTAACTAAAAATCCCGTAGTGTTAATATTGTTTATACATTATAATATTTGTGTTGCTGTTATTCAATGAATTTATCAGATGAATAGTCATTAATATTTGAGAAGATATAAAATAGAAAGAAGTCGCGGTCTTTATATTTTGTAATTTGAATTTAACTCATCAAAACATTTAATATGAGCTCTCTAAATAAGCAAGAAAATAAAGAATAATTTCGTACTGGAAAACATCTTTATTAATAAAGGCAGGGAAGAAGTGTAAAAAATAAATAAATAAAAAATGGGTATATTCTGAATGTAATGAATTACTGAATTCAAAATTAAGTTCAAATAATTTTGCGTTTCTTAATTAAGTAACAGTTTGCATATTATAAAATATGTGGAGTATAAATGTGGAAAAAAATCATTTATTCCTGGTAATTTTATTGCAGTTATTTTATCTGATTAAAATTCTTAATTCCCTAATATTCTGTAGTCGGTAGTCTTTGAAATCATATGTTTTTATTGAATATTCAATTAATTTCCAGCAAATTGATTTATTTAAAACAAGTTAAGCATTATTTGTCTTTTATAAAACTCGTCACTTCAGTTTTGAAAATCGGTTTTCGAAAAAATGATCGATTCTCATTGCATTAGAAAAACTGAAACCAAGTAAATTGACTGAATTAAAGAAATTTGAACTCACCTGAAATCCAGAATCTCTGCTTTGTCTCTTGGAACATCGAGATGAGCCCGAACGAATTCTCCATTTCGTACTTCTACTTTACCTTCAAGGAAGGTGGAGGTGTGCAAAGTTGAAACCAGTTTCACTCCTGCAGTCGTAGCAAAAGCATCCACTTCCATGCTGCCAGTCACCTTCACTGCAGCACTGCGAGAAATGAACATAATACTTGTATTCGATTTTATATTAAGCCTTCTTTATCCTTCTTTATCTTTAATACTTCAAATTATTTTTATCATATAAAATGTTTTATAAATAAGGTATCTTATCATATTTATATTGTATTTTCATAATAAGTGTATTAGAAAGTAGTTTACAATTAACACTTACTTTTACAGTTACCCTGTTCCTGAAACAGTTTTTTTTAATCAAGAAATACTCATCTTATTGTATCTTAATATAAAATAGTCCAATTTTTAACAACAAGTATTTCTGTATTTATTATCAAAGTTGCGCCATGATCAAAGAAAGGTCAAAAGTGAGAGAAAGATCTTGCAACAAATGAATGACTTCGTTAGAGTGTCTTTGTAGGGAAAAACTTCACTGAAATATGTAACAGCAGGATAGAGCAATCCATTTCCACAGAACTTTTCTTCATAACAAAATAAAGAAAGTCATTGTTAGTTCACTTCTGAAGTGGCCTTTTAGATACTTGAGATAAATAATCTGTTTAAATTTCTGTCAATCTAGACCTACTAAAATATATCTATATGAACTAAAATAATGATAAGGTTTAAACCTCTAGATCCAAACATGTCATTATTTTTAAATAATATATTAGAAATTCATCATATCTGATTTAACCGGCATTATGATTAACTTCTGATTATTATGATTAACGTAACTGTCGTACTAACTTCCTTTTAAAATTTGCATTTGATGCCGATAAAACAATTGAAATTGTTTACAGGAAAGCACGTAGTTTATAGACTGTATAAAGACAGCAATAGTTTAATAGCATTCCAAATAAATAAAAGTAAAAAAAGTGTAGGATGCTAAAATAAGATTTCGGACATTTGGATTTCCAAAATTTTTGAACTTGGACTGATGGTTATCTAATTTCCCATTGTAAACATTTGCAGCTGAAAACTCTTCACTGAATAGAGAAGAGTCCCTCAACACAATCATAGAGAAAGTTTGAATTGTTAGTCTATACTTTAAAACTTACCTGGGTTTCAGGTGTCCATCAATGTAGAAGTTCTTAGAGGCCATCCTACGTAAATCAAGATGTCCACCAGCATTGAGTGTCATGGCGGCTGTACCATTCAGGCGAAGAAGTAAGGGAAAACCAGACGTAGTGGATACCACTAGAATACTATCCAAGAACACAGTGCTATGGGACACTTCTATGTCCTGTTCTTTCACCAGGCGAGAGAACAAGTGAGGCCAGTGCCACAGGTCACGGAACCGTGACACGCCATCAGCACCACGAACGGTAGAATACAGAAGCTCGTTACCAAATACTTTAACACCCATAGAAACTGAAGGTTCATCACTGAAGTGTTTGCGGGCACTGAACTTTAATAAGAGAAAACACGATATTAAGACATAATTGAAAGAGATAAATTACATTCGCTTAAAAGGCTACACTTTTATAAAAAACAAACAAACAAAAAAACAGTATCTGATTTTATAAGGCATGAAGGTCTCTTTGAGGGGTTAGAAGTTTAGACCTCATTGATTCTCGGGATGATGTTGATGTCGGATGATCAGTTTAACGCCCTCCCATCTTTAACCCCGAAAAGGACACTCCATTTTAACCTTAGAACTCTTCTGGAAGAGAAGCACCCTAGGAAAAATCTCCCACCTCCCCCGAGTATCAGACCCAGTTCTTACAGCCCAGAACCTATACTTCTGGACTACAGAGCCCACATAAAAGCTCCACACTGCACATAGTTAAACGTTAGCATGCTTTCTGTAGATTCCAGTAACTACATCTATTATATATTGATTTCATTTAGAAATTATCTTCAATGAACTTAAGTGACTTGCGGTCTGCTTTATTATGAACGAATCAAACATATGAAGAACGAAATAAAGTAATTTGAAATTATTTTAAACTGCATTATTGTTCTGAAAAACTTAAACTTTAGAGCTCTATTTAGATAAACCCTTAATGAAATTATTTCAATTTGAGCTACGTTAATTCATTATTCTTGTCTATTGTTTGATAATAATATCAATGATATTCTTACTCTGCTATTGATATCGTTCAGTTTTTCATCATCTACTTTTTTTCCTTCCCGCAACGACCGAAGCGACGCCAGCACTGTTCGATCAGGGAACATTCCCCCAGGACCAAACATGGATTCCACAAGCTCTTCAAAACCTTCCATTCGTCCTGCAATCTAAATCAATGGAAGAAATACATCAATATATTTAAGTTTAAGAAATATTTAGAACTTGGAGAATAGTTGTAATGTTTTATTTAGTTTATCTTCAAAATCTAGCAGAAAAAGAAGTTATCTGGGTGAATCTACGGAAAACCTGTAATTCGTGTCACAGAGCAATAAATTGAAAATGATTGAAAATATTTGTCATTTTTCAAAATCACACATTGAAGTACAAGATATACTATAGTTTAGTATATATATATTTTTTAATTTTATGGAATTTCCAAAAAAACAGTTGTCCACGGAAGGTGATTCGTCACTTCCATGGACTGTCACAAGCTACAGTTGGATAGCTTCTAAAGATCCAAACTGCTTTATTTTTTAATATTTTTCAAATAATATATATATTGTAAAATCAGAAAATACATAAATTTAACATAATACTGAGTGAATTTTTTTTTCGAATTATCAGTAAAATTTTTTTGCAACCTCAAGTCTTGTCACAAGGTATAGCCATCGCTTTTGTGGACATTCCTAAACTTTCTAAAAAATCCACCCGATGCGCTAGTTGTCTTCCATTTCACTTAAAAACAAAAGTTTACACGGCGATTTTGGATTGGGAAGTGATTTTATTCGTCTGAGTCGCACATTTGTCAGGGAAATATTACCTTTTTATTCATTTTTCGTAATTTGCACAGTTCATCCCATCATTTCTGTGGTCTTATTTAGAACCTAATTTTTCTATGGAAAAATGATTATTTCTAGGCATGATAATTGAAATATGGTAAACTTAATTTTCTGAATGACACGTGTTCCTAACCTCAAAATGAAGAGCACATGGGTCAAGAAACATAAGTATTCGTCACTTCCGTGGACATCACTTCCGTGGACATTTGGGGTCGATGAAAGTGATGATCATCAACAATAGCGGATACTATGTTTTTCACGAAGACTTGTCTTTCACTTCCAGTCTTTGTTAAATGCCAATAAGGATATTTATAATTATATAAATATATATAATATAATATATGGTATATGTAATTATATATTTACATTTTTATAGACGTTTAAGATTGACAGTTTGATTCATTTTTATTGTACATGATTTCCTCTTTTGATAAAAAGTTCTTTTAATTCATAAATTACAGTCTTCTATTTATTTATTTCATAGTTTTTCCCACGTAAAATCACTATTTCGAATATAATTTATATTAAAATTCGACATCGTTATTAACACAAGTCACTTCTGTAGACATAGCCTACCATCATTTTTTTAAATAACCAAAATGCGTTGACCTGAACCACATATATCATGGATGTAAGAACGTCAAAAGCAATCATCTCAATTTTTTTGAAAAGGAAATCTTGTAATTTAAAATCTCAAAAATTTTTGACTGAAATTACAGGTTTTCTGTAGATTCACCCATCTACTGATTCGAGAATTTCATTTTTAAACAATTGTTGAAGTAAAATATAAGTTGCACTTTACGCTTATTGTCTGTTATTATTTGTTATCTATTTAGTGATAACACTAAAGTGGATATCTAATGGTTCCATCTAGTAGATTAATGTGGTGGACGATAGATATATAATCAATAAAACTACTTGAATTGCACAATCAGGATACTTTATATTTCAACAACTATTAAATCTATCGTTTCTCATAATTAATTAATTAACTAATTAATCTTTTAATACATGTATTTACTGAAGTAATAGTTTATATAAGCATGTCCCTTCCCGATCCCAAATGCATTTCTCCCAGCTTCATCCCTGACTGCTTCGCCACTGGTATTTTGTTCCACCTGTTTCTGATCACAGCCATTGAAGAAATGAATAGTCTTACCTCGAACAAATTGACTGAATGTCCAAAGATGTCCACTGTGAGATTGAACATCGCTGACCGTGGAATGTAGGATTTGGATGTGAATAAGATGTAGGCATCTGTATGTGCACCGACGTTAAGAGACTCCGAGAAGAACGAACCTTCAAAGGCGCGAGAAAACTTTCGAGCATCTGTAGAGAATTTGCTTTGGAGTTCCACATCAGCCAACAACGCTTGAATATCGGCTTTACAGTAATCATCGCTTTCCTGAAGATTCATTAGATGAGTCCAAACAAACGAACCAACTGAAAAAAAATCACAATTATACTACATTTCCCTAAAGTTTTTCGTAATGTCGTTAAAGTTATGAAAAGATATATACGGTATTTAAAAATTAAAGCGAAAATTTTATTTGGTCTAAAGTATTGCAAACTCAAAACCCAATCTTACAATTAATTAATACATTTAAAATATTTTCGTATTTCATTCATATGAAATTTTGGTAACACTAGAATTAATATTGATATTGATGACAAAATATCGTTTAAAATCGTAGATAGGAAAACTTCAACTTTTAGTTTACTTAGTTTTTTTTTTTAATCCACCACAAGCGAACTCAACAAATTCTATGAAAATATACGAATAGCACAGTTTATCTTTCCTAAGATTAGTTATTAAGTACTAACCGTTCCATAAACAAACCCTAAAAACTAGTATATCTCAATTGAAATCACTTTATCCTGAATTTCTTTTTCAATACATCTAAATCTCAATATTCCTTTCTAAAATAGAAATACTTGAGTCTTTTTTTTTTTTTTTTTGATCAGCATCGAATCACTAATATTTAACGAATTAACATAGAAATATTAAAAGTGAAAGATAAATAATGAAATGTGAGGTATTTAATCATACGTTACTATTAAAAATAGGAATTCCTTTTTTCTAAAATAAAGGCATTAAAGACAAAAATATAATTCCATAATTCAGCTTGAGTTAGGATGAATAGATTATTAAATATCAACTGCGAAAGAAACTTCAGAAAAGAAACTTTTTAAAAACTTTGTCAATTATCCAACCCAGCATCTTTGTAAGACGGTCAGTAAAGTGTGGGTAACTACAGGGTACTTTCTTGCTAATAGAAATGAATTTCCAAAAAAGGTAATTGATTTTATGTAAGTTTCTAAATATTCTTGTTGCTTCACGATGTCATATTATGTACTTCTCCTTGCAGATGCGAAAGTATTGATAACATGACTACGTGATTGAGTAGAAGACTTTTAGTAAAACTATTTCAGTTAGTTACTACTGGTATAATTACATAAGTGTTATTACCTTGATTGACTGTCTCTGATTCCATGGTTAAACGAACACTGTCGATCACTTCCTTAGAAGGACATCTCATTACTTCTAAATAGGCGGCAATTCGAAGCTCGGGATCGACTTCAGGTTCTACAAATAGTCTCAACAACTGAAGACGCTGAAAAGAAGATGGAACCAATTTGAAATCTACTATTCAAAATATTTCTATATAGTTGCTTCCATCTAATTTATTTGAGAATTCCGTAATTGTTATTGGCAGATGAAAGATAGAATGAAAAAAGATCGAATAAAAAAAAATAAATTTCACCAACTAATTTGAAAACTATTAACAAACAAAACTAAATTATAAAATTAAATATAATACAATTCCGCTTTTGAAGTAGGAGTTGGACAAACAATTTGTAAAAAGATCGATGATTCGGTTTGTCTTTAGATTTAAAAAAGAGAATGGATCAAATATGGAAATGACAAATTATAAAAGAGGGTGAGGAGAATAAAACATGCGAGAATATGGTATTGCAATAGGACAAAACAATTAAGATATAAAAAGATGATTATTTAGATAGGCATGCTGATGTAAGGATTTCAGCTAATTCTTTAAAAATTGTTATAATAAAAATATTATAATATTATAATACAGTAAAACCTCGTTAAGTCGTCACTCAAGGGACCGAACATTTTTGACGACTTAAGCGGAGTGGGCATTTTTGAAAAAAACAACACTGAAATATAATATTTTTATGAATTGCTGTAGGATTCGGTGAGAAAAACAAGATTTTCAGAAATCAATCATACAAAAGAATGAGTGGAAAAAAAAAATACATTTTATACTTACCACATTTTATTTTCTTTTACTGGCATTAAAATAATCGAACAGTGTTGATTGATGAAGGTGCTGATTACTGGTAACAATTCGAAACACTTTGTAATGAAATGGAACTCCAACTTTTGTGCACATAGTTAATCGTATCTAAAACCGAAACTTCTAGCTTTTCGTTCCTATCCAAGGATTTTATCATGTCCTTTACAAGCATTTTTTTGTACTTTCGTTTAAAGTCAAGAATTATCCCTTGATCTAAAGGCTGAAGAAGTGCAGTTACATTTGGAGGAAGAAAAACAATTTCGATCGCTTTTAAATTTTCGAGGCTTACTCGCTATGAAATAAAATCACACTCAGTACCGGTCAAGAAAAACGTCTATTCTTGACAAGAGTCACAGCGAGAAGTGTGTAATTTCCCAAGTGAATTTCCCACTTGAAAATTCCCCGTAAAGGCTAGGCTTTCTTAGAGTGAAGGAGCGGGGCTGAAAAGATAGCAGGCAAAATTGAGAATAAAGATGCTTTTCGCCATTTTTGAGGGTGACGAGTTATCCGGAGTAGAATTAAATTTGGTGACGAGTAAAAGAGGGTTATTTTACATTATTGTCAATGAGACCTTGTCGGGACCAAAGGAAACGACGACTTAAGCGGAGTGACGACTTATCCGGGTGACGACTTAACGAGGTTTTACTGTATAATGGAACCAATTTGAAATTTGTTACGTATAGGCAATGCTAGTATAGGAAAATTCTGAGATATATGTGATGAAAAATCAATATTGCAAAGAAAATAATAATTAGATTTACTTTTATTGACACGACTGAGTATTTAAAGTTGGAAAGACCTACTATGAAGTTGAAGTTTATTAAAAAATTCAGTATTTTATAAAAGAAATGATTTTAGGGTATTCATAACCACAATCAATATTTTCATTAATTTAAGTTCAATGTAAATGTTTTTATAGCTCTGAGCCGCTGGAAACTTGGAAAGCAATTAATTTCAAACATGTTAATTTTGCTGATGGTGTTATTTAGACAACCCCCATCCCAGCCATATCAATTAAACCGAACTTAACTGTTTTAATGATATTCTGATCACAATACTTGTACTTATAACAATGGGTCATCTTGACTTTATAGCTTAGTCAACGATATCACTATAATTTCCATTTCCAGGCATCAGTAAACACGATGTGGTCTAGTTTTTAAAGAATTCCTTCTTAAACCATTGCATTGCTTACCGGAATCAAACAATTTGAATAAGATTATTCAGGATGTCTCCAGTTCTAATTGATACTCTGTTCTTTTATCGTTAGTAAATAAAACATAATTGTAAGTCACTTAATCATTTTTGATTATTTTGTTGGTGAATAGCTGCCGTATGGTATTAGAAGTAAGTCGAATTTTTGTAACGATATTAAGAAACATCTGGAAGAAAAAAAAAAGCTAGAACAAAAACAAAATATCAATACAATTTGAAGATGACATAAGCTTGGCAGTACTTCTCTCGGTGTTGAAGATAGCTGAAAAACTATATCACAAACTTGAAACTTAGTTCTAATAAGGAAGATCCTTGTTCATTTTGGTACATATTCAACCAATAAGTAAGGAGCTATTGACCTAAATAGTTAAAAATAAATTGACCTTCAAGTCCATCACCACAATATCTCAGGATATCCCTAGATATGAGCAAAATATTATATTCTTCTTTAAGCGTTTAAGTCCCTCAAAAAAACCTTTTTTTTTTTGGTTAACTATATACAGTATTTCTAAATTTTGCGCATTTTCACCTCACTTTCTGTCATTTAAATCTAAACTCAATGCACCTGTCATTTATATGGAAAGGCATTATTGCTGAATAAAGACATTCAGGTATTATTTTCTAGAACCTAAACTTATGTTTCAACTTAATAATTTCATAAAATTAAATTTTATAATCATTAGAATAGTTATTAAGAAACCGTCTGTCATAATTTAAAATAGCAAAGAACAGATCCAAACCAATGATAAAGTAAACATTTTTAGTTTTTTTCAATAGCAGCTCCGTAAACCATGAGATTAAGAAGAAAATCTAAAGGTTTTTGATTGAAATTTACCTGTGTGTCACAAGGAAAGCGTCGATAGGCCTGGATGGATGCCAGACGCACTTCCAGAGAATTCTGTAAATCAGCAAAACATCGCTCCAACACGAATATGGAAGAATGAGGAGATCCTATGTTACCAAGAGCTTTCAGACTGAGAATTACCTAAAACAAATAAAAATAAAACAAGAGAGATTATTTTGTCTTTCAGCAAACTTAAAAGGCATTTTTTTGAGTTGTGTGAATTTATGAATTAAAAGAAAATTCCCACAATTTTCTCTTCTCTTTATTTTTAGAGAAAATCCAAATCTCAGTTAATTTCAAGAATCTTTGTATGAGATTTGTTTTTTAATGAGGTGAATTCTAACGTAACTCAGATTGAGAGAAAATCCTGAACCGTGTCTACCTTTGTTTTGTCTTTGTCATTATTTGTTTTGCAGGAGGGGCCGAGATTTCTTTCTAATTTTTTCAAGACTTCTTGCACTTCAGGAAGCTCCGAGCATCGACTGTTGGAACGACAGAACGTATAAATAAGCGATGAAATACCCAGATAAGCACTGGTCCTTGGCTCCTGTAGATCTAGCAGAGGCTGAAAAGCAAGATCATTTGGTTTTTTTTTATTAATTATATAACTTACTAAGAATAGTTACTAACTAGGATAAAATCATTGGTAAATATAAATGTTAAAATGTTGAGTAAATTTAAAACAAATGAGCTTTAATAATAAGACTTATAAGTGTAAACGATTCTTTTAAAAACATAATGTATGATTCACATTGAAATGTATTTACGAATGTTGTATTAAAATGCACATGTAAACAATTTTATCAGTTAGCAACTAATAGTACAATTATTGCAGTAGTAAATACTTATGTACATTACTACTCAGAATTTAATTATCAATACCCTGCCTTAGCCATGAAAATAATCAAACGGAGTTTATATACTGAGGCAATGGAAGGGCTTCAAACTACATATTCATGACACAATTAAAAACCCCTGTTGTGTAATTGTGGTCTTTAATGGATTTTGTAAATGCCTACTTCTTATTTTTCTATCTTTTCCATGTAATTCCTTAATAAGTAATAGCAAATTCTTAACATGAAAGTTCATATGATAGATTGATATTTTTTGTTAATTTATTCAGTGATGTTAATGTTGATTTTATTTCATTTATTTATTGTTTGATTACAAAACTAGTAGAGAAAGGCTAAGTAGACTCTGTCGCAACTTTAGGATCTTGGAAAACCTAGGAGATGAAGCAGTAGTTCTGCAATGCGATCTATTATGTCTGTTGTAATATAGCAATATCAACTGTCATGGCTTTTGTTAATTCTAACAGCTTGTGGTATAAGAAACCATTGCTTATTCACTGATTTATGTCATAGGAATATCATTTATTACATAGTTGATAGTTAATTTGATTCAAATTTTAATTTTATTTATTTGAATCTAAACCCTTATTTTGATAGACGCAGCATTCAGCACAGCATAGTCTTTATACAGTGTAGCATTCAGTACGTAAATTTGATCTTGCAACATTCTGCTTAAACGTTACAATATTACGTTTAGAACCGTTCCTAAATTTTTTCAATGATGGGATCAGTGATGAAAATGGTCAACAGATGCAAATCACACGATTATAGAGCGTCAATGATAGGGTCAATGATGAAAACAATGTTGAAAAATATGATGGTGTGATTTGGCCATTAGGGCAAAACAAACGCGAGATAACTTTTAAATTGATTAGAGTTTGCAAATCTTTTAATTTTCACTATAATAAAGCAAAAACAAAATATAACTAAATGCATATTTGTAAATATTAGCTAAGCTTTAAAGAAGGCCGCGCGGTTGGCGATGTTGCTAAGACACTGGCCTCTCACCTCTGAGTTCGGTTCTCATGTTGGTTTCGTTGATGGTGGCGATCCGCGCTGGGCAGGTTTTCCCGGGGTTCTCCCGTTTCCCCTGCATTTCTCTCACCATCCTTTCTGAGTCTTTCTCTCCTTCTTTCCATGGGATAGTACAAAAGATCTTTCAGGTCGACGTGCTCGGCAGTCATGCCACCCACTTTCAATTAATTAAGCTTTAAAGACTATTTTGCTGTTAATACATAAAATCCTCAAAATTCTAGGAGATTGTTTTAAACAGTTGATAAAATCAGAAGCGTAGCAAGGGATGATATCTGGAGCAACGGATCCGGGAGGCACTTAAAAAGACATCAAAATGAGGTAACGTTGATTAAAATAAAAAGCCAACATACAAATTAAAATTTAAAAATCATTTAAAATGACATGATTTCGACATGTTTTGATAGCTAGTTGATCATTTACAAGTAAAAATTCCAATAGATACAGGCGATTTAAATACAGGAATTTCACATTTGCGTAAAAGGTCATTAGATATATAATCCCCCATCTAAATTACACAACCAAAACACTATATATGTTTCTGTCCCTTATCGGAATCCTATGTTTTCATCCCTATCTAAGATTCTGCGCCCATACGGGATTTGTTTAACTTCTTCCATCAGTTGTTAATTTAGCTTCGGCTATTAACAATAAAACTAGAAAACCATCTGACAATCCCAAAGGTGTAGTATATGCTCTTCGATGTCTTGGATCTGGCTGCAGGTATATTTTGGACAATCGCCAGTCGATCCATAAGCTCATTGCTCAGCATGCTTCCGCATTTTGTTTAGGAGATTTTAATTATTTGACCGTTACGCATGCAAGGCATACAGAGCACAGACTTGACTATCCAAAATCCTTTGATACTGGCGTATGAATCTAATGACCTGTTACGCAAATTTAAGGAGTCACTGGTTATTTTGTCTGAATCCCAGCTGCTATAATGACTCCATTTCGGTCAAATCCATGTATTTCTATAGGTTCTGCAAAAAAGAAAAGGATAGGGATGATGATTCGGTTTAATTTTGCAATTTCGTTGATCCCTAGTCCCCCCCTTCCTTTTTTTCTCGGTTTTTTTTTTTGCTCATACAAATTCTTGTTCTTGCTTCCTGTAATAACCGCAACGGTCGCTGGTTTTCCATGTTCCGAGATTCAAGTTCTGAAGTTCCAGTTGTCATCTGCATCATTACCTCCGTCAGTACCTGCATCTTCACTTGGTCCATTCGATGCTGTTCCTTTGTTTCCAGTATTGCAGTTTATGGTGTTCGCCGGTAGAGGTCCGTTCCAGTTATATCACCTGACAAGTGAGTATTGCCTCTTTTTCATCGGGTTATTCCTGTACTTAAACCGCCTGTATTTATTGAAATTTTTATTTGTAAATGATCAGCTAGCTGATTAAAACATGTCGTTTTAATATGTTAAATGTTTTTTAAATTTTAATTTTTGTGTTGGCTTCTTATGTTATTCAATCAATTACACACGTTAAATTTTATTATTAACTAAGAGATAAAATTGTTTTGTGGTTGGAAGGTACAACCAGCTTTGGTTTTGTTCTTGGTTGGAAAAGAAGACCCTAGGGCCTGGGATAGCGCTTTGATCATTATCTCAGAACCCCAAAATGTCTAGCTACAATTCTGGGAAAAATCTCTCTGTTTGCGTTCCCATATTACCAATATTAGAACATCCAATATTAGCCTTAATTCTCTATTCAAATCTGAAGAATGGTCTTTTGGATGTATAAGATGAAATATTATTAGCCATACATTTTGTTGTTCAAATTGATACATCTGTTCAGTGGGTAACGGCATTTTTAAATTAATTATGTAAAAATTGAAATAAAACAATTATATTCATCTAAAGAGAAATGTATCTCTTCGCTGTTGTAACATCGAAGTTAGCAAAAAGTCTCGCGATGTTTTTCCATGCTAAACCTATAATCAATGTTATTTTTTATGTGTTTTATTATGCTTTGATTTGATTAATTATTTTCCCTATATTTGGTTATATATACTTGTTCTCTCACTAAAAATTGAAATATGGTTGCCAAATGACAAATTTGTGGTAGATTTATTTGAAATCTCAATCAGTTCATTTGTTCTTGACCCTGGTATATTTAATGGGGATAAATAAGAACTAGAAACGTTAATTTATTTTTTAGTTTTCGTATGGAATTGTATTTATCTAGTACTTAATACAAATTAAGCTCACTTTTAATTTAGCTTAAAAACTTCAGTAGTCAGAGCACATACAAGCAAATATATGTTTGTTTTTAAAATTATTATGAACTAACTATTTTTTTCAGCTTTCTTTTATATGTGTAGTTTGGAAATATCATGACATGATCATTCACATTGTCAGAAACGTTTTAGTTCATTTGTTAATGTAAAACAGTCTTATTTTACCACTCACGCTGACGGCTGCTATTATGTTGGCTGTAGGTTGAGACTGAGATCCCAGACCGACAAACCACGAATCAGCAACAGAGTCAGGGATTCCTTCTTCGATGAGTTCACGCATCAAACGAGCCGAAGCTTCTGTTCCCAACTGCAATAGGGCGTCGATAACAGTGAGTCTATAGAAAGAAGGAATGCAAAAACAAAACAAAAGACATAATGAATACCAAAGGCATTCTTTTTACACCAGCATGGTAAACTTGTGTACCAAAAAGTTTGTAATACTGCTTAAGAAAAAACGAAGATTTAGAACAAAAAATATAGTTAACAAAACACTCTTAGAAAGTTAAAACTTTACTGGATACATTTATGTTACTGAAAGGGAGATTTCTATTAATTTTGGTCATTCCTAAAGATAAGGAGCTACGGACCATAAAGCAGTCAAAATACATTGGAGTTAAAGTGCAATAGTCCCAATATCTCAAAGACGCTATAAGTAAAACCTGAAACGTTAATGTTAGATAATTTTACTGAATGTAATCACTTATTGAATTTGACCCATAGATGCGGATCTTACAACCAATATACGAATCTACATTAAATACTGTTAGCACGATTAATAATCAAGAATTAAATAAAAATAAGTAAGTTTATTAGAGAAGTTATTTTTTTTAAATCACATCATGCGGATATTCAAAAGCTGGCACATCAATTATATATATTTTAATGCTATTGTTAGGATTGTGACTAAATAAGAATCGAGAAAATTAATTAAAACATTAAGGAGGAGGTGGGTGCTTCTTGACAAAAACATAACATAACGTTTATCTACAGAGTAAACATTTCCGGTAAAAATATTCGTTAAGTATTAATAGCCAAGAATATAGGAACAGTTTGGTTAAAGTTTGGTTTTGACGTAGTATTGGACAACTACTTACCTTGCATTTGGATTCCCATCGCAAATGGCAGACGCTTCATTAAGGATTCGGTTGAGACCGAAGTAATCCATTGGTCGAAGCGATTGGACAAACGCAGCAAACAGATGGGGTGTCTCTGGTCGGACATCTTCACGAATCGCGTTGCAAAAGCTACGTAAAGCTGTTTGAGCATCAGTGGAAGAAGAAGAGAATCCCCTCTCCCCTGGCTTCGTAAAATCATACATCAACGATGACCTTCTAGATATTAAACCTATTACAATTGAAACATTGTTAAATTATCAAAATAAGAAAACCCAAAAGACGAAACTTTTGCAAAAGAAACCGTTTTGGATGCAATTGATACAATTTGTATTTTGATGACCATTAATATAAGCAGAGGAAACTCATCTAATTCCGTAACATATAAAAATTTCCTTAGAATACCTATTTACAGAGTTAAATTCTGAGGTTTAAAATAAGCTGTTGATTACAAAGATAATATTCTAATAGAAGTGTACTTCAGTATATTTATCTTTATGATTTTAATGGCACAGCTGTTTTGAGCTTAGTGAATTAATTATCCAGAGTTACCTTGTATTTAACATTTAGATATGACTGATGTAATAAATAAAGTGCAAAAAGGGAGAATTAATACTTTTTTCCAAAATAATATTTTCAAAAGAGTATAAAAAAGTCAATGGAATAAATTTCCCGCCAAACTTAAGACATTTATTTGTGTTAAAAAAGAATTAACATTTACAACATTGTAAAACAATATTTGTATTTGAGTATAAATATATTTTTGATAAAGCTTTTGCAAGTTAAAATGGGGTTTTAAAGTTTGAAATCTTTTTGATGCTTAATATTAAATTCATTTTTTTCTTCTCCCTTGCGCTACTCTCTTGCAGGTATCTAAATTCTAAAAGCTTAGAACTTCCTTTCTTACCTTTTTCTGTAAAAACACCGCTCTTTTCTCTGACAAAAGTAATTGCCTGCACTGTTCGAGTCACTGCTCCTCCCCCTTCAGCACTGGAGAAAGGTCTTAACAGATGAGATTCTTCACAAGAAGCCTTTTCCAGAATGTTCGACGACAAGAGTTGTTCACAGTTCTTAGTACCTTTCAGAAGAGGCAGAGATCGAAGATTCTGTTGAAAAAAAAGAAGAAAAAGAATTCACTGATGGAATTCCAAGATGTGGGATGATCTCCATGAACTGAAGTGCTTCGATTAAGAGCGAGTAAAGAGCGATTTAGGAAGTGAATATTTTCCTTGGAATGGTGGAATAACTATCGATACAATAGCTGATTTGTGGATAAGATACTCAAATCAAGTAGGATAAGCGGTAGAGTTAAAGACAATGTTCTTGTTATCAGAATATGTTGTAGGGTTATGATTTGCAAATGCAGAAGCAATAATTTTTTTGGCAATCTCCAGATGAATTCATCTGGTAAAGTTGCACTTTACTCTACAACATAGTTAGAGAGGAGAACTGGTTGATATTTGTCTGAAGTGAGAAGAATGGAGCTACATTCTGGGAAGGAAATCGTATCCAGCAATCACAAATCAATCGTCATTTGAATGAATCACAATTCATACTACTGTAGCAGTAGAGGAAGCCTAGAGGGCGTAGTATATTAATCATTTTTGAATATAAATACTCGTAGATGATACTATTAGCATTTTACATCTAATATGAACAATAGAAGAAGATATTACAAAAAGCGAAAACAATACGCAGATCTTTGGAAAATTAAGCTCTTATTAGATAGAAAGTAATTGGATGATCAGGGGCTGATGAAAATAAATAAATAAATAAATAAATAAATAAATAAATAAATAAATAAATAAATAAATAAACTTATTTCGAGATTGTTTTATCCTTAAAACTAACTGTACCCGGCATGCGTTGCAATGCCACTCAAAGAAAGAAAGGGCTCGTGAGAAGGGGCCGTAAATATAAGGTCCCAGTGTCGATCGGGGTTGGGACACTTAGGCCCTTGTGTCGCCATCCCCACCCAAGTGTGGTGGACCTGTCCCCCATAGGAGAGCGAATTTTTCTCTTTTTCCAATTGACTTAGGGGCCCCGTCCTAAATATAAGGTCCCGGTGTCGATCGGGGGTGGGACACTTAGGACCTTGTGTCGCCATCCCCCCACCCAAGTGTGGTGTCCCTGCCCCCCATAGGAGAGTGAAGATTTCCCTTTTTGCAATAGACTTGGGGGGCCGAGAAGGGGCCCTAAATATAAGGTCCCGGTGTCGATCGGGGGTGGGACACTTAGGCCCATGTGTCGCCATCCCCCCACCCAAGTGGGGTGTCCCTGCCCCCCATAGGAGAGCGAATTTTTCCTTATTTGCAATTGTCTTGGGTGCCCGAGAAGGGGCCCTAAATATAAGGTCCCGGTGTCGGTCGGGGTGGGACACTTCAGCCTTTGTGTTGGCTTCCTCCCACCCAAGTGTGGTGTCCCTGCCCCCCATAGGAGAGCGAATTTTTCATTTTACACAATATTTGTGTAGTTCTTATTTTCACCACCAGGTGGATATTGGGTTTTTCAGGGCTTTTACCCCTTTTCAACCCCTTTGGGGGGGTGGGTCCGGGTTCTAAGGTAGCCTATCTTTTCCGCAGTGTCCTAAAGAGTAATTCTGCGAAGTTTGGTCCAGATAGGTCAAAGGGCCTAGGAGTGTATAAAGGACAAAGAAACAAAGAAAGAAAGAAAGATACATTCATTTTTATATATATAGATAAAGTAAATTTTATTTATTTTTTATTTATTTTCACTTAAAAACTTTATATTAGATATTCTACAATAAATTTTTGATACTTATATACCATTGGACCCATTTTTTATAAACGCTTTCTGGTGTTTATTTTAAATCATTAATCCCTCCAAGTGTGTAATAAAAGTATGTTCTTACTTTTTACCTGATATCGTTTGGAAAAAAAAGAAACATTTTCTTTTTTAATTAACACTAAGTTAGGGTAAATGAGGTTGAATCCTTTCCAGGATGTTTCGTTTGGAAATACGACAGAAAACAAAATATACTTTCCATTTCGAAATGACCAGCGATATCATAAATAACGACAACTACAAGTTATGTTTAAAAAAAAAAAACACAGAAAATAAATGAAAAAGAAAATACCAGAAATCTATTATAAAAAATGGGTCCCGATTGTACCTAAGTACCTAATTTTTAAGTGAAAGTAAACAAAAACAAATATATATTTGAAAACAGCTAAACTTGTAAAATCGAAACTTTTCTTCGTTCTTTTTGTTGAAATTGTCCTTTCAAATAAAATTCTTAGGCTACAAATGAAGAATGTATTCATTATTAGCCTAAAGAACGCAATGAAAAAAGGATTTCTAGGATTTGAGACAAAATGGATCGTGGAATTCAATGGTTGTTATGGCTTAATGTGTCACAATAAATCTTTGGAAGTAAAAGTTAAAAGAACATGTATTTTCAGAGTAACAAGGCAGTATAAAATCAACTATTAATAAAAGAAGTGCTTAGAATAATGTTTATAATCAAAAGTAGCAGTGTAAATTAGACCGACCTTTAACATTCTACATTAAACCGTAAGTTAGGATTATCCGAATTGCCATTTAACCGAATCACTGCAAACAAAGAATGTTATCTCTGTCCATAATGTAATCTGAATCAGTTTACGCTAGTCTACTCCATTAGTCCAGGCAACGAAGCAAAAATAGGGGAAATAGTTCGTGTAAAAGCCAATTTTGGCACAGTTGTAGGGGAAGGTGTCCTGAACAACATACTAAAAGTACCGATGGGTGGGGGTGGAGCTAAGGGGTGGGTGGGGGTTTAAAGGTCCCTTTTTTCAGTTTTTCGTGAATAACTCGAAAACTGTGGCCTATAGCAAAAACATGTCCATATACTAAATTAATCTACAGAAACTTCTCTACAAAAAAGGTCCTATACACATTTTCGCTGGGATGTACACTTAAGGAGATATGGAGGGGAGGAAATGGACAATTTGGAAAAAATGTTTGTTTTGTTATTAAAAATGGCATGTATATTCCTCAATAAGAAATCCATAGTAATTTGTCGAAGTCCTAATTATCTTCGAAATTGAAACTATCGTCATCGTCGACGGAGTCTTCGATTGGGGCTCCGTTAGTGCACGAGCCGAAGCATACGCCGCAGACACTGGATCAGGCAATGCCTGCTTTCCGGCACCCGCAGCGCAACCCACACCCAGTCGTACATCGGCAAAATATGGTGTTGAGAATGGAGGCAGGTGCCACAGGATCGTTGGTTGTCACCGGCTGCAGGATGCCATTGTCTCCCCTGGCCCAACTCCATTGGGTTGGTGGTAGAGGGTTGCCGAGCCATTGTTGTATCTGGAAGAAAGTAAAAACACAAACGGAAATAGATAGCCCAAATAGATATTTGTAATGAAAGCAAAACAGTAATTGATAACGATATGTACAGAGATATACCTGTAGGCACACTCTCAACGAGTGCTGCTTCGAAGCTCCTCTGGTAGGAGGAAGAGTGGCCATATCAGATTTCGGCTTCGTCGATGCTCTCAAAAAAGCCGAGTACCGGAGTTTGTTGAGGTTGTGTTCCTGCGCTGGCGCTTGGTAAATCGCCAGAAACAGCTTCTCGCCAGCTTCTGCAATACCCTCAGGTAATGTTGAGGGATCATTGAAAATGTCTGAGATGTGGTTTGTCAGGTCAGGTTGAGCTGTGACCAGCCTAGCAATTCCCACTTAGCTCTTCCCATGGATTGCCGAGGTGGTGTCGCATCCGGAGAAGCTGTGGAGGAGAAGGATCGTCTTGGCGAATGGGAGCTGTTGAAGTTGTCGCACTGAAAACAATGGTCCCCACACTCCCACGGCCTGGCTTCATAAAGAACATGTTGGTAGATGGTGGAGCCAATCCAATGAGGAGGACTATCAAGTCCACATCCTCCCCAATTATTGCAACAGTTGGATGTACAGCAGCTTTATCCAACCCACACCTCACAATAGTGCCATCAGCATCCCCTGTTGCAACATGTAACGTTGTAATTCGTTACCTATTTTTGATGAATGGACAGACCAATTTTTTTTTCTCTTTATGGTTTCGATAATATTTTCATGTGGATTTAATGTTTATTCAAATGTGAAAACTAAGAATTTGTGAAGAGTTGGGTCGGAAAACTTTCGATCCGCTAGTGTAATATCGGGGAAGGAGATTATTTGGTTGATTATAATGGCTATAATGATTTATATACGTTTAGTGATAAAAGTTTATTGTATAAGTTTTATCAATGAAACCTAATATTTCTGTGTAATTTGATGTTCTAAATATATAGTTTGTAATGTATTATTTCTAGTGATTTTTGTAAAACTCTTATTCTGGTTATTGTCGTGGGAAAGTCAGCTTTTATTTATTCTCACGAAAAGGCTGTTTTCTAGAAGTTTCAGTTTTAATAAGGAAACACGTCACTGGTTGCTAGGATACGAACCTTGGGGTCAAGGAGTCACGTGGACAATCGACTCCACTCCATTGGTCAGAGAAGCCAAAGGTCGAGTTTTGGCGGGAAATTGTTGGAGAAGGAGCAGATCGGAGTTGTCAGGTCAAGAGAAATTACTCGAGTTCACCGTGGCGGACTGACGTGACAAATACCCCGTCCCGCAGGGACGCGGGAGGAGACTGCTGCCCGGGTGAGAATCCTTCAGCCGAAGTCCAGAATAACTTTTGTGATAATATCCACGACGACGAAATCCATCGACGCCCGAATGACGTGATGGGGACCGAGGCGAGCGGAAGCAGTGGCCGGCCGTCGCAAAGATGTCCGTGTCCTGCCGGCGAGATCTTCCCTCATGTAAGTAATCAACCGTGCGTAATCTCAGGGACATTAAAGTTTGCTCACCGAGTCTAAGCTGCATCTAAAGACGGCGTAAAGTAATCGACTTTGCGGTAAGAGTCAACCGTAAGACTGTATGTAATTCGTCGCCGATGTAAGCGTAATAGAAAGGAGGGAAAACGGATAAAAGTTTATAAGTAAACTAGAAGTTAACCTCCGGTGTGAAAATCATTCTTGCTGGACCCTGCCGAACTAAACATTAGTGTGGTGTTAATTACAGAGACAAATTTACGATTCATATTAACTGTTTATTTGACAGAAAGTGTCAACAGTGTTTTGGGGGAGACCTGCGAGAAAGGTGTACATTTTATAGGCAACGGACATTCGTAGTGACTTTTAAGTGTTAAATCGGATAGTGATTTCTGTCACCTTTAATCTTAAGTGTATGAGTTAAGACTTGAAGTAGTTTACCGGTGTAACCTGTTGAGGGAATTTGTTTCAGGTTGATTCAACAAATATAGAAAGAGACTATTAATTTGTTTCAACCTATAAAAGATTGTTTCATTATAAACATCAATATACATTGTTGAATTTTGTGTATTTTCAGGTTTATATATCTTGATATATTTTATGTATTTGTGTTTATTGACATGTTGGGTACAGCTGAATCAGCGGGAGAGTTTATTGACCTTGGGGAGCAGGGAAGTTAGCGGTCAGCTGAACCGAAGGTCAGGGGGAAGGAGCAAGTGTGCGCTCCATTAGGAGGTGTCATGGGAGATTATTATTAATGGTTTGACTTTTAAGATTTTGATGTTTAATATTTGATAAGAGGAGGAGTTGTTTTAATTGTCTTATTTACTGAATAAATTAAGTGTGTTTTGTTTAATTATATATTATTGTGTGTATTTTCTTCATTGCCAATAGAAGTCGGGGGAGATTTTAAGGGTTAATTTTGGGAGTGAGTTTCATTTCAGTCAGTTGTTCGATTTCATGGGATCAGTTGTTCATTTAATTAAATATGGGCCCAGCAATTGGATGAAAACGGTCACACAAACCATGATTTTTGGGACACAAACACTCACTCATACTTAGATTAGATATCTTCTCACCGACTGCGGATTCCGCGCGGTTTGGCGGAGTGGTCTTCATCACCTGGCAGAATACAGGTAGTTAATAGGTAAAGGTAGCAGGGCTTACGTCCCACTTATTGTTTTAATTCATTAATTTTTGTTTTACGTAACGGTTAAACCCATATCGTTATAAACAGCTGTTTCAATCCTTGCTGCTGTCATGTTCTCAGTGAGGAAGTTTATCAGTCTTGTTTTGTTCTTTTCATTTGCGAGAAACTGCTCCTGTGGAACTGTGATGGTCGTGCGTTCATTACAGTTAATGTCAACCGAAGTTTTTGTCAGCCCTCTTCGCTGCTGCTCTGCTCGGTTTGTGCTCGTTACATCATTGTAACCATCAAAAACAACCGTGCAACGTTGACCATAATGTTTATGCACGTAGGCAATGTCCTGACGGCAAATTGAACAAATGTTGGAGGACGGTTTCCACTTCATGCGATGGAGAAGGAAACCACCATCTACCACATTGGTGCTTTGGATGAGATCGAGAGTTACGTTGTTCTCTATTGGCAAAACATCGTAGAGGGATGACTTCTTCCCTTTTCGCAGTCCACCCTCGAAGAACAGAGCCAGAGGGAAGGGAGTTAATTCGTAAGTCAAAAGATCTGCCACATCTTTGTCGCTCATTTGTAATAGCATAGTTGCTATTACAGTTCTTTGGAAAATTGTCAGAGGGTTAACTGTGACTGTCTCGCCATTGATTTTAATGGTACTGCTCATACTGGCTAGTGACAAAACCACATTCTTCCGTGACTGCTTCATGTCACCAAATTTTCTGCCAATGAAACTTTGTATTGTTTTGGTTCCAATATCTAGTGCTTGGTGGCAATTTACTTTAGAGTTTCCCACGATGCCCGTTGACAGTGACATGAGCGAATTCAACTGTGGAAAAGGGGGATGGACATTGAACCATTCGTAAATCTTAGCTCGATCTAGGGATCTCTCTGTTGCCGTGATACCCTAAATTCAACGTGCTGCTCCCCATTGTAAAAATCACTCCGGCAAACTCCTCCAATGACGAACAGATGGCGATGCATCCCGGTGATCCGCAAACACATTTGGCGAGTACTTCTTCTTCCACAGCGCTACAGCCCGATGTGGTTTTCTTAATTGTGATTTCTTTCCTGCCCTCAAACCAGCACGGAATTGTGAAATGTTTTTTCTTTCCCTCTGTTCGTCATACGTTTCCGTGCAGAAAAACAGTTTGTTTTAAAATCGAATTTCATTTGTCCTGAACGCAACGCTGAGGCATAACGTGATGTTGATGGTTGCTCTGCAACAGCTTCTTCTCTCAAAAACCTTTTTATTGAGTCACTTCAGACGTATTCTCTTCTGCAAGCATTCTGAACAACACCACTTGCCTTATTCCTGAAACCTTCATCTTTCCCATCTGTCCTTAACACACTTGCCTTCACTAACCCAATTATCCCTTTTTTTCCGACTTTACACAGGTCGCTTTCAACTCCACTCTCACAAATTAAACACTTCTCAGCCATAGTCACATAGTAGTCCACACTGCCGTGTTCTGTAGGGTTTCGTAGCGCCGGTGCTGTAATTCTAATTCTTCTCGCTTGAGTAGTTCGAAGTTCACTTCTCTTGTAGACCAGCAACTGGAAATTGTTAGAAATCATGCCTTCACGAGGCGTGTGCATCAGCACGTGTGTTAAAAAAATAAGGCTAACTTTTCATTAAGTTGTTACTGCCAATCTGGGTATTCGCCAAAATTAGCTCTATAGGTTTTGCTTTTAATTAAACAGTTGTTATTCTCAAAATGTAACAGTTTTAATCTGAAACCTAACAGAAATAAAACAAATAAATACAATAAATATCCGGGACATCTCACACAAGGTTGTCTGATTCCATAGTATGGGTTCCAGGGACAATTAAAACTAATATTAGTAATGTGTTTACTTGAAAACAACTAACTTTCCTTCCTCCATATCTCCTTAACTACACATCCCCACACAAAAGTGTATAGGACCTTTTCTGTAGAGAATTTTATGTAGATTAATTTAGTATACAGACAATGTTTTTCTATATGCCATAGTTTTCGAGTTATTCACGAAAAACTGAAAAAGGGACCTTTAAACCCCCACCCACCCCTTAGCTCCACCCCCACCCATCGGTACTTTTAGTATGTTGTTCAAGACACCTTCCCCTGTAACTGTGCCAAATTTGGCTTTTACACGAATTATTTCCCCTATTCGGCCTTTTTTGGTCTTCGTTGCCTGGACTACATTTCACTCGGCAGTTGTCATAGTCACTGTTAGCGTTTTATATCATGTTTTATTTGGTTTTCAAACCCTTTTTTTATGCTCTTTACTTTTTTGCTCTTTAATCCAATTATCCCACTTTTCGATTATTCAAACATTTATCGTGGATTTATTGAGTGGATCCTATGTCAACTGTCACTTAATAAGTACTGAGTTGGATTAACTTTGTTTTTGTTTTAAGAACTAATCAATTAATTATTTAAGACGTTTACCAACAAAACATTGAGTATTTTATAAAACTTTATCTCATTATAAAATTTCTTTTAATATTTCTCACGAGATTTTCCAGTCCTGTTTGGTCGGCTAATATATAGAAAATATTAGTATGCGATTGTGTTAGGATATTAAGTTATTTTAATCAATATAATAATAACCTTAATTGTTGACTTATCATCTGCATAAACAAGGCAAATCAGAAAACAAGATAGCAAAACTGAAGAGACATTAATTGAAAATTCTAAATAATTTCTAATTGATTCTAAATAAAAACTAAACAGTGCAAGAACGACAGTTTCTTATGCATCTGCAGTCATCCTCTGTTAGTTTCAGCTAATTTTATATAATTATACATTTAGAAATACATGTTCAATAAAATTCATAAAATAAATTATACTATGGCGAGAAGAATTTAATAGCAATACAAAATTTTATATAAATTGAGAACAAATAATATAAGCACTTATAGTTAGCTAACAATATTGGATTTTGTATTAAATAAGCAAATTAAAACATCTATAATATAATATTTTCTGCCAGACAACGTACATTTTTGTAAAATGAACTTTAAATTATGATAAAAATAATTATAAATCTTAAAGTTTTTTAACACTTTAAACTTTAGGTAATTATTATTAATATTATATTGTTTATCACTAGAGTTGCTTTCAGTAAAGAAAGTTTGCCAACAAAGGAAATAACTGTAACTAACTTAATTAATCATGCCTGGAAGTCCACGTGACAGAAGTTATTCAAATTTTGAATAAAACAAATCAATTAATGAGTAATAATAAAAAAAAATATATTTGAATTTACAATAATATGGTTCTGCCTAAGTTGTAAGGAATTATAATAATATACAACAGCATATTACTTTTACATTCATTCATAAAGTTTGTAACAATTTAGTTTCTCAACAATGGATGTCTCTGAGATCCTGGGATGAGTAATCCATTAGTGATTGCCACACCCCTTTGATAATCTTTCGTGATATGAACTGTAAAACTATTAGATATTTTTTTTTCTGTATTTATTGTACATTGTACATATACATATACTCCATGAACATATGATTGCTAACAACAACAATACTGTTGTTAACAATCAATATTTTTCTAAGTTTAAGAGATCGTTAAAAAACAACAATGGATGAGACCAAATTATTCATAAGTGACATCCTGGAACAGCTGTTTCACGCTCGTTGGAGATCATCAGCCAGGAGAAGTCACAGTAAATAACAAGGTCTGTGTACTGTGGCATTGGATTTTCTCACTGGTTTTTTTCATTGGTGAGTTTTTCATTGTGTATTTTTTCCTTTGAGGCACCACTGCGCTTCCGATGTATTGTTCATACTAGCCTCAATACGGAGACCTTGTCTTGTTATTTACTGGCGACTTCTCCTGGTTGATGATCGCCAACGAGCGTGAAACAGCTATTCCAGGATGTCACTTGTGAATAATTTGGTCTAATCCATTGTTGTTTTTTCAACATTTCAAATGCGCAGTTTGAAATCTTATGCTTTAAAAAATTCATTGAGGCTGCTCTCGCTGGCACGTGGATTTTCTCACTGGTTTTTTCATAGGTGAGTTTTTCATTGTGTATTTTTTCCTTTGAGGCACCACTGCGCTTCCGATGTATTTAATAGATCGTGTTTGATGTACTTTAGCTGTAAGCTAACAACAAATTTACATAGCTTGTTGCATTCAGGGTGGTTGCTGAGAATGGTGCTATTATTTGTTCGTGCTTTGTATATCAATTGCATCTTCTGTGTTTGCCAATAGGATGATTATTTCGTACATTTACCTTCTATCAAGAATAGTATTATTACAGAAACAATAACCACTCTTAAAGAACGAGCATGAGTAACAAAATTGCTACTGATACTACACAATCGTATTATTGTTTTTTTTTTCTTTTTAATAATCGATAATTCAAAAGTCCCTCTAATAAATAATCAAACAAACTGCGTTGTTTTGATGCGATCCTTGTTCTAGTAGCATAGTTTATTATTATTTGTATTATTATTATAATACGTCAAAACATCGTTTATAATAAGCTGTTTGTGCAGATAAGGAAAACAAATTCAAATAAAGTATAGACAATTATAAATACAGTATAGACAATTATAATTACCAAAAAATTTCATCTATGAATATAAATTCTGAATTACTAAAAAAGTTAGAAAAAGACTTTTGGAAATAGAGGAAAACAATTAGATTATTAAATTTAATGATAGTAAAAATTAGAAAGCAAATAGAAATAAACTTAAAAAAAATAAAATAAATTTTACAAATTTACAAATTTCTAAATCTGACAAATTCAAAAGAAGATGTAATTTCTATATTTAATATATATATATATATATAATGAATAATAGCAATTCATTATCATTTAATGCAATGATAATGTTCATACAATAATATATGCTAAAAAAAGTTCATTAATTAAAAATAATGTTCATTCTCTTTTCTCTCGGTTTTTTTTATAGTAAAAGAAAGAATTCTAAATATTCTCAGCATTTTTGTGTAGAATAAATAAAATTTAAAACAAAATCTTCAAATATAGTAAATTCTGTATTAAATGATTACTAAATATTGTTAAATAATTATACGATTGATTCACAGATTTTTCCATATAAATATTTTTTGATAAGTTTTCACCAACCTATTAAAGTAAAACTTCCCAATAATCTCACAAATTATTGGGTCGGTGCATAATTATCAGGCGTTTAAATATCAAAAACGCCTGATAATTATGCACCGACCCAATATAAACCAAGTTCTATTCAACTCTATACATTGAAATAATTAAAAGTTATTTAGGAAAGATATAAATAATAAGTATTAATCATTCCAAAAAAGAAAAAAAACTATAAATAAAAATAACAGCAGTAAAACACGACCAAGTTATAAAATAAATAAATATTTTAAACAAAAATAAATTAATTGTAATTCAGTCTATTGAATTCAGATTCATGCCAGTCACCAATAATACACTTAAATTCATTAATAACTTATAATAAATTTATTACTAAATAAACTTCAATATCGATATTGTTCTTAATTTAACTATATATAGATACAAGTAGTTAATAATGAAGAGAAGATAATCAACAATGGTTCTAATTCTAAAAACTTAGATATTTTCCTACATGGATTTCTCACTTAATAACAAAGTTCTATTTTACTTACAACTAAATTTGATCTAAAATATGAAAACTGAAAAACACACTGACTGTAAATAATATAGGAAGCCAAGGGGTCCAAGTGACATTTTTGAAAAAAATCGAGTTATTGACTAGAACGTGTAGTAAAAATATTGTTCTGTTGAGTGGACAAGTGGTCTAAGCGCCACACTTGGCAGGTGCTGCTACCTAGCGTGAGATCCCTAAACCACTTGGGAATATTAGTTTATCAGTTGGAGCACCAGGGGTCCAAGTGTCCCTTGTCCACATAACATAACAAAAAATCATGTGTTGTTTGTGGCTCATGTCAGTCAGTGTAATTGTTGAGTTGCAGTGTTGTTATGATTTAATTTGTTGTTGTTCCCCAGAATTGGATAGACTTGGTGAGCGCAACTAGTCACAAATTCATTGTTAAAAATATGGCTGAGGATGACTTTATTGACATTGAAAAGCTGGATGAGTACTACAGTAAGAAAGTCACTGGTATCCGAAGTATGCAAACACTTCGATTTGAGAAATCAAAACCGACAACTGTCTTTCACAAATCCACAGTTGGATCGATTGAGCCATTCAAGGTATTGTCGATGAAACCACAAAAAAGTGGAAAACTGCCTGTGGTGCTACCACCTGTGCGAACAGCTCGTGCTGCATCTACACTGAAAGCTGCAAAGCTAAAAGACTTGGAAACACTTTTACAGTTCTTGCCACAGGTGCACCACCCCTTCTACAATGGGTTGAAATAGCAAACAGACTCTCGGGATCAGGAAGCAGAAACGCCTGAAGAAGATAGGGAAGAGGAACTTGTGGACAATATCTATGATACAGACGAAGACTAAACAGTTTTTCTTAGTCCTAAGTGTGTTCTATTGTAGTTTGTAACAGTTTTTGTACTTTAATAAAACATTACATTGCAGTCAAATGATTTTATTGCCTATTTTCCTCTTTTGGTTAGCAGTCAAGAGGTCTAAGTGCAGTGTGCTTGGAAGTTAAGGGGTCCAAGTGATGAACACTAACTTTTAAAAGAAACCAAAAGCACATTATAACGTTTTTCCTTAATTTTTTGGGATGGAATTATGTAGTCAAAGACTCAAACTGAGAAATGACACATTGAAAAGCACTACTATTAAAACCCATCCAACAATAATTTTTTGAACTTTGACCTCGACTATCTCAGAACTTTTTTTTTGCCACTTGGACCCCTTGGCTTCTGGGGTCCTCATTTGAAATACTGTATGTAAGCAACGGGTCTCCTAATCGTCTCAACCGATTGCCTTTCTTTTGGCTCAAAAACATTTTAGGAATGATTTAAAAGAATCAAAATTCAGAATCGAACATATTTCTAAGAAATATAGTCGAAACACACTTTTTATTGCAAGAACAACGCTCAGCCTATCAGTGGTACAAATTTACATCCAAAAATGAACTAACATTCTATACGTTTTTATTTCAATTACTGGCAGGTTGACTTTCTGGCAATTTTTTATGTTTTAAAAATTAATTAACCAGATGTTAAATAATATATTATTTTAAAACAGATTTTTGGAAACCACCATCCTCAAACTATTATTTTCTGGTAATTACTTCTTATTTAATCATAACTAGGCCATCCCCCTGCCTCTCCCTGGTAAGTATGAGATAATCCAAGAAGAATCGATTCCAAGCGGTTATGGCAAAAAGTGATATTTCATTCATTTTTGAATCAACTCATTATTTTATAGTTCGCGCCATTGTTGACGGAGAGAAGCTAAAAAAATGAACATTGATATTTAAATTTTAATCTAGTAGGCTAAAATTAATAAGTTATTTTCTTTTTTCTCTGGCTCATCTCTCATTGCGCCACACACACACACACACACAAAGGAAGTGATAAGAAACAACAACTTGAGTGTAGTCCCCGTGGCCTAATGAATACGATGTCTGACTTCGAATCAAAAGGTTGTAGGTTCGGTTCCCGTCGCGAATGTTTCATTGTAGTAATTTCTTCATAGGAAATTAACAATTGCGCCGGACAGACAGAGAAATAAAAGATTTTAGTAATATGGATTAAAACAGTTTCTAAGCCTGAATTAAGAAAAAAAATCAGCAACAGTTTTAAAGCAATAAGACTATTAAATAAATATTTTTGTAATAATAATAAAAATTTGAAATGATATTCCAAAAGTCTAAAAAATATCTACATATTCCAAAACTGAAATTATAAAATCCTTTAAAAAGTGAAATTACTAATCAATTTTCAGTTCTATGGAATTACTATTAACAACTTGAATTACCAGTTATGACAATGTAATAAAAAGGCTAAAAAAATACTTTTTCTTATAGACTTTCCACTATCTATTATGCTTATTTTATTATACTTTATTTGATTCATAATTAAATATTGTGTCAATTTGTCAACTTTTATAATCAATAGTACCTCTCTGTACTGCAAAGGTTACGAAATAAATAAACTAAAAACTGATATTTTTCAATAAAAATTAAGATTTGGAAACACAGGAAATAAATATTATTATTTATTAACTAGATTTAACTAGAAAAAGCAGACCGATAGAAATGTCTGCGATATATTACTGTTTGGAAGAGAAATCTTATAAAGACAATTCTTTATCCAAAATAAAAGTATTTGCATAATAGATTTAAAAAAATAAAATAAAATATTACAATTTATTTAACGAGAAACATTATTACTGGTAGTAGTCATAATATAACATCTCTTAACTGTAGTTACGCTACAGCAGTTACGCTATAAAAAACAATGGATAGTGATTTTTTTATTCTTTACCAAATTTTTCCGTTTACAAGTATGTGATGAAACGGTATTAAAATGTAAAACTAAAATAACTTTTAATTTTGTATTTAATATACAATGAGCTTACAATAAAATATTTTTTGTTTTTTTGCCAATGCCCGGGCTCTTAGAATTGAAACTATTGGCCTCAACAAGGGACGAGAAATGTGAGCATTTAGCCGATGAAACATTGCCATAGGAGGCAGCTCACGCTACACCAGCAAAAACGGACGAAACACAGAAGGAGAAAAAAACATCAGTGCCTACGCCGGGATTCGAACCCAGGTTCCAACACATCGGCCTCACGGCAGACTGCCGTCTAGACCGCTCGGCCAATCCGGAACGGCTTACAATAAAATATGTACGAGTTAATTCAAAACATTTTAACAAAATAACAGAAATATAGTTTTCATTCCTAGTTAGCTTTAACAAAATAATATACAGTTATAATAAAAGTATAACAGTTAAGATGAATGAAATTAATATTTTTTTTTTAAAATACTACTACTAATAATAATAATATATAATTTTATATCTACATTAAAAAATAATATTGTTTTTCATTGTTCTTAAAAACTATATAGATATATGAAATTATAAATATGAGATATTGTTAAATATACATATTCCTTAAAAATATTTTATTTCTTTCTTTCGATTACAGTCCTCTTAATTACCGATATTTTTTCTTATCTCTTATTGATGCTTTTATTGTAAACTAGCTGTACCCGGCATGCGTTGCAATGCCACTCAAAGAAAGAAAGGGCTCGTGAGAAGGGGCCGTAAATATAAGGTCCCAGTGTCGATCGGGGGTGGGACACTTAGGCCCTTGTGTCGCCATCCCCACCCAAGTGTGGTGGACCTGTCCCCCATAGGAGAGCGAATTTTTCTCTTTTTCCAATTGACTTAGGGACCCCGAGAAGGGACCCTAAATATAAGGTCCCGGTGTCGATCGGGGGTGGGACACTTAGGTCCTTGTGTCGCCATCCCCCCACCCAAGTGTGGTGTCCCTGCCCCCATAGGAGAGTGAAGATTTCCCTTTTTGGAATAGACTTGGGGGGGGGGGCGAGAAAGGGCCCTAAATATAAGGTCCCGATGTCGATCGGGGGTGGGACACTTAGGCCCTTGTGTCGCATCCCCCACCCAAATGTGGTGTCCCTGCCTCCCATAGGAAAGCGAATTTTTCCTTATTTGCAATTGACTTGGGGGGCCCGAGAAGGGGCCCTAAATATAAGGTCCCGGTGTCGGTCGGGGGTGGGACACTTCAGCCTTTGTGTTGGCT
>JAFIDM010009631.1:28247524-28262488 GCA_023159025.1 Thereuonema tuberculata
AAAAAAAAAAAAACCACGCGGACATTGAGAGAGAGAAAAAAAAAAGTTTTTTTTTTACCCTATTTTTACGTTCTTGGAGCCTCTGAACTTGATTGTGAAATCCGTTTGTCGATCCGATCTTCCGTTCAGGATCTGTTAGGGGTGGACAGACACGGACGGACGGACAGGACAAACGCAATAGCTACCGATTTTGGTCGCTATCACAATATCTCCCAAATGGGTCGCTAAAAATTAGCAAAGAGAATGACTGCAGCTATTGAAAGGTTTGAAGATCAATTGCCTTTTATTTGCCTTTTCTTTGTGGTTAGGCCCAATGATGACTACTAAAGCACAAAAACACTAGATATCAAAGATGCAAATAGCAGCGATATTATTCATACATGTCAATGAATTTGGGAAATAATGAACTAATTACCCACTTACTGTGAAAGTCTTCTGCTATTACATTGGCATGTCTTGGTTTGGCTAATGTATCTAACAACAGTGGATCTTCTAAAGTCCGTGTGTTTTTAAATGTAAGATCTGGTTCTTTAGGGTGATACAACATATTTCTAATTCTGCTTGAGAACCTTTGCAATTTCAGACAAACTTAGGAATCTGGCGTGATGCCATAAATAGTCATTTTTCTGTAAGCACTTCAGTACCACTGAGATGAAACATACAGCAGATAAAAAAAGGATACACATTTATGATAATGGATACATTCAAGTATGTTCTCTTTTGAAATAACCAAAACATAAAAGAATGGGTTTCTCAGCTTAAGATAACTGTTTTATACTTTGCAGCAGTCATCAGCTAGAATTAATCATTTCAGACTGCAAGGCCTGGAATGAAGGTTAATGAAAAGCAATGCGGCATTTTCAAAATTAAATAACAGACATGAATAAGTTAAAATTTTAAGTTCATTGTTAATTTTGAGTA
The DNA here is from genome assembly GCA_023159025.1 of Thereuonema tuberculata. Taxonomy (NCBI): domain Eukaryota; kingdom Metazoa; phylum Arthropoda; class Chilopoda; order Scutigeromorpha; family Scutigeridae; genus Thereuonema; species Thereuonema tuberculata. Next base: position 28,248,446 of record JAFIDM010009631.1, read on the forward strand.
AATCACATCTGCTTGATTATTAATATTTATTCAAAAAACGATAGAAATTATTACATTAAATATAAAAATGTTGAAACTAAAATTTAAAATAAAGGTTGTCGTTATAATAAGATAATAACAGTTGAGAAATTAAAAAATTTGAACTTACTGCTCCTTCCATGAAAGGATTCGCTTGCAATGCACTAATTCCCAATTGGTGATTGGCACAATTTTCGAGAATTTTCTTTTTTCGAACTAGTGTCGACCTCCATCCTTCAGTTACCTTAAAATGGGTTTCGCAACTTCCAGAAACGTCGACCTTTTAATTTTCCAAAAATATATTATCAAAAACAATGAAATTCATTATGTTCTTCATTACATAAACTCAAAAGTTTTAAAACAAAAGAATGTTTTGAAGATGAAATATAATAAACATTCTTAAGTACAATAAATAGCAACTTAAAAAACATTTAAATCTGGATAATATCTTTTATCAAAAGAAAGATAGCCTCTTTCATTATTTTTCGGGGCGTCGGAAAAACTCAGGGGAAGTAGGTGAAGTGGCACTTCACCAATTATTTGTAATAAATTAATATTATTTATTTATAATATATGGTAACAATTATTATAAGAAAACTTTATGTTCCTTATCACGTATGTTGGTTTTAATAGAAACGTATTTTTGTATTTAATAATATTTTATAAGTCCCGCGCGTCGAGTTCTGGCTCCCAGCGCGGTGCGATGCTGACCGACAAGTGAAGTTGGCCTCGGTTTCAAGTTAGTCTACCTCATGGGAGGAGCTTTAGATCACAACCGGGCGATGGTTGCTATGACAACCGTGACGTCACCCGCTATACGGGTGGAGTTGAATTAACAGATAACCATATTCTCTTCCAGTGGCTTGTTTCGAAGTGCTAAGCTGTTTTAAATGTGAAGCCTGTTTATGATATAGCGTGTTTTTTATTAGAAACATCATTTTCACGTTGGAAAATGATATATAATAATAATATATAATATATTTATAATATATATATTATTATTATAAATTATAATATATTTATAATATATATATTATTATATATTATAATATAATTATTTTCCTGCTAGCTCTTCACCTAACTTCACAGCCACGAGCCGCCACTGGTTTGAAATGAAGAACCTCAGGAAAGTTTCCTGGTCTCCATTTTTTTTAGTGGAATATTAAAGTTTAACAATATCTATGTTGTAGATATTACATCTATTAAATTAAAATAATTAATAATCTATTCATTCGTAATTGTTAGATATACGTTAGATTTTATTAATTATTTTCCCACGTTGTTATTGCTGATTATGTTAAATATAGAAAGAATGCACGAAGCTCCAGAACTTTTTGTAGATTATAAATAGGAAGCTTGAGTAGAAGTCTCATTGGAAGAGAAATCAACAGTATTCCCTAAGATTAAGTCTGCAAATGGATTCAATCGCCTTATCACTCTTTCTAAATGAATAAAACCATTTTGTACTACAGTCAAACTTGGATAATTCGAAGTTGAAGGGAAGCTGACCAGAGAAAAAATTCGAATTATCCAAAAATTCGAATTACATATATTCTCTCAAACAGAAGAGATAAATTAAAAAGATTAACTCCACGATCAAAGATTTAATACATAAACTTTATCTAACTTGTAAGAATACTGCTACATTTGTTTTTAATTAAATCTTACATTTTTACTAGCTTAATTATTCATCACTTTAAAAAAAAAAAGCAGATATTTTTAATTGCTTCATTGAATGCAATCTTTGAGTCATAGCATATGATTCCAACCTATCAATTGATACAAAAATACATTCCAACCCTCGCTTTTGTTTTCCTTAGAAAGTCCGTTAAAATAAATACAATGGAACCCCGCTATTCGTACACAATCCGTTCCAGGAGGCAGTTCGAATGGCGATTTGTACGAATGGCGAATCATTTTTTCACATAAGATATAATGTAAATTGGATTAATTCGTTCCAGAACCCAGAGATGATTGCTTATATAAACCTTTGTAATAATATTTTAAGCCTAAAATACATAAAAACTATGAAAACAATAAATATATAGGCCTCTCTTATTATTTCTTTCTTTTTCAGTATATACGATATGGTTGATTCGCCATGCCATACTGAGTTACCAGGTCAGAGACATGAGTTCCACTTTCAAACTTCGCAACGATTTCTTTTTTTTCAATTCAATTGTCGTTCTCACTGCTTTCCTTTTAGGCTTAGTTGATTCAGTAATTTTTTTTGACTCATGGCTGCACTATTTTTAATAAATATAACAAAAAAATAACAATAAAATATCACAAAGTTTCACGAAGCTTGCGTGGATGACGCGTAGCGTACGGAAGCTAGCACGATACTGAACTGAAGCGACCGCGTGGCGCGGCCAGTACCGAGGTCACGCTGTCCGAATCGCGAGCAAGCGTACGAATGGCGAGTTCAATTTTACTTGAAAAAGTTGTACGAATAGCGAGGCGGATGAATGGCGGGGTTCCACTGTAATGTATCTTAGCTGAGAAAAGTCTCAGGAACAATTTTTACCTTAATATTTTAAGGACAATCGTACGAAAAATTCGAATTATCCAAAATAAAATTCGAATTATCGACGATTTTTTAACATTATTTTAATACAGAATTCTAGGGACCGAGCAAAAAATTCGAATTATCCAGAATTTCGAATTAAACAAGTTCGAATTATCCAAGTTTGACTGTACTAGCTCTCTTTTTGCAGCATGAAAGGAAAACGTTTTGATTGGACTTTGGAATGAAAACTATATGGACCCAGTTATGCAATAACCATTCCATTCAACCCACAAGAGATAGTTTTGCAATAACTGTAAGGAAGGTATCCTATTAAATACTATTTTTGTACTTAAATAAGCAAAATACGCCGTAGCAAACATTCATTTGGGCCTTTTCTGTAGCTAACACATTTTTTATGATTGTGTGGGTTGAATGGTTATTGCATAACTGGGTCCATATATTATGGAGTGGAGCTATTTGTGCCATTATGTAGAAGAAAACACACAATGTCGTTTGTTCACAGTTCACCATAGAACAGCAAATGAAGATCGCTGGTCATTCTATGGTAGGTGGGAAAATTTTGTTTGCCTTTCAATACTGGTACTGTTTCTTTGTGAAGAAAATGTTTGGTAATGTTTTGAATAATTACTATGTAAAGTAATTAGTCAGATCTTATTAAAAATATTCTGAATATTGTGAATAGTTATGCTTAGTTGTAGTTATGACTATTTACTGAAAACATACTAATGGTAAGCCAGAAAACTTTAGGACAAGTAACATTACTTCATGGCTCCTAAAGAGAAAGACATTCCTGCAATAAATAATGTCTGTTTTTAAGCTAAAATGGAATAACTTCCGATAGTTCATTATCGAAAAGACATTAGCAATATTAGGAGAAGAGTCCAAATTAATGTTCAATCTATTGTAATAAACGGATATAAATTCACAAATCTACGTATAAATGAATTTAAAATCCAGTACTTTGCTAATTTTGTAAATGATAACAAACAAACACACAAATTATCATTGATTTTGAGAATTATGTGTTGTACAAAAGTTACTACAGTATTTTCTTATCTAATATCTACATTTGCCAATAAGTGTAATTTTTTTTTATTATCAGCAAGTAAGCCATTTTGCTCTGATAATTGAATAAAATTTTCTGAAGGTTATTAGTGATATGTTTGCTAAATTATGCTACTGATAAGTATTAGATCCTGTGAAGGCTACCAATCAATACACAAAGTGAATTCTTGGTTTCGTGAAAACGAAAACTAGAAAGATCAGTTGTATTTTGTTGTTTCAAAGTTTAAGCTTCAAAGAGACAAACTAATCTTCATTTTGTTCTCAGTAACAGTCATGATTATTCAGAGATCAGATGAAGAAAGTTTATAATAATTCAGCTCAACTATTCAGTAGATTGTCAAACCACTTCCCTCAATTTTGTGATCCTTGAAGATCAAAGATTTTTGTATTAAACAACGTTTAAAACTAAATAGGGGTTGCATCTTTTCCATATTATTTTTAATCAGATTTTTTTCCCACATTTTTATATTCTCTAAATTACAGATTAATTCCCAAAAGTTCAAAATACTTAACATTTTGTTAATGATCAATAATTCAGTGTAATTTATAAATTTATATAATTTCTTTTATTTTAATAGGAAATTTACATTACTACTACTTACCTCTGTGAACTTTTGACGGACATTGAAGTTTTTAACAGGTAGATGGAATAAGGAAAGCACTCCACGTTTGACGTTGAGTACCCAGGGAGGTTCGTCATCATGTGGACATAGCGTCTGTACATCTCCATCATGGAAGGCAAAACGTAGAGGGTGTTGTTCTAGCGCCGTGCGGAACTCACCTGCACGTGCTGGGATATGCCTTGACTCTTGGCCGTTGTCCAGATCGCGGACCTCTTCTAAATTCACTTCTTTCATCTAAATGCAATGACAAAAAGAGACAAGTATTAAAAGATACAGAAGTAAGTGATATTTTCACCACCTTTACAATTGTTCTTTACGCATCCTTTTTTGATGTGAAACGACCTACATCTAATGTCATAGATTCAAATTAAACGTTGAAGTGGTTTATTTGACTTTTTCTGTTGTGTTGGTCATGTTGCATAACAGAACATTGTGAACATTTAAAAATTTGGATCGGTAAACAGAGTTGTCTGTTACTGTAAAATAAGAGATCGTTTTTAAATGTGACTGTAAAATAAGAGATCGTTTGTACATGTGACTGTAAAATAAGAGATCGTTTTTAAATGTGACTGTAAAATAAGAGATCGTTTTTAAATGTGACTGTAAAATAGGAGATCGTTTTTAAATGTGACTGTAAAATAAGAGATCGTTTTTAAATGTGACTGTAAAATAAGAGATCGTTTGTAAATGTGACTGTAAAATAAGAGATCGTTTGTAAATGTGACTGTAAAATAAGAGATCGTTTGTAAATGTGACTGGCTGCTATCAATAAAATCGTTGACTCTTCTCGTTCATTTCCACATGGACTGCTTTATAATTCACAGTGCATAGTGCTAAGAATTTCATAAGGTTTATTTTAAGACACAGTTGATAACCAGTGACCGCTATGTTACATGGGTTATTCGTACTCGTGGCAGAAAGGTTCCTACTTACAACTTTGCCATAAGTAAAACGCGATCGATTTTTGAGGACCCGAGAACCGCGTTATATCGTCATCATTTACACTGAGAGATATTTTTAAATCATTCTTATGTGGCGATTTGTAAAATGAAATAAAATGAAATTTCTTTTCTTCAAAAAATTTCCATTTCAAACTTTCTAGAACTTTATTAAATTTTGACCCATTGCAGCGAATTATTAAAGTTATTATTCACGTATCATTATCTGTTTTGTTAAATTGTAACTATGGGATTGACTGAAACTTGTAAAATCATCTTCAAGTTAATTAGTTTGTCTTAGCTCGGTCATTATAGGTTTTATGTATTCATTGTCTGATCTATTTTCTTTGTAATTACGCTTCTGTTTTGCAATTACTTATGGTTATTAGGCATTTGTCTTACGAGCTTCACTTAGCATCGGATTTTGTTCACTTTTAAGTATGGTGATGAACTTGATTGAGAAGATTTTCTATTAGAAGTAGTTCGTTTTTATTGTCTTTCTCTATTTCTCTTTCTTATGTAATATTCGATTTTATCTTATCACTAATTTAATTAAAACTTCACTTACAGAATAGTCGATTATCTAAATGATGATTAAGTTTTTGAGAAATTCAATACCTTCATGGCGAATTCACACGGTGTCAGAATCTCCAATTCAATGATAGCTTTGATGGAAAGAGTTGCAGCCTCGCTTCCAACATTTTGAAGAGTGGTGGAGGTTTCCGTTTCATAGTCATAGACATAAGTTCGGCCAATATCATAAAAAAATTTGGAATCTTCTGGAACTGAAACACAAAGTAAAATTTCGTAAGCTTCACTAATAAGGAGATTAAAAAATAATTTCTGATATTACGTTTTTAAATAATTCGAAAATTTCTTATTTTGTTACTTTCTTTCCCTCCAAATTGTTTCTCTACTTAATTCTAATCAAGCGAAATAAAAAGTGTTTTTGATTTTTCATTTCCAAACCTATTCTTGCTTTTAACAAAAACTGAGATGGAAGTTGTGAAAGTTTCTGTAATTCAAATTTCAATCATTTCATACATTCTCTTAATAAAAGTTTTCAAGTACAAACAATAAAAGTGCGGATTTTATTAGTTTTGCTGTAAATTAAAACAGCATTATAAGTTGTATTTTTCTTCAATTTTTCTAAGGAAAATATACAACTCATAAGATTTCAAGACAGTTTCAGAAATTGCCATGATTAGTTGGTGGAAATCTTTCCGAAAAACAAAAAATAAACAAATAAATAAATAAATTAAACAACAAAACCAAGTAACTATGTACTAATTGCATTTTATTTCATTCGAAAAATGATGGCAACATCCCTACCCTGTATAGTGATAAGATATATATCTACAGAAAAATCTTCTTAAATTGAAATCTCATTAAAATAGTGATTATTATTGCGACTCGTCTCAATTATTAGTCCGTTCGGAGTTATATAATTCTAGATGTGACTATCTAGTTGACATCGTAATTCTCAAATTTATTACTTAATTAACTTTTAATAATTATTACATGCAATTAATAATTAATATTATCATTTATTTCAAGTAAATAAATAATTATTTACAGGTAATAAATGAAAATAATATTTACTGTTACTGAAAATAATTATTAAATGATAACTAATTAATAAATCCGGGAAGTAAGATGTCAACTAGATAAGTCATATCTAGAATTATATAACTCCGAACGGACTAATAATTGAGACAAGGCGTAATAATAAAAAATGTTTTATTTATGGAGATCTTTCCTTACGTATATATCTTATAGGTATACAGTGGTGGGATAGATCTGCCCATTCTCCTTAGCCTATTTGAATAGCAGCAATGGAAAACTCAAGATCTGAGCACTGACAAAACTTTGCAGACTGACATCTTGCTGAAACTGATATAAAATGAAGCCTATACATTAGCTACATTAAATTTACGAAAATGGAAAAAATAAAAAATAAAAAATAAAACTTACCATCACATTTATGTAGAAAACATTCATTTTTGGAAGGCTTTGAAAAAGCTAAAATAAAAATAAAGAATAATAATTAATGAGGATTTAATCAATATTAACCTTTTAAAATAGAGTTACTGGCTTCGGACTCTATCTTCAATAATTATTACAGTATTTGAAATATTTTATGTTAAGCCATTAAAACAATGAACTAAGGAAATATTGCAGTACTGGAGAATAAAAATAATTTATAAGAGAATTTCATGAAAGTCAACATAATTTAGTTTATGTGAGCTATAATATTTCAGAAAGGATTAAGTCACTCATAACTCATTGCGAATAAATTGATAATACAACTCTATTTATCTATCTCTGTATTAATCAAAATTGCTAGTAAATCAAATGACATTAAAACCTAAACTACATTACTAAAATGAATAATGATCAGTTTTGTTTAGAATTCAAAATTATCGCTTAGCATGATATCGAAAATCAAAAGAAGTCTGAAAAAAGTAACTTCTAGAGCAGTGGTTCTTAAGTTTTTGTCTCTTCAGAGCCACCTGTCATCTTTTCAAGAAATCGTGGTCTACCACATTATAAAGTAGGCCTAACCCCCCACTGTTTCTAGTAGATATATTTCAACATTTATAAGTCTCATCCATGTGTTTTAGTATTTTTCGTAAACATTTTTAAAATGTATTTCTTGACATAATAATGAACTTCCAGAAAGACCACAGTGATTGGAATATCCGAGTATTTTCAGCTATAAGACTTTCAAGTCCCACCATTTAACAACCACTGCTCTACATTACGCGTAAGATTGTCTGTAAATGCTAAATAAGAATTGGAAAAGTAAAGAAATTTCTCCATAAATTTATACTCTTGCATATTATGACTTAAACCAGTAATAACGAAATTCCTCACGAAAAATAACATACAGTAAGCTCCCGATTATCCGCGGAATTGGATGGCGCGGCAACCGCGGATAAGCGAATTCCGCGGATAATCCGAAATAGAACGAAAAAGGACGAAAATCAAAAATTTTTTTAACTTGTTTTATTTACATTAAAATGGCAATACATACAGTTACAGTATATACACTATAAGCAAGTATTTTATTTTGGAAGGGGAAGGCTCTGTAATTTAGTGTAACCTGCCGGCCTAAGCTCCGCCCACAAAGTAATTCTTTAAATTGTTTGTCTATAATTGTCTTCACTTACTTTGTTAGCCTCTTTTATTGTTTACCTAATTCTAGATTTAATTTTTTATTTAATTCCGTAATTTATTGTACATTAAAAAAAAAAAGGAAACAGGAGAGGTCCGCGGATAATCCGTAAAGCGTTTACCGCATTTGACGCATTTTTTTTTAATTCGTGATATCCGTCAGATAATCTCAGAACTGTTTGTCTAAATCAGCGGTTCCCAACCGGTGGGTCGCGACTTGATCCTAAAACTATCAGAAACCATCGAATAAACCATCAGAAAAGATCAGAAAAATCGAAAATCGATCATATGTAAGGAAGGGATACGATACAAATATGGTTTTATTCTATATTCTTCTATTCCTATATGTGTGGAGGTATTCCGATAAGGAAAGGTGGGTCGCCAGCTGAAAAAGGTTGGGAACCGCTGGTCTAAATGATTTTGTGTCTACACCAACTGAAAAATGCTATTCAATTTCTAGGAATTTTTCAATTCTTAGAAAATTAGGCTTTGATGAAATTAGACTTGAATACAAAAATGTCTCAAAAATGTATAGTGATGATGGTATTCAGATTTTAATGAGCATGAAACTGATTATAAAAGACTTTTCATATGATCTAACTACTTATGATTACTTATGATGTTTTCTTCTGCATTAAAAAAAATTTCCACAGTGAAACTTCTTTTTCAATGTAATGTTCAAAGTAATGTCAGACAAGGGAAGGAATTTTGACCTTGAAGTTATAGAAGCCATGGTTATCGGGATCCCCCACATGTACAGTCGAGGATCCAATACCAAATTTGGCGACGGATCCTTCAGCTAGGTTAGGATATGGTCTTCCAATATCAAGTTAAATTATCTCCAGTATCAAATTAGATATGGGTCACCTAAATTAAATAAGGTGACAAACCACCTACATCAGATAACGGCTAACGACTTAAGTTTTGCCACATATATGTATGACACATTACGTGATTTAAGAGTACCGATACAGTAAGTAGTCATTTCAGCTCTCATTTCATTATGCCAATTATAAATATATAGAATCTCAACGACATAGTCAATAATAATAATTCCGTGGTAGTAAGAATTTTTCATCTCACTCTTTTGTCATTCCAAGCATAAAAAAAAGCATTCAGTTCCGCCAGGGACTCAGTAGCTTAAAACCATCGATCTAAGTTTGGAGCCTGTGACGTTATTTAGCAAAATATCCTTCTTAGTAACAGTGATGATGCACAATCTGAAGCTCATTCTCTTTCTCATATACAGTGAAATCTCACTTATACGAATATGACGGGGGAACCAAAAATTATTCGTATAAGTGAATTACATATAGGACTATGGGGGTTTCGACTATGGGGGGAATGAGAAATTCATCGTATAACTGAATGTTTCGTATAAGTGAGACTTCACTGTAGTATCTTTGGCAATTTTTCATTCTCTAGTTAAGTATTAGTCCCTTTAATATGTTTCCCAAGCATTGCACCACCAGTATCCCGGTAATAAATATAATAATAATATACTAAGTTTTCACAAATAACATGTCAACGATCAGACTTTGACCAGTCTCTCAACTTTAGTAAGCCACTGATTCAATACTTAAGCTAGATTGTGTTAAAATTACAAATTCTAAAAGTTATGAATGGTGAATTAGAAATAAGCTGCCTTACGAAAATTATTTACTTTGATTGGGAAAAAACATTCCCAATCAAAGTGAATTCAACAGCGCAATTTTGAATTCCGTTGTTTTGCCATAACTTTTTTAGCTACTTGAAGTGTTTTTTTACGTATTTGAATTCAATACATTGAAGTGCTCCAACTATTATAATTAACACCGCAGCATGATGCAACTGATCAATAATAAGGCGATTCTTATGGAATATTACCGCAACGAACAAGTAGGCACAGAAAGGTTCCAAAGTGACAACCCACTACAAATAAGCAAGTACATTCTAATTTCAACTTCTCCTATTATAGGTCTCTTTATACAAAAAGCACCATAAGAAATATCAATCAATTCATCAAATTAACAAAAGTAATGAATGCTGCAAGAACTCATATTAACTTTAATAGAACCTGTTTAAAGCTAAAACTAATTCAAAAATCTCTCGATATAAGAAATCTTTCAGGAAATCAAAATGGCAATATCATTGTTAAAGAAACTGCACGTAGATTTCTTCATGAAAGATTAAAAATGAATCAGAAAATTTTTTATAAAACTCTTAATGCCATTAAGCAATTATCAAGCAAGCTACAACAAGAAATGAGGGAAATTCATTTTATCGACCTTTTCCAATATTCGGCTAACTTAGGCTTAGTAACACAGCAGTGCAACAGGGACAGACATCTTAAAAAACTGGACTGCTTTATGAAATTACATATGGAAATAATCATAAGGCGCCAACAAGCCCCACCAATGTTATTAATACAACGCAGTCTCCACTTAATAAGCAACAGGAGAGCCTACTAGAAAAAGGATTAAAATATAATATGACGTACTCCAAAATGCCAAAATTGGAAATTATTGACGGAATCGAATCTGCTTTAAGAAGAAACAAGGACATAACTCAGGATGAGAAAAAAACTATAAGGAAGAAAATAAAAAATATCCTCCATTGTAACCCTAATCAGCAGGTTAGCAATCGAACACCTGAAGAAAAATTGGCATATAAAGAAATAAAACAACTGAAGGACATAATAATTACTGAAGCAGACAAAGGCCAAAAAATAGTCATTTTAACCGATGAACAATATACTAATATGACTATGGAATATTTTGATAAATTAGGGGATAATATTCAAAAAATTAAAAAATTAGCAATCAGTACCATCGAAACCAAGATTAATGAAGAAATTATATCTCTATACAACCAAAAACTAATTAACCAACCCACGCAGAAAAAATTAGCAGTAAGGCATAGTAAGTTCCCAACCGTAACCATGAAGCCTAAAACGCACAAACCTATGATCAATAACACATTTCAAGGCAGACCTATAATTAACTGTACTAATGCCCCCATTGCAACTATTTCTGCTTACATTACGGAAATATTAAAAAATTGTCTTAGTGATAGCTGCCCCAATTACAACGTTATAAATATATATGATTTCAAACAAAAATTGCAGCAAGTGCAAACAAACCTAAAAAATAATATTATGATTTCTTTAGACGTTATAAACTTATATGGCTCCCTGGATCATCAACTAATCCGAGATGCTATAGAAAACCTCATTTACCAACAAACCCTCATTAATAAATATAGAATAGATTTCAATACATTTATGGATCTTTTAAACATCTTATTAAGCAACCAATACTTTAATTATCAAAAACAAATATATAAACTAAATAAAGGGGTTTTCATGGGCATAGCTGCCTCTGCCCTAATTGCGGACTTTGTGATGAAATACATTGAAACTAAATTTCTTCAATCTAATAAATCTAACATAGCAACATAGATTTTGCTATGTTATGCTGATGACATTTTTGCCATAGTAAGCAAAAATAAAATTGATGCCATATTAAACAATATTAATGCAATGCACCCATCAATAAAATTTGAGCTAGAAATAGAAAAAAATAAATCCTTGGCATTCCTGGATTGTAAAATAATAAGAGAAGATCTAAAACTTCAATTTGCCGTCTATAGAAAACCTACACATGCAAATAAAATAATAGACTACAATTCCAACATACCTAATTACATAAAAAATAACATATTGTTCAATTATTTCAGTAGAGCGTTTAGGATTTCCACAAATCAAAAATTACTTCAAAAAGAAATTGACTATCTGTATCAGTTATTTACACAATCTAACTATCCTATCAAATACATTAATAAAAATTACAATAAAGCCAAATATTGCAATCAAAAACCCTCCTCCACACCTAACAAGCAACAGCAAATACTAACTATGCAGTTATTCCATATATAAAGAACATTAACAATAACATCAAAAAATGTCTCAAAAAGCATAATATTCAGGTAATTAACAGAACTAATAACAAATTAACATACCCGAAAACTAATAATAAAGTGGATATTCAAACTAAAACTAATGTTGTATATGCCATCCCATGCAATGGCTGCAATAAGAAATATATTGGTTATACTACCCAAACTCTTAATAAAAGACTGAAACAGCACCAATACCATTATAATAACAAAGATGAATTTAAATCCATTTTATATTCCCATAGCTAAAATACAACCCATACCCCCAACTTTGACAATACTCAGCAGCAGCAAGCCCCCAGCACTTTCTCACTCACATTGAGAGAGTCTTGGCACATAGCCAACACCCCTACCATTAACCATGAACTATCAAATACGGTCATAAAAAACTATTTAAATGCGTGTTATCCGGGCCCGCAGTACAGTTGAAAATAGCCTACAAGTTAGGCTGAAACGTCCTGTTTTTAACCTTTTATCCATGACGAAAAATTACAATCCTGTAATTTGGATATATTATATAATTTGGGATACCTTCAGTTTTAACTTACGAAAATTATAATTATATATGTCGAATTTCATTTTAGTAAAATAATATATTCATATATCAGGCTTCTTTTTTTAATCTACCTATGAATGTTATGCAACGAAACGATTTAGAAGAATCTAGCAAGACAACAATATATAACAGTTTAGAACTCGTAATTATCTTTCATTCCAGTAAATTCCTTGTGAGACAGTTGCAGAACACGAAACACTAAATACTTTACAAAAAATCTAATATTGAATAACTTCAGCTGACTGGTGTCCCAAACATTGCAAATAATTAATATTGATTTTTACATAATCAGCAGAATTAAAATCAGTCTAGTATCAGTGAAGCCTCATTATTCTCACTGAACCTTTCGTTTCTACTATTCCAAAATTTATGGAAACATACAAGAGCGATATTTCTCAATTTAGCCCGAACTCTTCCATACTCGAAAGAGAATACTCACTCCAAAGTCACTTTGTGATATTTTTGAAGGTAATTCACAGACACTTCTCCTGGTACTTAAACTAAACTAGTAAACCTAGTACCACTTAAATCTAGTAGGCGATGGAAGTTAATACTGACATGGAAATATTAATGATAATAATGTCAGCAAAATATGCCTGTTATTTCTTATATAAACGATATCAACCAATAAAAAATAAAGAATCCATCTTTATCAATCAGAAAAACCTGAAAATGCAACTTATTAAGATTCACAAATATACGAAGTCTATTTTTCAGTTTTAATTCGGTAAATCAGAAGATAATCTGGTTTAAATGAGAAACTTTACAAATATAAAACAAATGGCTTAGCAGACATTGTTTGCACTACTAAAATTCAGATACAAGGTTTAAAGAACATTATTTATTCTTGCATCAGACGAAAATAAAAATCCGCTATAGTACCCACTTAAGACACGCCACTATTTCTAACTGATGTTAACGTATTCAATATCGGCTAATTATTTCCATAAATTGTTTTATTTCTATTTTGAGTTTTAGACTATAGAAATAGTGACGTATCTCGTCAAAAACATTACTTTAAACATTGCATGTGAAAGCTGAAGTTCTTATGTACAAGGTGATCATAATTAAAGTTCACATTTCGAAAGATTGTAAATGGAAAACCAATCAATGGAACGACTTCATATTTCACATGAGGACATCAGTGGGCGATGAAATTTTGTTTGGCGTAAAAAAAAAAAAAAAAAAAAAAAAAAAAAA
>JAFIDM010009631.1:28272488-28296363 GCA_023159025.1 Thereuonema tuberculata
TAATATAGAAAGCGGGTTTTTAAAAGTTTTTTTTTAACTTTAATTATTTTTTCCTTTATCTTGGACAACCAAAGCTTTTATTTGATAGAAATAAAAGTGACTTCGAAAGATTAACCAATGAATGAATAAAGCTATTTTATTTTAATTCTGTTCTAACTGCTTTTAGAAAAAATTATATTTTCCTTTCTTTGAAGATTAAAAAAACAGTAAATGCAGCGATGAATTAGAATTTTAGGAACTCTATGTTATTAGGATAATTGGTGGAAATGATTTGAAAAATTTACAAACAAATGATATAATCGATTGAATTAGAAAACTGTATTTTTGGGACATCAAAACAGAAAACATGGAATAATAAAAAGTATACAGAATCATTAAAGAATAATTTATAATTCATGAATGGGATAATTCTATTATTAACATAATCAAAGGCAATTTTAAATTTTTTTGTCCATACTGTGAATATTGTAATAAGATTCTCTAGCACAGAAAATATTATAAATACCTTTGCAATTGATTGAAAATCACCATACAGAAAATAAAGCAAACATAGTAAACGTTAAAGTTTATGGAAATAAAAATATTTTAGAGTTTTAGAACTACTATTATGAAACGTATAAAAAGCAAAAATAAGACTAGGAATAAAAACAATCCTCTATCCTGCAGTAGTAACACTAAAACTCAATTAATAATATACTCTTACCACATATTTTATTATATTAGCCATATATTTTAGAAAATTTGTTAAAATACGCAGTTGTTAAGTTTTCGAGCCATATCTGAAGGTTTTTTTTCATTCTAAGATCTTTCTTAATCAACTGATAAGATATAGCTGTAGGCTAAATAATAATTCAAAAACAAGTTCAATGGCTCAGTGACTGTTTGTTACCATATGTATTTTTTTAAGCCTTCATACTTAAAATAAACAGTTTTAAGTATTTACCTCAAACTTTCAAACAATAATTTTTTTGGGTCACACTGTTTAATCTTATTCTTTCGTATCTTTCAACGATTTTTTTTTCAATTAAAAGCAATTATTTTAGAGGTTCAGTTAAATTTTTGACCTACTCTGACTTAACATACTTTGTGGTATCTTCTATAACTTCATAATCTCAAAACTTCCAATTTTATTTGATTAAAATAACCGAATAAGGAAAAAGATTTTTGTTTGTTTTGCTACTTCGGTTAGTTCACGATGGCACTGATTGCAATCAAACCGTGTGAAGAAATCACAGAACTTTCAAAAAACAATTGCGAAATCAGAATAGAATAATTGATTTCAAATTCCCAAAATTATTCTGAATTATAAAGTTTTATTATTGCGATCATTTCAGTAGATTGTTATATCATCTTCACTAATTAATATTTCTATAACTTTCTAAATAAAAAGGTCTAGTGATTGCTTTAGAAAAGCTGAGAGCAATTGGGAACGTTTAACTACTGGGAAAATAAAGTTTTTGCTTATTACTCTCTTAATTGTAAAATAAATGGCAATAAAATTAGTAAATTTATGTACATGGATTTTACTGAAACTTTCAGTTAAATTTTGGTAACTAAAATTATGATAAGCATTTAATTAAGATTGTGTGTGTCGTCCAAAAAAATGGAAGACATACATCTTAATTATAAGTTTCCCATTACTGGGTTAGCTTCAAACGACTTCAATTATCTGTAGCAAGAAAACAAAAAAATAACAATCAAAGTTTCATTTTTGCTACAGTTTATTGATCTAAAATTAGAAACACAAAGTAAAAAAAAGTCAGAGTTTCCATTTAAACCTCATTGATTCACTCACACCATTTCTTTTGAAACAGTTTCAAGGACATCCCAAATATGAACGAAAATTCTGTTTGGCTTCTAAAGAAATGGTTAAAGCAAATCGAGAACTTTCCACTAACCTGAACCTATAACACAGAAAAGACAGAAAAACAGCCATGATTTGTTCCCCATTTGACGGGATTTCAAATGATGAAATGGGGATAAGTTGAACTGGTTCCCATCGAAAACAAAATTACTCTGATCCGGCCTCAAAGTCCATTTGCTGACCACCAAGATAAGATTAGGTTTTAGAAGGAGCCAACTTAAAAATCTGACATTGAATAAATGTGGGCGAAAGACAACGACATAATGTGAGTATCACTGTGACAAAAGAATATTATCCGTCAAATTTGCTTAGAAATTAAAATAAATATATTCCCAAAATATCTATCCTTCCATCATATGGGGAAAAGGTAATTTATCTGTAATTACTTTTTTTTTTAATAATCCATATTTTTATTTGTTTCCCCCTAAGATATCACACTGTCGAATCCAAAGTCTAATCTGTTAACATTAATTGGATACAACAAAAGACCATGGAAAAAAAGTCTTGCACGATTGATAAACATAAATAGCAATATTCCTATTACAGGACTTTCTTCATATTTATATAATTTTAAGTAAATTTGTAACATAAATGGGTCAGTTTTCAGTCTACGAAGTTTTGGTCCCTATCAATTTAGTTCTTAAGTACTATACTAAAATATAATCATTTATCCACAATTTGCCTATACTCGTAAACATTGAAATGTAAAATAACAATATTATTGGTTGGTCTATAAAAAGACGCAGTTATTAGACCTTTAAGTAGTGACCCTTAAAATAGATGCAAAACCACCAAATCTATTCAGATGTAGACTAAACTCTAAGAAAGAAGTTGAATGTTGATCATCGCATTATTCCTTGAGTTACTTCACAACAAACACCACGTTATTAAGCAATAAGAAGAACCTATTATTCTGAGCATATAGTATGATTTTGATCAGTGCATTACTATTTGAGTTACTTTAAGCTTAGTTTTTTTCTGCCCACATAATACAGTTACTGAGAAAATGCAACTTTCAGTACCAAAATTTAATCAAAGGCTAAACTCTTGAATACGAAGTTTGATGTAGATCAGTGCATTATTATTTAAATTACTAAAAGCTAAGAATTTTGGACCATCTTTAACTGGCCGAATTGAAATACAACTATAAAATCTAAATCAGGGCTAGACAATCAAAAGTAAAGTTTTGATTTTGAGCAGAATATTATTTTTGAGTTACTTTAGGCACAGCAATATTTCAAATGTAACTACAAATCCCGAAATCTAACATCAGTAGATAATACTAACACTTAAATGCGAAGTTTGATTTAGATCAGTGATTATTCTTTGAATTAGGAATCCTTACTCGTCGAAAACTTCTATTTTCAAAGTAATCAGTAAACACTTCATTGGGAAACCCAAGTTTATTAGTGAATTTTCACCAGTTAAGGACTCGTCAGGCTTGACAAACAGCTACAAAGTAAAATTAGCACTAATAAACTACAATTTACTAATGGCGAAAGGTAAACAGTAAGAGGATAAAAACCCAACATAAAGTTAAAAGTCGTATTGCTGACGAAATGTACTACCCCCATGAAGTATGTAATGATAAAGAAATTTAAAAAATTCGATTTTAAATCTTTATTTAAAATTTTATATTTCCAGTATTTCAAAATTATACTGGCATGTTGATAGGGACCAACACTATTTCTGAAGGTTATACCCCCAAAATAAAATGAAACAGCTTGTGGTGAGTTGCATGTGGACGTTAGTGCACATGCAATTTTCGAAACGTTCCGACAGGAGATCACGAGGAAGGGCGAAATGTAAGGAGTGTTGCCGAAGAGTTCGTTATCGCCCATAGCATCGTATCGCATGTGTGGGCAGCCTTCAGAACAACAGGTGCAGCTGTTCGAAAGACCGGTGGTCGTCGTCCACGCAAAACAACGCCCAATGATGACAGCTATATACTCTTAACCAAGAGATACGCACACCAGACAGCCAGAACCATTGCAAACCATCTGCACAGGACACAGTACGTATATCGCAGTTTACTGTGGCCAGACGACTGCACCAAAATGAACTGTTTCCACGAAGGCCAGTACGCTGTGACCCATTAACGCCTGTCCATTGCAGAACGTTTACGTGGTGCAAGGACTATAAGGTAAGGTACTCTTTACTGACGAGAGTAGATTCAGCAATTCTGGATGTCAGCTAATCTGGCGAGATGTTGGCACATTACGGAAAGGGATCAATATGGCGAAATGTTCTCGTCTGGGGAGGCGTTATGCTAAATGGACGCATACAGCACCAGAAATGGAAGAAGGTACTGTAACTGTAACGCTGCTGTACTGAGGTACTCTTTCCCCATGTGCGTATGTTCCGAGGTGCCGTTGGCCCCGAGTTCCTATTTTGGACGATAACACTAGACCCCAACGTACTGCAGCTGTTGGAAAGTGGAGAAATTGTTCGAATTGAGTGGCCTGCACGTTCCCTCGATCTAAATCTTATCGATCTCGTATGGGACGCTCTAGGGAGATGCCTTGCGGCATATCTTCAACCAACGGAAACTGTTCATCAGCTGAAGTTGGCGCTGGAAGAGGAATGGGCGATATTACCCCAAGAACTTATAAATTATCTCATTCTAAGTATGGACAGGAGATGCAAAACATGCATCTCCGTTAGAGGTAGTCATATCCGCTACTGAGAGTAAACCTCCTCTTCCCTTTGTTCCATCTTTGGCAGCAATGC
Organism: Thereuonema tuberculata; assembly: GCA_023159025.1. Lineage (NCBI taxonomy): Eukaryota > Metazoa > Arthropoda > Chilopoda > Scutigeromorpha > Scutigeridae > Thereuonema > Thereuonema tuberculata. Next base: position 28,277,083 of record JAFIDM010009631.1, read on the forward strand.
ATCTGTGTCATGGCACAGTGCCATGTAGCCATTTCTGCATAAACTCCGCCTGTCTTGTTTTGTATCCGTTTTTGTGACCGTGTTGTTTCTTACATCATTTCTGTACTTCACGAGGTTCCTTTGGTATGCTTTTTCTATATCTCTGTAAGAAGATATAGAAACCGCTCCTGTAAGAAGCTACAGGTGAAAACCTGACTGGTACCTCAGTTTTGCACTCCAGTGTATTATTTGTAAAATTAACATTATATTTATGTTATTTTTCTATTAGTACTCAATCTCTGACTAAAGAATAGAATTACAGAGTCTATTGATAACAACTATTTCATAATTTCCACTCAAAATAATATCGACTAATTTGAACAAAATTAGGTAGAATTGCGAATTGTTTTTTTTCTATTTTTACCTTCATCACTCTTTGTCATTTTCCTAATATAAAAAGGTCCGAATTGACTATCTGATATTTAAAGATTAAGTGGTACTTTGATCTTATAAAAGAAAGACTGTCTGCTAAAAATCCATATTCCCTTTTCAGTTCCAGTTCGGCATTGGCATCCGAGGACATTTTTCTGTTTCTCTTCACTACACTTATGCTAGTAAGCAAAAATAAATGAATAAAAAAGAAAATGTCAGTATCAGACAGTCTCAGGTGAACAAGAAGATAACAGATTCGTCGCCTTAATTCCAGATTTTTGTAATTATTGTGGCATATTAGGTTAACATTGACTATAAATAATGACAAATTCAAGTAAACAAACTAACTTACAATTATCAGATTTCAACTTAAAAGTAACATTAGGCGGAAAAGAAATGCATTTGCTTCAATAAATAACCTTTAGATATCCACATCAGAAAATATGATTGAAGCGAAGAAGATAGACACAAACCTTTTCATATAACTACTTGTTTTTTTGTTTGTTTTATAAGAATAATTAAGAATGTCAGTCGTAAAGTAACAAATTATATTAACAATAATTAAAGCTCTATCGAAGGATGAAATAGAAGGTGAAACCCTAAGTATACCTTCATTTCCCCCCCTCCGTACATTCGGTGAAAGAAACACAGTCAATTCATAATTGTTTTTGTATGACAATTATCTTTACTACGGAGAAAAAAATTCAATACAATACATTATCCAAACTAAACCCTATCTATAATTTCTTGTTTCTAAGAACAAATTCAAACTTTTTAAGTGTTATTATTCAAAGGTTTACAAGACTAAGACAGTGTATATATTCTAATATCATTGGTAACATTCTCTCATTTAGTTTATAATTGTTTAAGTACATATTGAATTTTTATCTTTAACATTTTTGCCTTTCCAAATTTGAGTTTCTGATTAACAGAAACACGTATAATGTGTGAATCGGATAATTAGAATTTTGTATATCTGTTAAGCATTTTATTTTAACCGGTTTATATTTTATTTGTAATCGAAACACTTACTGTATTTTATGTACGTTTATAAATTACAATAATAATGTCAGACTTAGCCGTTCCGGTATGGCCGAGCGGTCTAGACGGCGGTCTGCCGTGTGGCCGGTGTGTCGGAACGTGGGTTCGAATCCCGGTGTTGGCATGTCTGTTTCTTTCTTCTTCTGTGTTTCGTCAGTTTCTCCCTGAGACTTACTATCTCAGGGTTATTCTGGACAGGATGAGAATCTCGTCCCCCCTCCTTGAATATCACTAGCTTCGCCCTGACGTTGTCAGGTTGATCTAGTTCCGTGGTCCCTAGTTGGCCAAATTCGATAAAGGAAGGAAGGAATGTCAGACTTATCTTCAAAACAGACCGCTTTTACACTTTTCCTGTCGAAATACGTTACTATGAGATGTCATGTTACTGACCTACCTAGTTCGCATTTATATTCTTCGTACACATAAAAGTACATTATTTGGAATGACTAGCATACAGTCCCGATAGAAACCCTATCGAACACCTATGGGATGAACTGCTTCATGACTTAACAACACTCCTGAACTCACCAGTATACTGCACGAGGAATGAAAGACTGTAGTCTATCAGTTCAATCTGCAGAAGAGATGGAGTGTTCTAGAAGGACCGAAGGAGAGGGGATGGCATTTGAAACGGTTTGAATGAAACCGACACACATCCGGATGTTTTGTTTTTCAATAATAGTGTACATTTGAAATATTTGTAGGTAAACTTATTTTAATCCTTTTTAAAGTAATTTTAGGAATTTCAAAACAATTTTATTAGAGTTTTTATTCTTGAAACAACGAATTTTAACATCTTTAAAATGTAACTTCCTTTTTTGTTTATTTTCATCAGAATAATAATAATAATAAAATAATAATAATAATAATAATAATACCTCCTCGCGGTGGGGGTGGGAACTACACTAGCTTTAGGGTAGGCTAAAGGCTCCAACCATCCATGATGAGAACTCGTTCTAATATAGATCATGCTGCATCGGGTGTGGCGCAGGATAAAGTCACCCGCGTTCGGGGGTTAGGCAGAGGTCTCCGTTCGAAAAATATACTACAGTCTCCCGCAGGTGGTGGTGGAGAAAGTGGCACCCCATCCTGTAGTATGGCTACCACAATGCCCGGGCAACACCATCCAGCCCGAACAGTCGGAAGTGTTTCGTCTGTGTCAGAGCAGGCGAACACCAAGACTGGGAAACCACGCCAGCGCATCCGATGGTCATCACAGATGAACCAGGATCTTATGCGCGACTTCTACACTGTTACACAGTTAGGGACTCAACTCACAGGATACAGACAGGCACTACACCATGCATTCACCACACGTTATCCATCGTTAGGGCTTAGCGAACAGCGGGTAGCGGATCAGCGACGTTCTATAGTAGTAAACAATCTTATTCTCCCATGCATACTGGCACAAATTAGGGAAGAGGTCGCTGAATCCAACCACAGGACACCACACCCCACCCCACCAGAAGACATTACCTTTATGGCTAACACAGAAGCCTCAGAAGCCTCTACTCCTCAGTCCACATTCCCCAACAATACAACTAATGACATACAAGAAGCAGCACATGATAATTTCTACACCGCACTAGCACAATATACAGGCACAGACCCCACACTCAGACCTGCACTCCCCAAAGTACACACATCAAAACAACTCGCCACAGTCATATACCATCTCAACACATACACTATACCACAACACCTTGACAATATCCAAACATTAGAAGACATACATACAACACTCTACTGCGCGGCACAGGGAACCATTCGGGCACTTGGAATCAAACAACACCACATACCTATCACTGCACGGTCACAAGAATACATCCCCCCTTGGAGACGTCGCCTTGAAGGCCGCATCAGCGACCTTAGAGGAGACATAGCCAGGCTCACACAATACTGTGCAGGAAACAAAACAAAGAAACTTATGTCCCAGGTCAGGAAGATATTCAAGCACATAAACACTCGCCCTTCACACTCAAACCATCATAACCAGGTTCAGGAACATCTCGACACACTAAAACAAAAACTCAGTGCACTTGCAAAAAGATTACAAAGATACAAACAGTGCACTCTACGCAAACAACAGAACAATACTTTCCAATACAATGAGAAAAAATTCTACAGATCCCTTTCATCTCCCTCCACTGCACCCAACACAAACACACCCACCAGCGAGGCATTACATGAATACTGGTCGTCTCTGGGGTCAAACCCCATCCCCCACAATGACAAAGCACCATGGATCACAGATGAAGAACAACTCGCTGAATACTTACCCTTCATGCCCTTCCATGATATTACTCTCGCAGATATACAGACAGCACTAAAACATGCACACAACTGGAAGGCTCCTGGTGCAGACGGCGTTCAGAACTTCTGGATCAAGAGGTTCACGTCCCTGCATGGGAAGCTAGCTGTTGCACTCACTGACATAATCCAACACCCAGAACATATGCCTCTTTTCCTCACACAGGGTATCACTTACCTACAGAGCAAGAACACTGAAACAGCACACCCTGCAAATTACCGTCCAATCACTTGCCTCCCCACACTTTACAAACTCCTCACCTCCTGCCTTACAGACATAATTTACACACACATCGAGACACATAACATTCTTTCCGAACAGCAGAAGGGCTGTCGCAGGAATTCCCAGGGTTGTAAGCAGCAACTCCTTATTGACTCTGTAATCCTGCGCCAGGCGCGCGCGAAGAATAGGAACCTACACATCGCGTACATCGACTACAAGAAGGCATTTGACTGAGTCCCCCATTCCTGGCTTTTGCACACTCTTCAACTCTATAAAGTACACCCCAAGATCACGGCATTCTTGGATGCCACGATGAAGAGTTGGAACACAACACTACGCCTACGCACCTCCAACACCTCCATCACTACAGTCCCCATTCCCATAAGGAGAGGTATTTTCCAGGGAGATTCCTTGAGTCCTCTTTGGTTCTGCCTCGCCTTGAATCCATTAAGCCACATGCTAGACAACACAAAGCACGGTTATAAGCTTACCTCAGGCACTCTCACACCATACAAAATCACACACTTACTCTACATGGATGATATTAAACTCTACGCCACAAACAGTGCCCAACTTACTAATTTACTACAAGTCACAACACAGTTCACCAAAGACATTGGGATGGAATTTGGAATCGACAAATGCCACAAGCTATATATAACACGCGGGAAGACTACGAATTTGGAGGGTTTTGAACTAGACCATGGGTTGGCCATCCAATCCATGGAAGAGGGAGAGACCTACAGGTACCTGGGCTTCAAGCAAGCGCGCGTCATTGACAACGCAAACATCAGAAACGCACTCAAGAAAACATACTGTGCTCGCGTTCACAACATCCTCAAAACACAACTCAATGCCAGAAATAAAATTAAAGCCATTAACACTTTTGCCGTCCCCACACTAACATATTCGTTCGGCATAATTTCATGGACAAACACTGAACTCGAAGCACTACATCGCACAACGCGCACTACATTCACGAAACATAACATGCACCACCCCAAGTCCGCTATGGAAAGAATGACTCTTCCCCGCAAGGAGAGAGGACGAGGACTCATCAATCTCATCACCCTACACGAAAAACAAGTACACACACTTAGGGAACACTTCCACCAAAGAGCACAACACTCCTCACTCCACTCAGCCATTGTCAAGGCTGACACACACTTCACACCCCTGGACCTCGCAAACCCTTCTCTAACACTCACCACTCCCGACACCCACACACAGCAGCTGCGTGAATCATGGGCTCGTAAGGAACTCCATGGCAGACATCGCCACGAACTCAGCCAACCTCATGTCGACATGGAAGCGTCGAACAGATGATTGACGAGTGGTGAGCTGTTTGGGGAGACCGAAGGGTTCATGATCGCGATACAGGACCAAGTCATTCCCACACTCAACTACAAGAAACACATTCTACACGACGCAAACACACACGACGACAGATGCAGGAAATGCCACACTACACATGAGACGATCGACCACATAATATCTGGCTGTCCCCTTCTGTCCCAAACAGAATACCTCCACCGACACAATCAGGTAGCATCGATCGTTCATCAACAGCTAGCACACAAACACTCACTTATTAAGAACACGGTCCCATACTACAATTACACACCACAAAGCGTACTAGAGTCACCCTCACATAAGCTGTACTGGGACCGTCCCATTCACACAGACAAAACTATACATCACAACAGACCTGACATTACACTTGTTGATAAGGTCAACAAACAGACCTATCTCATTGATATTGCAGTTCCCATCAGCAAGAACATGCAGAAAACTCACGCTGACAAGATAAGTAAATACACAGACCTAGCACACGAGCTCCAGAAGCAGTGGAGGCAGGACCGAGTACGTGTTGTACCCATCATCCTGTCCGCTACTGGTCTGGTGCCTCACACATTGCATCACAGCCTCAGCACACTAGGACTTCATAAAAACACTTATGCACAACTCCAGAAGGCTGTAGTACTCAACACAACACGCATAGTTCGGAAATTTATGGACACAAGCACACATCCCTAACTATTCTTCCAAATTTTTTTTTTTTTTTAATACACTTGGCAATATGTGCTTTGGTCCTTGACCCGCCATATTGTCTTAGCTGGGGAATCCCATGGTTTGAAACTTTTTCGATATAATAATAATATGCCTCTATGGACTCTACTTCCAAGCAGTGGGGGCGGGAACTACCCTAGCTATAGGGTACGCTAACGGGTCCAACCATCTTTGATGAGATCTTGTTCTAATATTGATCATGCTGCATCGGATGTGGCGCAGGATAACGTCATCCGTGTTCGGGGGTTAGGCAGAGGCCTCTGTTCGAAAAATATACTACAGTCTCCCGCAGGTGGTGGTGGAGAAAGTGGCACCCCATTCTGTAGTAAGGCTACCACAATGCCCAGGCAACATTATCCAGCCCGAACGGTCGGAAGTGTTTTGTCTATGTCAGAATAGGCGACCACCAAGACTGGGAAACCACGCCAGCGCATCCGATGGTCATCGCAGATGAACCAGGATCTTATGCGCGACTTCTACACCGTTACACAGTTAGGGACTCATCTCACAGGATACAGACAGCCACTGCACCACGCATTCACTACACGTTATCCATCGTTAGGGCTTAGCGAACAGCGGGTAGCGGATCAGCGACGTTCCATAGTAGTAAACAATCTTATTCTTCCATGCATACTTACACAAATTAGGGAAGAGGTCGCTGAATCCAACCACAGTACACCACATCCCACCCCACCAGAAGACACCATTATGGAAAACACAGAAACAATCTCTACCCCTCAGTACACATGCCTCAACAATACAACTAATGATATATTACAACAAGCAGCACATGATCATTTCTGCACTGCACTAGCACAATACACAGGCATTAAACCCCACACTCAGGCCGCCACTCCCCAAAGTACACACATCAAAACAACTCTCCAAAGTCATACACCATTTCAACACACACCCTATCCAACACACACAACACCTTGACAATATTCAAACATTAGAAGACATACACACAACACTGTGCTGCGCGACATAAGGAACCATTCGGGAACTTGGAATCAAACAACACCACATGCATCCCACTGCACGGTCACAAAAATACGTTCCCCCTTGGAGACGTCGCCTTGAGGGCCGCATCAGCGACCTTAGAGGAGACATATCCAGGCTCACACAGTACTTTGCAGGAAACAAAACAAAGAAACTCATGTTGCAGTTTAGGAAGATATTCAAGCACTTAAACATTCGATCTTCACACTCAAATCATCATACCCAGGTTAAGGAACATCTCGACACAATAAAACAAAAACTTAGTGCACTTGCAAAAAGATTACAAAGATACAAACAGTGCACTCTGCGCAAACAACAGAACAACACTTTCCGAAACAATGAAAAAAAAATTACAGATCCCTTACATCTCCCACTACAACACCCAACGAAAAAACTCCCACCAGCGATACATTACATTAATACTAGTCGTCTCTGTGGTCAAACCCTATCCCCCACAACGACAAAGCACCATGGATCACGGAGGAACAACAACTCACTGAACACTTACCCTACATGTCCTTCCATGAGATTACTCTTGCAGACATACAGACAGCACTGAAAAGTGCACACAACTGGAAGGCTCCTGGTGCAGACGGCGCGGCGTCCAGAACTTCTGGATCAAGAGGTTCACGTCCCTGCATGGGAAGCTAGCTCTTGCACTCACTGACATAATCCAACACCCAGAACATAGGCCTCATTTCCTCACACAGGGTGTCACATACCTACAGAGCAAGAACACTGAAACAGCATACCCTGCAAACTACCGTTCAATCACTTGCCTCCCCACACTTTACAAACTCCTCACATCCTGTCTTACAGACAAAATCTACACACACACATAGAAATACATAACATCCTTTCCGAACAGCAGAAGGGCTGTCGCAGGAATTCCCAGGGTTGTAAGGAGCAACTCCTTATTGGCTCGGTAATCCTGCGGCAGGCGCGCGCGAAAATAGGAACTTATACATCACGTACATCGACTACAAGAAGACATTTGACTCAGTCCCTCATTCCTGGCTCCTACATACTCTATATCTTTACAAGATACACTCCAAGATCACGGCATTCCTGGATGCCGCGATGAAGAGTTGGAACACAACATTACACCTATCCACCTCTACCACCTCCATCCCTACAAGTCCCCATTCCCATAAGGAGAGGTATTTTCCAGAGAGACTCCTTTGGTTCTGCCTCGCCTTCAATCCATTAAGCCACATGCTAGACAACACAAAACACGGTTATAGGCTTACCTCAGGCACTCTGACACCATACAAAATCACACACTTACTCTGCATGGATTATATTAAAGCCTACGCCACAAACAACGCACAACTTAATTATTTACTACAAGTCACCACACAGTTCACCAAAGACATTGGGACGGAATTTGGAATCGACAAATGCCGCAAGCTACACATAACACGCGGGAAGACTTCGAATTTGGAGGGTTTTTGAACTGGACCATGGGTTGGCCATCCAATCCATAGAAGAGGGAGAGACCTACAAGTATCTGGGCTTCCAGCAAGCGCGCGTCATTGACAATGCAAACATCAAAAACGCTGTCAAGAACACATACCGTGCTCGCGTTCACAACATCCTCAAAACACAACTAAACGACAGAAATAAAATTAAAGCCATTAACACTTTTGCGGTCCCCACACTAACATATTCGTTCGGCATAATTCCATGGACAAACACCGAACTCGAAGCACTACAACGTGTAACACGCACTATATTCACGAAACACAATATGTCTATGCTGGGGAAACCCAAGGTTTGAAACTTTACTCAATAGTAATAATAATAATAATAATAATAATAATAATAATAATAATAATAATAATAATAATAACAATAACACTACAATGCACAATACTCACTACATTCACGAAACACAACATGCACCACCCCAAATCCACTATGCAATAAAATAACTCTTCCCCGCAAGGCGGGAGGCCGAAGACTCATCAACCTCATCACCTACAAGAAAAATAAGTACACACAGTTAGGGAATACCTCCACCAAAAAGCACAACACTCCTCACTCCACTTAGTCATTGTCAAGGCTGACACACACCTCACGCCCCTAGACCTCGAAAACCCCTTTCCAACACTCACCATCCCCGACACCCACACTCAGCAGCTGCGTGAATCATGGGCTCATAAGGAACTCCATAGCAGACATCGCCACGAACTCAGCCAGCCTCAAGTCGACATGGAAGCGTCGAACAGATGGCTTGACGAGTGGTGAGATGTTTGGGGAGATCGAAGGCTTCATGATCGCGATACAGGACTAAGTCATCCCCACACGCAACTACTAGAAACACATTCTACACGACGCAAACACACATGACGACAGATGCAGGAAATGCCACACTACGCATGAGACGATCGACCACATAATATCAGGCTGTCCCCTTCTCTCCCAAACAGACTATATCCACCGACACAATCAGATAGCACAATCGATCGTTCATCAACAGCCAGCACACAAACACTCACTTATTAAAAACACGGTCCCATACTACATAAACACACCACAAAGCGTATTAGAGTCACCATCACATAAGTTGTACTGGGACCGCCCCATTCACACAGACAAAACCATACATCACAACAGACCTGACATCACACTTGTTGATAAGGTCAACACACAGACCTATCTCATTGATATTGCAGTGCCTATCAGCAAAAACATGCAGAAAATTCACGCAGACAAGATCAGTAAATACGCCGATCTAGTACGGAAGCTCGAGAAGCAGTGGAGAAAGGATCGAGTACGTGTTGTATCCATCGTCCTGTCCGCCACTGGTCTGTTGCCTCACACATTGCACCACAGCCTCAGCACACTAGGACTTCACAAAAAGAGTTATGCACAACTCCAGAAGGCGGTGGTACTCAACACAACAAAATAGTTAGGAAATTTATGGACACAACCACACATCCCTAATCATTCTTGCACACTTCTTTACACTTGGCAATATGTGCTTTGGTTCTTGACCCGCCATGTTGTCTTTGCTGGGGAAACCCAAGGTTTGAAACTTTTACTTAATAATAATAATAATAATAATATTTTTTTTTTGTTATGATTTCTAAATACAAAAGGTACAGTCCCGTTAGGAATGACAAATTCCTATCAACAGGTTGTGAATGTAGATAGGCCTATACTATAATTGTTTAATTAATTTTGAATACATTGTTAATACAGTGTTAAAAAACATTAAAAGACTTACATCAATGTATAGTTTTTCAAGTGATTTTTTTTGTGAAGTAGACCGCTAAGTTCTAATTTTCTGAAATTTTATATTAGGCAGTAACATAATTTAAAAGTTAAAATAATTTTCTGATTTAATTCTATATATGTATATTAAAGTTGCCTATGTTTAACTTATTTTTGTCGAGTACAGATTAAGAATTAGTAACAGCATATATGAAGGACAATTGGAAGTAAATTCAACAAAATAATTAATTAAGATAGTACATACAGAATTTAGAACAACAATGAAAACAATTGAACAATAGAAATTCATTCTCATTACATTTTATCAGTCACTATTTTAATAAAAAATAAATAAATAATTTATTAATAATTTGACTCTAATAAATAAATAATTTTAATAAACTTACATATGGTCTGGATTGACTACAAAAAGGCATTTGATTCATTGCCTCACAACTGGATCATAAAGTGTTTGGAAACAATAGGAATTAGTAAAAACATTACAGTATTTGTTAAAAAAACAATGAGGAAGTGGAAGACACAACTAATTGTTGGAAATGAAGAATATGGACTAGTTAACATCAAAAGGGGAATTTTTCAAGGTGATTCATTATCACCACTATTGTTCATCATTGCCATGATTCCCCTTTCTATGATTTTAAAGAAAACAAACCTTGGCTATCAAACTTCCAAAAATTCAACAAAAATTTCACACTTACTTTATATGGATGATTTGAAGCTTTATGGAAAATCGGACGCTGAAATCCAATCACTTGTTAACACTGTCCGCATTTTTAGCACTGATATCTCTATGGAATTTGGACTAGAAAAATGTGCAAGTGTGGCATTAAAAAGAGGAAAAATTTTGCACAGTGATGGAATTGAAATGCCAAATGGTCAAAATATTAGAAACAATAATGATAAAGCTTACAAATACCTTGGCATTTTGCAAATGGATAATATCAAGCATGGCCAAGTTAAGAATATCATCAGTAAAGAATACGTACAAAGGGTCCGAAAGCTATTAAAAGCAAAATTAAATGGTGGGAATACTATCAAGGCCATCAACACTTGGGCAATACCAGTTATAAGATACACTGCTGGTATCATCAACTGGACTCAAGCTGAATTGGACCTTTTGGACAGAAAAACAAGAAAATTAATGACAATTCATCATTCGTTGCATCCGCGCAGTGACATTGATAGATTATACCTACCCCGTCAAACTGGAGGTAGAGGATTACTGCAAGTTAAACAAACAGTAGAAGAAGAAAAACATGCACTGGCAGATTATGTACAAAGCAGTCAAGAACAATTGCTTATTGCAGTTACAAAACAAAATTTACTAAAAGTAAATAAAACAAAACAAGATTATCGACAAAATGCAATTAAAACAAGGATAGAAAGCTGGCAAGATAAAAAATTACATGGCCAATTTCTTAAAAACATCAAAGGAAAAGTAGATATGGATAAGACCTGGTATTGGCTTACGAATGGAACATTAAAAAAAGAAACAGAGGGCTTAATTCTAGCTGCTCAAGAACAAGCTTTACGAACAAATGCAATTAAAGCAAAAGTTGAAAAATCGTCAACGGACTCAAAGTGCAGATTGTGCAAAGAATCTGATGAAACAGTGGATCATATTCTCAGCTCATGTAGAAAAATTGCACAGACGGACTATAAGACGCGGCATAATGCAGTTGCAAAGATGATTCACTGGAACATCTGCAAAAATTATCACATTGCAACAACAAACAACTGGTGGGAACATACAGTAAACAATGTGACTGAAAATGATATCGTGAAAATACTGTGGGATTTCAGAATTCAAACGGATAAGATCTTAGCACACAATACGCCAGATTTGACAGTGATAGAAAAGAAACGGATATGGCTAATTGATATAGCCATATCTGGTGATAGTAGAGTGGAAGAAAAAGAACTGGAAAAAATCACACGGTATCAAGACCTAAAAATCGAGGTTCAACGATTATGGCACAAGCCGGCAGTGGTGGTTCCAGTGGTTATCGGCACACTGGGTGCTATACCAAAAAACCTTGGTAAGCACTTACAAGATCTAAATATTGACAAAATCTCCATCGGTCAACTCCAAAAAGCCGCACTGCTTGGATCAGCACATATTTTGCGCCGATACATTACGACATCCTAGATTCTTGGGAAGAATTCGATGCGTTTGAAGGCCAACACTAGCTAAAGAACTGGCAGCTGTGATACACATTGTTTTGTAGTGTCCATAATAATAATAATATCTGCATGTTAAAATAGGACGTTTGACACAATACAAACAGGGAAACCGTAACAGAAAATTAGTTAAAAATGCCAACCAAATTCTTGAACAAACTAAATTCCATTCCTCATATGAAAATCCAACTACAAAGATTAGTGAATATCTGAACACACTAAAGCAAAACTTAAGTGCGTATTCCTAACGTCTCCGCAGATATAAAGAGACCACACTGCCCAAAACAAGTTCTTTTGTATTTTTGTAGCAATTTACAGATCACTTTATGTAAACAACAGCAACTCCAACAGTCATACTCCTGAACAAACCGAAATCGAAACATTCTGGAAATCCATTTGGTCTAAACCTGTTCAACATAATGCTGATGCATCTTGGATAACGGAAGAATTTAGTGCTTCTGAAAAGATCCAACAAATGACAGATCACACAATAACATTGAATACACTTTCATTCATCATCAAAAGATGAATTAGAAGACGCCTGATACTGGCCATGTACATACTTTTTGGTACTAGCAGTTCACATATACACACAAATATTTAGCTGATCACTTCAATACATTTCTAACGGAACCTCATCTCATACCTCCATACATATCTGAAGGAGTAACATATCTTAAGCCTAAAAATGTCTACACCAAAGATCCAGCAAACTATCGCCCAACCACATGTCTCCCAACAATATATAAATACTTCACGGCCTGCATCTCCAATCAAATTCGAGAACATAGTGAAATCTACAACATCTTATCTAAACAACAAAAAGGTGCCCGACAAAACACACAAGGCTGCAAGGAACAGCAATCATTGAAACAATAGTACTTCGACAGGGCACCGCAATATCTACATGACTATAAGAAGGCATATGATACCTTATAGTTATTGAAGTATGTCCTTGAAGTCTACAAGATAAGCCCTGTTATCATCATCTGCCTAAAACAATTAATGAATCAATGGAAAACTACCCTAATTCTCCGAACAGCCAATAAAACCATTACCACATCTCATATTGCTATAAGACAAGGTATACACCAAGGTGATTCACTAAGCAGCTTCTGGTTCTGCCTAGCCATTAATCCCTTTCACATCGGCTTAATTCCACTAACTGTGAGTACCAAATTAAAACTAGTAGCATCAATGAACATTTGACAAACCTTCAATATATGGATGATATCAAACCTCTTTCGCCTCTTCTCAAGCCCACCTCACACAGCTCCTACATATTTCCGAATCGTTTTCCAGAGATATTTGTATGGTATTCGGAGTTAATAAATGCAAAACACAAGCCATCATCAAAGGGAAACAAAAAGCAGATAACTTTCCTCTCAAATCTGGAGAAACTATCACTGCCATGCAAAAGGAAGACACCTATAAATATCTCGGGTACTGGCAATCGACACAAATCAACCACACAGAGACCAAATCTCTTCTAAAAAAAGTATTCAATCAGCGGCTCCATCTTATCTTAAAAACATATCTCACAGGAAAAAAATACAATCAAAGCAATAAACACGTATGCCATTCCCATGCTTACCTATTCATTTGGAATAATCTATTGGACTCCAACTGACATCCAAGAACTCGAAAGAATAATAAGACGCCAACTCACTTCACATAGAAAGCATCACCCATTATCGTGCACTGAAAGACTCAACACTTCCAAGAGCAGACGGTGGTCTTGGACTAATAGACATCGCTCAGTTACATCGCAATCAAATTTTAAATCTTTCACAGTATTTTTATAGCAAACAAGCACAATCAGCATTACATAAAGCAATCATATTTGCAAATAATAAGCTATCACCACTCAACCCATATACTGAAAAACCCATTTACATACGACAGTCTCCAAGACACTGATAAAAACAAAGAATGGGCACAAAAGCCATTGCATGGAAAACACTACAATGAACTACAAGCCAATCACATCGATAAAATATCCTCCAACCTCTGGCTCACTGATTCGGATCTCCATCCAGAAACAGAAGCATTCATTCTAGCCACACAAGACCAAGTAATTAACACTCAAAACTACCGAAAACACATAATTAAGGATGCCACATTAACATCAGACAATTGCCGGCAATGCCACGATGTCCCTGAAATAATTCAGCATAAAGCCTCATCCTGCAAAGTCTTGGCCCAAACTGACTACAAATGGCGACTTGATCAAGTCTGCAAAATTCTTATCGACAACTCAGTCTAATGCATAATCTAATTAACATACAACCTCCCCCATATTACAAATATAAGCATGAAACTGCATTAGAAAATAGCTATAAATTATATTGGGACAGATCTATTCTTACTGACAAAACAATTACACACAATAGACCAGATATCACGTTGATTGACAAAGCACAGAAAGCAGCGTTTTTAAGTGATGTGACCATCCCAAGTAATAACAATATACTATCACGTTATCACAATAAATTATCCAAATATTCCGATCTTGCTGTAGAAATTCAAAAACAGTGGCATATGAAAATAGTTTACACCATCCCTATCATTGTCTCAGCAACAGATCTAATCCCAAAGAATCTTCATCACAGCCTTAACCTATTGACTCTACATCCGAACATAATCAAGCAAATGCAAAAACTACTCTTCTAAGTACATGCCATGTGGTTCACAAATTTATACATGGGAACTCAGTTCATTATAAACCATTGAACACCATGTGACCTTCGTCTTGAGAAAGAGAACTAATGATGCATACATTTAATATTTTGTGTTTTGTTCTTGTGTTTTGAATTTCAGTTTAAAACAATAATCACATTCCATCTTAAAATGAACGAAAAAATTCAGGGGAAATTTGTGGATTTAGTTTTAATTTTCGCTCTCCTTCACCTGTGGGATTCCAGGCATAAACTTAAAATAAATACGCTAGTTTTGAGTAATCCAACAAAACTTACTAATACTAAAACTAGCAATAATAGTACTGTTAGTTAAAGCAGTGTTAATTTTTAAATTTCTTGGATGAAATCTTGGATGAAATTTCTTGAATTTCTTGGTTAATAAAAGTTAATATAATAATTGAAAGTGAATAAAAAGTATGTCGAGTCATCCAAGTCTTTATGTCTCAAGCGTTGCTGTAATTCGAAGCATACAATTCAAATATCAATAGAAGAATTTACGGCTTGAGAAAGGAGAGATTTTTATGGCTCATTTCCAACTACTAGCATATCCGTGTACAGTCACTTGAATCATTTGCTCTCCTTCCACCAATGGCTTCCTTAACCGCTCTCCTTTTAGCTCTGATCTTCTCGGTGAGTATTAAGCTAGAATCCTTCAATTTCGAAAAGAAATCATTATTTAAAAGAAAAAAAAAGAAAAAGAATTTTACAACATTTAAAACTACACCATCTTCAAGCATATTTTTGGGGTACTATTAATGAAACCAGTTTATTTCTCAAGTGATTTCAAACTGAAATTAAAATTCCACTTTTGAAAATAACAATGTTAAGGGTAGCCTTATAGTTACAAAGATATCAATTTGATTTTATAATAATTAATAATCAAAAACTGATTTAAATTAAACATAACTTGATAAACAATGTATTTAACTTCAGATATCTTTAAATAAGAAGCAAAATGTTTTATTTTTGAATTTTGAAATGGTTTCACATTTTTGTTTGCCTCATTTATCAAAATCTTTATACTGTTACCTCGAAACATTTCGACATTTTACCAGTTAGTGTTTCTAATGTACATATATCTTCAAAATTTACTGATAAGCTATTCTTTATATAGTTTTGTGAATGGGATTTGAACTTTTCTTACCATCTACTGATATTAATTAAACATTGTTCTACCAATTCAGATTTTCTGATATTTCCTGTACGCTTTTGAAATATCCTTTGTCTTATGATAATTATGATTATTATACCCTTACAACTGTGGAGCTCTTTTATTATTACGTTGGAGAGATAATGATGGGGATAGTTATTTTTGTACACTATTCCTCCCTGATTGAGCTTCATATGTATTTTTTTTATTAAGTTAATATGTCAGTATTAAATCGTTGTCTTTGAATGAATGTAAAATTTGATAATTTGATGTTGAATAAGAATTAGTGTATGATAAAATACCAGACTTCTTCAATTGAATTTCACTATTTCTTTTAATTTTGAGTTTGCTTTAATGGCTGATAGCATCCTTTAAGAATTTTTTAAAATAGGCCTAATTATTCGAATATGGATATGTTTTTAAGTTGTTTTGCATTTATCTAATATCTTTTTGACTCTGAAATATTAATATAATCTCTTTTTAACTATCACATTGTATGTAATCTGTTGCTTGTAAATTGTTTTCCCAGTGCAACATAAATAGGCTTGATATCTTTTTTGATGCTAGTATCCTTATGTTTATTGTTTATAAATGTAAAGTTGTATTTCAATTTTCAACTGCCTGAGAAGGGGTCACTTTAATGAATAAAACTCCTAAAATTTGCTTAATGATGAAGTTGTTACAATTTTTAATATTTTTTTTTAAAGCAAAGTATGATTTGTTATAAAGGAAAACGTAGTTATTCGCATTTGTGTAAATAAACCTTCCACATGTTATTCGATATTTTATATAAACATTAACATTGTCTTTCTATTGAAATTGTTTGACATGAAATTCCCTGACATATTTGTACATATGTCAATGGATGCAAATATTTGTACAGAACCGAAGCAGATTTCTATTAACCCATACAATTTGATGTAATTTGAAAGGATTCGTCATTTGTATTTCTACTGCAGCCACAGACAATTTTCTTTTCTTTAATTTTTTGTTACTAGAAGAGTTTCTATATTTTAAAAAACAAATGCTTCAGATTAAATAATTTTTATACCATTTAAATATATACATTTAAATATATCTATTACAGTCCAGTAATAATAATAATATTTATCTATGGATAGATGAAGACGTTCCAATGAACCATCATAAGGAAATGCAGTGAAGATTATTGTTATCATTTAGAAAGTTTTCGCAAAAATCAGAGTTTATTGTATAAATTTTTAAGTTAGGAATCAGAAAGAAGGTGGAAAGAGGAAAAAAATTGAAATAAAATTAACTTCATAAGTCTTCAAGACTAACACGTTTTTCAACAATTTTTTTCTTCTAAATGGAAGTCCACGAGAATAGAAATAACAATAAAAAAAAAACCCAGCAAATTCTACAAATTCAGTACCAAATTCAGGGAATATTTTCTGCTGTACTTAATTTTTGGTAATGTTTACCATAAGTTGAGTGGTGAAAGAAATGGAACCTCCTTGAATGTAAACTAAAATAAAGGAAAAGCGCCTAGAAATGTTTAAACACATTACAATTTGAGACCAATGAAGTAATAAAATGAAGTAAAAAAAATAATGCTTGTTTTGAAGTACTCATGCATAGGGGTAACAACAGTAAAAAAATCATTTTTTTTAAAAATGGTCGAGCAACCAGTGCTGGACCGCTTGGTATGGATTGACCCTTCTGGAAAGGAAATGTCTGAAATTTAATTATAATTCCAATACTTTTGAGAAGCTAGTGTGCAGTTAGGATGGTTCATGAAGTAATTAAATAATGAAATGCTTAAATACTCAAATATTTAAATTAAAAGAAAGAGAGAGCACCAGAAACTCCTACGTTGATAATTTCACATGTAACCCGTACATTTCAAATGAACTAGTACATTTTCTATACCTAAGAAGGTATAGAAAACTTATTAACTGGGGATTGGTGATAACCAAAATAAGATTGCTAAAATACTTGCTTTTATATGTTGGGTAAAATCTCTAGAAAAAGCATTCTATAATACGATTTTTTTTTCTGATTCTGACAAGTTTTACGACTCGACCACGAGGCATCTTAATACCATCTTTCAACAGGTCCTTTTTTTCCTTGACTCGTATCTGTAACCATCTTAAATCTCGTATTTCCTTTCATCCTGTGCAGATCGGACTTTCTTTTACCTTTTTCTATTGAATCCTTTCTTAATTGAAAGGCATTTTCCTTTTTTAATTGATTGATTTAAATTGATTTTCCTTTTTTAATTGAAAGAAGTTTTAAAAATATTTTTTCTTTTCTTATTCTTTTTTTCCTACTGCATCCTGATCTTAAAAATCGCACTAATTTTTCTTAATATGATTTACATCTTTTACATGTTGTTGTAGAAGAGAACAGTATCAAATACCTTAAAGCGAATAATTCTTGTAAATTTTATCTTGAAAAGCATTTTGGTGAAATACGGTGAATCTACCGTTTTCGGGTGCGAGAAAGCGATTTAGCTAAGTATCGACTTCGGGAAAACTCATTTAGGGGATAAATGATTGACCTGGGACCTGGGTACCGGATTATTGCCTACAGTGCTCTTACTTTATTTTCGTTTTACTTTATTCTTAATAAATTCATGTTCATACATACAATAATTTTATTTTTACCTGTAACAAAATAATAATTGTGGGCCCGGTAGTTCGAAACGGTCCTAGGGTTTATCCAGCCCTCTGTCGAATGGGTACCGGGTTTCTTTCTCGGGGGTTAAAGACGGGTGGGCCTTTCTTTTAGTCCCGTTGGTCAAGAAGCGCCTGGAGCCTTACCTCCTCGACACCAAGGGCTTACATAGGCCTAGGCCTATGGTGGGGTACTTTTAAAATAATAATTTTACTTAATAACAATTTTTAAAACTTTTTTCTTTCAACGTTGCGTGTATTCACTGTGGAGCTGTCCATTTCCCGGAAAGAGGGTGAAATAACCAGATGAAATTGTCT
>JAFIDM010009631.1:28354296-28376565 GCA_023159025.1 Thereuonema tuberculata
ATATCTATGAAAAGTATTTCAAAGCTGTTATATTACAGAAATCTAAAAATTAAAATAATTAATTCATTTTTTTTTAAATTGATCGTATCCAGATAAGTAATCCAGATTAGCCTGGTGGTTGATAAAATATTTTTCTTTGTTTTAATTGTATTTTATTTGTTTTAAGTGTATTTGAGGCTGCCGGAGGTGAGCACATTAATTTTCTTTATTTAATTTTTAATGTGTATTTTTGCTTTTAGTGTAGATTTGTTGAGGGTCATATTTCGTCCTATCCCCACTTGTATTCACCTTTGTATAAGGTCTCCTTTAATCGAAACCTTGTGAGAAACATTCGTATGATGGGAATTCTAGTTTTGAAAAAAGAAGTGAGAATGGCATTTTAGAGAAAGTGGTTCCAAATTAGGACCTCACAAATAGCCTTAACATTGACCCCATATTTTCTTTTTAAATTAGCTTAAGTTCTCATATTAGAAATAGTTTTAAATGAATAAGAGATTGTAAGATAACGTTTTTCAATTCTTCTTAAAAATGGCTGAACAAAAATAAATATTACAAATAACAAAAAAGTATCATCAAAATTAACTTATTGACAGAAGTCTCATATCCAGATGTCTTTTTCCGCGCCCGAGCAGTCTACGTGTGCCCCATTTCCAACACATCATGCATTCTATCCACATTTCTCTATAAATATCTTCAGAAAATTTCAGGCTGCAGAGGAATCTGATGGTGCAACTGAAGGAACCAATTTTTGGTCTTATAATTTCTGTTTTCATTCAAGAGAACTTAAATCAGCATTCGTGGATTCATAGGCATATCCGGGATTTTGGAATTGGAGAGGTTGCGTCCTAGTCATTCAACCAAAAAAAAATCTTATGACCTTTCACGGATGGGGGACGGTTAGAGACCTACTAATGAACTCTCCAACCAAAAATATCAGATCCAGAACTCTATATTTCATTCATTTTCGAGATTCTGTGTGTGTGTGGGGAGGGGGGGATATTCTAACCCTCTCTCCCACGCCAGTGGTTCCACTTGTTATTATCAGGTATGGATAAGTGGTTTTAAAACCGCGCAGTAAAAAAAAAGCTGAAACATGAAGTAGAATGTGATCCAAGTATTTCTCAGAACACCACTAATACTTTGGTGCAAACAGTGAAAAGACACAATCTTTAATTCTACCGACAGGTAAAAATAGAAAATACCATGAATACACGAAGTATGAGTTTATCGTTTATAGGAATTGAGGACTGTGCTAAGCGCGAGTGTATTATCCAAAGGTAGCATTTCACTTTCTTTATTCTTGAGTAATTTACGAACAAAACACGCCAGCTATAAGAACAAGGAACACAATTTTAACACAAGTAAACGAAAAGCAGCGGGAACAGATGGAATACCAATTGAAATGCTAAGAACAACTGAACATTCTTCGATCAAAGTATTGACAGCTGTCTGTCAGCAAATTTGGAAAAAGATGGAATGGCCTAAAGACTGGAAGAGGTCTATTTTCGTGCTCATTCCAAAGGTGAATGTAAAGAACTGTTCAAATTATCGACCAATAGCCTTAATATCACATGCTAGCAAGATTATGTTAAAGATCATTCAAGCTAGATTGGAACCATACATGGAACGATAACTGCCGGATGTGCCAGCAGGATTTAGAAAAGGAAGAGGAACAGGCGATCTGATTTCCAACATCCGATGGATAATTGAAAAGGCCAGAGAATACCAGAATGATGTCTATTTTTTGTTTTATAGACTACGCCAAGGCCTTTGACTGTGTCGACCACCAAAAGTTGTGGAATATTCTCAAAGAAATGGGAGTGCCGTGTCACCTGATTAACCTCCTAAATAACTTAATCGATCAAGAAGCAACAGTGAGAACCGCCTATGGAGAAACAGAGTGGTACAGGATTTCAAAGGGCGTTCGACAGGGCTGCATCCTTTCACTATATTTGTTCAATCTGTATGCTGAACATATTGTGCGAAAATCCGAATTCAATCATATTCGAAGTGGTTTCAAGATTAGAGGAAGAAGTATTAATAATCTGTGATATCCCGACGATACAACCCTAATTGCAGGATGTGTAGAAGATCTCAAAGCAATGATTGCTAAGATCAAGGAAGAAAGTGCTGCAGCCGGATTAGAGTTGAATGTGAAAAAGACGAAAATTATGTCAACGGGAACCATACAAAATCTTAGGATTGGTAATGAAGAACTTGAGACGGTGAAAGAATTTATTTTCCTGGGATCACTGATAAGCCAAGATGGAAATTGTAGCCCTGAAATTAGAAGACGGCTAATCCTGGGGAGGAAAGCAATGATGAGCTTGGGCGAAATAATAAAGAGCAAGGACATTTCACTGACAACCAAGATACGAATCATCAAAGCTATGGTCTTTCCTGTAAACATGTATGGATGTGAAAGTTGGACAATGAAGAAAAACGATCGTCGAAAAATTGATTCCTTTGAACTCTGGTGTTGGCGAAGGCTTTTACATGTTTCATGGACTGCTAGAAGAAAAAATCAGTCAATTTTAGAACAAATGAAACCAGAACTGTCTTTGGAATCATCTATGCTAAGGCTGAGGCTTTCGTACTTCGGCCACATAATGAGGAGAGAAGACTCCATGGGAAAGACTACCATGCTTGGGATGGTTGAGGGAAAAAGAAAAAGAGGAAGACCGAGAACAAGGTGGTTGGATGGTATCAAGAAGGATACAAATTTGAGTTTCCATGATTTAAAGAATGCCACAAATGATCGTGAAAATTGGAGGAAGTTTGTTCATCGGATCACCAAGAGTCGGACACGACTGAATGGATAATACAACAAAAAAAAAAACAATTTTTTGAAAGTCTATTGAGATATTAGAGTGTGACATTGTACTCGTTGTCAGCTAATAAAGATAACGAAAATGGATTACAGCTTCCAACGACATTAGTTATTCTATTGGTAACTTTTATAAAAAATCACACTAAAGCTGAGAATTTAATTTCGCCTGGTATAAAATACGCAGTTCTATTTATACTTGGACAGGAACATAGGCGGAAAATGAATTCTATCCGTCTAACGACCAATACGATATCTCGAAGAATTCAGTATATGTCTGACGATGTTGGGGAGGCAGTAGTAGGTAGAATTAAAACAGGTAAATTCAATTTGATGAAAGCGCAGACGTTGTTAATTTCGCTGTTTTGCTTTTAATGCCTTATTTATAAGGCAATGAAATTGAAGGAAACCTGTCAATGTCAGATTGTTATTCGGATCATGTCATTGAGGTAGCACCAAATATAACATGGAGTCGTTGCTGCATCCAAAATCAAAACCTTGCATTCAAACGTCTTTCTGGTGAATTAAAAGTCATTCTTGATGAAGCTATGAAAATGGTTAATCTTATAAAATCAAACGAGGACTTTCAAAACAATGTGAAGAGATGGCTAGCCTTCATTCTACCCTGTTCCTTCACAGCGAACGTGAGTCTCTCGTGGTAAAATTCTTACCCGTCTGTTAGAACTTAAACAAGAGTTCCAGCTTTTTTTAAATTCTTCCCAACTTGCTTCTAAATTACACGACTGTGATTGGCGTCAGATTATTGCATATTTACCAGACACTGCATTTTCCTACAAATAACTATCTGAATTTGGAACTTCAGAATATCTTGGTAAGATCTTCAGTGTTTCAGACAAAATTGAATCTATGATTAAAAAATTAGATTTTTGGAGGTCATGTATTCGAAAACGCCAGTCTAAGGTATTTGAACTCTGGACAATTTCCTATCTGAGAACAAGTTGCAACTCTCTCAGGAAATGATCAAGAAAATAAGTGAAAGAAAGGGTTACAATCATCTTTAGAGAAATACTTTTCAAAACCTGGAAAAGAGAACCACTGGATTGCAAACCATTTTGAAGATACTTTTATATCTAAATTCAACGAAAAATCCCTTATTAACTTTTGAGAAGACATCAGCAGAAAGTATGAGCAGCTTACCAAACAAAAAGCTCTTAAGTTTCTGTTGCCATTTACAAATATGGAACTGTGGAGAGAAATGAAAATAAAACCACAGTAAGGTGAATGCAGGTCCTGATTTGAGTTTTTATCTTCCATCACTTGAACCTGAATTCAAGAATCTTTTCATCTCAAAACAAGCTCAAGGATCACACTACAACTTCTGTTAAGTGCTGTGAATTTTATTTAATTTAAAACATAATAAGGTTTTTATAATTATAAAGAAATTTATTAATAAATTATTGTGTTAATTTTTATTTTAACTGACAATTTAAATATAAAAATTATGCACTATTTGTTGATATTATTATTAAATTGTTTTTAAATCCCATTAATGACACATTTATTTCCAATTACAACATATAAATTTGCAATAACAGCAACCACATTAATTAACTTCGAAACATTTTGCTGATATTAAGGTAACAATTTACGCTAATTGGCTTGTGTGATTCACTCAACACATGATTCAGTTAATTAATTCCTCATCTGAAACAATGGGATATTATTTTAAAATAGTCGATTATTAAGTGGAATAAGTAAATTCATTTGGGAAGAAATCGATGGTGACTTTTTACATAACTATCAAAGAATCCTAGAACTATAAGAGTAGTAAGGTTCTACAAATAATGCTGATACAGTGCAACTTCGATAATTCGAACGTCTTTAATTCGAAATCGTGGTTAATTCGAAGATTTCTCTTAGTCCCTTGAATTTCTTATTAAATCAATGTTAAAAAATCGTGGATCGAACTTCGTCGATCCTTAATTAGAAGTTTTTTATAAAAAATTTCCAACCATAACGACTTTTCGGCGTTTCATCGTTAAGAAATTCGACACCTGACAACTGAAATCCCCTTCCCGCCATCGTTCGACACGTGACGCCATTCGAGCTTCCTGCTGTCAGTGTCACCTTGTCTTTCACTAAACCACACGTGAACAAGAATTTAACGTTCGCTGAAAAGGTCGCCGTCATTCGCGAGGTGGAAAAGGGTTTGAAGAAGAAATGCCAAATCGCCAACGAGTACGGGATAGCGCCGAATTTCGTCGGTACATTGAAGGACAAATCAACGTAAGTGAAGCTGTTTTCCGTTCACTAAACATGCTTGATGATTTTGCTAACCTTAAGCGACTAAATTCTACAAAACAATCAGACATTGCGCAATTTTTTGAAAAACTATAATTTTCTGTATTGAATGTAATATGTACTGTAGCTTACGTAATATAAATCTTATTTTTCTACATACATATAGTGTTTAAGTCTTTCATATCATGATCTTTCTGAATAAATATTTACTTATTGACAGAATAATCTTTTCAAGCATCCAGTAGACCTGAAATTAAAGTTAAAAGTTGTAACTTGTTTAATTCGAAGTCTTGGATAATTCGAAGTTTTGTAGTGGTCCCTTCAGCTTCGAATTATCCAAGTTGCACTGTATTTCAATGACTGCCTTTAAAAAAAGGGATAGTGTAAAAACCCTGGAATTGCAGCAACACATCTAGCACATTGTGATGGAAATCATTGTAAGAGTGACTGAGAATTTCTTTACTCCTGTGAATGTTTGGTATCTTGAGCCAAAATATTATGTAACATTACCTGGAGTGGAAAAATTCACTCTTATATTTTTGTACATATTATATATTTTTATTATATTATTGTACGTATTATATATTGTACATATTGTACATATTATATATTTTTGTATGTAGATTACCATGAATTTTCCTCCTTCAGATCTAAGCTGAATTATGATTTATTTTTGAAGAAATTGAGTGAATTTAGATTCCTAATAAGTATGCGTTTCATTGTTTACATAATATACCGTATTTACTCGCATAATTTCCCCTTTTTTTTCATCAATATTTTGACAAAAAAATGGGGGGTGGGGAAATTACGCGATGTTTTTCAATTTGAGGAAAAAAAATATGGTGAAAGTGTAAGGAAATCCATGTTAAATATTGATTTTTAAAGCAAGAAATGTAATTAACAACAATTTTATTAACACGCAACATTTAAAATATAAGAAATCACATCTCAACATTTGTTTTTTCTTCAAAGTACAGTTAAGCAATAGGCATGCACGGAAGTGTGTGTGCGACTGGGACGTAATTTCGTAACTCACGCAGCGCAGCCCGCCATCTTTACAGCTGAAGTAGAGGTGGGAAATTATGCGATAAAAATAAAAATTGAATTTTGTAATCCACAAAAACTGGGGTGGGGAAAATACGCGATGGGGGAAATTATGCGCGTAAATACGGTATATATATACTCATTGTTATTTCCAATTTGTTATTGGTTATATTCATTTTCGTTTCTTTATTTTCACAGATCGGTAAATCCATTTTTTATTATTATTTATTTATAATGACTTACTGTACTAAAATAACAGCGCAATCGACTAATATTTATTTGGAAATAATAAACAGAGTTGAAATCGAATGTGGTCTTTGTTTCTGCCAAACAGTGTGTGAAATGCAATTTTCATTGTATCGAGATCATTAGACTCATAAAAATTAATAAAAGAATTGAACTTAATATGAGATACTTTTCAAGTCTATGCTTTCCTTAAACAAGATAATTACCATATTGATCGTTAATATTAACATTACGAAATACAGTTTCAAAATGGCATTTTTATAATATCAAATAACATTTCTGCAAATAGCATTTCATTTCTTTTCTGAAAGGAAAGAGATTAGTAGGATAAAAATTAGACAAAGATAAGAAATCATTTATAACACATTGCTAAGTTCAATGATAACAAAAAAACAAATGTATTTTTACGTATTTTTTATTTTCTGTTTAATAAAACAGAATGCTTCTTTAAATTTGTTTTCTTTCAAAAGTAATAAAAATTTAAAATTTAAAAATTTAAAAGTCTTATTAGTAAGAATACATAACATAACGTATCACAAATGTAGAATTTACTACTTACTTACACTATTCAATAGTAAATAACAAGTGAAATCATCACCTTTATTAATAATTCTAATAGAAAAAAAAATGCTTTTGAAATAACCCATGTTATTAGGAATAACAAAGATTTGGCCTTGTTAAAAAGACCTGTTCTTCATATTTTTAATTTTTCTTTTTTTTTTTAATATCTAATTAATATCTCCAATGCAGTTTAGATGTTATGAATACGGATTTCTTCTGAAATCTGATAAAAATTTGATATTAGCTAATATGAATATGAATTCAATAATACCTGACGTATCCACAATATAATAATGTCTGTTACGTCAGAACGTTTGCTCTCATATCCTTATGGCTATGCACGCGTTCGCTACTGATGCATTTTGGGTTGTTTTTGGTTTTTTTCTACTATGAAACTGGATCGATTAGTACAAGTGGTCCCTATAAAGCTTTCATGCTTGATTCAGTTGACAAGATTATGTCTAAATTTAAAATCCACTTTTAAATTTGTAGAACTAATCTGACTTAATCTTATGACAAAGCGATCGATTCATTTTCGAATCTTAATTCCTGAGTATTCAATTTTTGCGAAAATCTACGGAACAAGATACATCCGGTAACTCTTCAACATTATAAGTATTGCTTGAAATACTCATAAGAACATAAATTGCATTTTAAGAAAATGAATTTTGCCGTTTTTAATCAAAATAGGTTTTTATCCTTTAGGTTGGTTTGTCATTTTTGATATCTTTTTTTTTTTATCTTTTTATTTTTATTTTTATTCAATCGAAATTTTTGAACATAACATCCAGTCGCGTAGTTAGGAGCTGCTCAAATTCTCCCCAAAAAATATGTAGGTGAGTTTAACTTGCAATGGTAGAGCAGCAACAAAGTGAGAAAATCAATGCACGTTTTTCTAATTATATCTTGAATTATTATCACTTGGAAACTGGGACAGTTGTCTCGTTCTTATTAGGACTCATCAACCAGATTTACATAGTTGATATTAGATAAATGTAGCTGATGAAAATGCTTTCATTTTTACGAGATTTCCATATTTATAGTCTTCGTATTTTTTAATTTTTCTTCAATAATAAGTTTATATTATTGTACCAAATTTATAAATAATACTAAGATTACATTGGATTTGAATGAAAGGTTAAGGGCCCCAATCTTCTCTTTTTCCCACTTCACTAACGATATCATCTCGAAAGTAAATGGATTATTGGAAAAAGATTTGAACTTTTTCAATCCATTCTTTTAAAATTTCTTGACTTAGAATTTTGCGACTTTTAACAAAAACCTTTTTTATTTCAATAATTAAAAGTAATATTAATATAAAGTAATCAAACAGTCGATTTCAGACTGTAGAAGAAGGTTGCTTTCATTGAATTCATTTCTTTTCTTTAATGATGCTGTTGTGTTTCTGTGATTCAATGAGAAAGAAAGACATCTAATATTTCTTAATGTTAACGGATTTCTCATCAATAGCTTGTGGTGAAAAGATTTTTGAAATTTTGAAAAACCCGTCGAGACAACAAATCACAGGGTTCATTGAAATTTTATTTAAAGAAAGTTAAAAAATAAATTGGTAACGTTTTATGTAATGTTTCCAAAGAGATATTTTGAAAACAAAATCTATTTCACTGAATTTTCCTAATTCCTTGAGGTTTGAGAAGTCTGAGGGATCTCATGAAAGATCTTTGTCACTCCTACTAGACAACGGCTATTGTGCATACACAACCTTAGACAGTCAAAAAGAAGAGACAGAATTTTGAAGAAAATATCACTGTCATCTCAATAAACAGTTCCGCGACTTCAGACGTACACCTAAGAAATAAAGTCTATGCCATACAAGGGATTCGAACTTAGAACAACGGCGTAATCTAATCTAGTCAGTCCGAAGCGGATCGTTATCTTGCTAAAAGTGAAGTTTCATAATTTATCAACAGCAAAGTTAAAAAGAAAACTATTTAAACTTTAAAAACACGTTTCATTATATTACAGGTGTAAAGGATCAATTTAAAAAAAAATAATGAAAATAGGTTCACATAATTCTTAAAACCTAAACTCTATTAACAAACATTCGTTTAAGTTTTTATATGTAATATCTATACATTGATTATAGTATTTGTTACAGGTTTAAATCCTTACACTACTAAATCTGTAATTGATATATTATGGATTTAGCAATATGAGCCATTTCAAAATATTATAAAAAATATTCCATCAAAAATGGAATTCTCTATAGCAAAACAGTTTAAAAAGATAAATCATGAAATTGTGAATTATTACACAAAAATTATAATTACTTCATTATTAAAAGTGATGATGTAACATAGATTATTATGTTTCCTAACTACTTCAAGGAGATCTACTAGCAGATATTCATAAAAAAATACAGCTCATCTTATATTCTTTTCTCTACTTCGAACAGAAAAATAAGGAGAATGTATTTTTTCTTTGTGCTATAGATTTTCATAAGAATACTTTGGGAAAGCGAAGTCCAATAAAAAATCATGGAACTGTTCCTAAATAATTGCTAAGGCTTCTATGAAGCTCAAGAGAAAAAAAAAATAATCACTTAAGTATAAACCTTTACACTAACGTATTTACTGTAAAGTTTTTTTTCCTTAAGTCAAAAAAAAGTTTAGTGCATACGGAAGCTCGAAAATGCTATTTCTTAGGTCTCTAATGATTTTTTGTGCACCAATACAGTAATTATTAATAGTACATTTTCGTTTCGGTGAGCCATTGACTTCCAATGATAATTGTTACATGTTATTAATAGTAATAAAGTCTCATTGAAAATCATTCATCTAGACGATTGTGATTTAAAAATAAAATTGAAATAAATAAGAGTCTGCACATAATTAATGGTCTACGCCTTGAGCTTATCACCGAGGGAATCTGGAACAGCTGTTTCGTCCTTGTTAGGATTCATCAGCCAGATTGTGGATCATAATTATGTAGAGGCTTTTATTTTTCAATTTTATGCTCAATTACTGCACGTTAAACTCGTGAATTCACGATTATAAGTTCTTTGGTCTATAATGGAAGTTTAATTCGAGGGAATTATCACTTGATTTGGAATTAGGGTCAAAAATACTTTTTACAACGGATAACAGGCAAGTTCTCATATTTTTATGACGATAATACTTTCAATGACTTAATGGATTCCTCCCACAACGAAGTCATCTTTTGCAATGTGATTAGCGGTTCCTGCCACTATGGCTTGACATTGATAATTTCCGTAATGCACTAGAGGATCTGGATCTCGGATGATTAATCTAGAACTGCGTCCATCCGTTCGTACGATATAATGGTAATTGTCATAGAGAACCCGAGTTCCTTCAGCAATGGTAGAGAACATCAAGTGACCTTGTGGATTGTAGCCATTTAATTTCACCCATCGGATCAACTGGAAACAAGAAAAATAATATGAATTCATACTAATAAATAATTAAACATAAATGATATGTGATAGTAATGTAAATACAAATTATATGTAATATTTTTATATGTTATAAATATAGATATATATTTATATGTAATAAATAATAAAAATTAATCAATAACAATAGTAACAATAAATAAAAATAACATCTTCCCCCTAAACTCTAAATACTTCTCCATTAATAAAGTAGTAGTCAAATATTGAATAGCAATTTTCATATCATGATTTAGGGTGATCCTGACATCATGTTAAAACATTCGATGAGGATTACTATGAGCAATACTACGAATATTATTGTCAAGACTCCTTGTAATTTTGATAAGAACATTCGTAGTGATATCGAAAGACCTCGACTCCTTTCTAAATAGAAAAAAGCCCAGTTATTTTGTTTCTTCAAAAGTATAACATCTTATTAGATTCGACTTGAGAAATTGGAAATTCAAAAAAAATGACAAGACTTAAAGAAACTCACCGTAAACAAATTTCGCATGTATTAATTTAACATGTGTTAAGCCTAATGAAATAATGACGATTCATCAGATCCTTTTGCTGATTTAGGCCTTTGAAAAATGATACTTTTTATTATACCATAAACAGAAAGCGTTTATATAATTAAAATTCAGACACTTCCAACTTTGCCTAATATTTTCTATTGTTCCTAAACTACGAATAAGATGTTGGGCTGAAAGTACGTATTTTATTATTTATTTGCTTCTTTGATGAAGTCTTGAGAATCCGTAATGAATAATTTGTTCGACATTGAAATTTAAGTGAAATTTTGATGTCAATTCATCAAAGTAATAAATTCATTATTACAAACATAAAACTTCAAACTTACTGGTTTAACATCGCCGAACACATTACATTTGAGCTCGACAAAATCAGCTGAAACAATAACTTTAGCTTGGGGCTGATACACAGGTGCAATGACGCCATCTGTGGGTAGTGGTGGTAGAGGAGGAGGATAATAAACAGTAGGCGGCGCAGCTTGATACTGACCCCCTTGGTGAGGAGAGGCGTAACTACTGAGAGATCCATATGAAGAGGAAGGAGCAAATGGGGTCGAATATGAACTGAAAGAGAAAATGAAAACTCAGTTGAAACGCTGCGAAGGTTCTAGGGCTACGATCTTTCCTGAAAATATAAAATCAGTGTTAAAATAATCAGTATTAAAAGCAATCCCTAACCAAAGCAATAAATAAAAAGGAAGTAATGAACAAATATTTAAAGAAAAGATGTATATGGATGTGGAGAGATGTGTAGCCATTCAGACGATTTCTTGAGGTTCCACATTTGATTCTTTCTTCAGTCAAATAGCAAATGACAATTCTTTTTGTTGTTATTAAGATTAATTAATAAAAAAAAATCATTAAAAGAACGGATAACGTAATGATGTTTTGAGTTTAATAAAACTAAGAAATTAGTTTCGTACAAAAAGAACTTTTTTCACATCCAGATATTAACCGTATGACTCAGCCAATTGGTCTTGAAAGCAGTCCCACATCGAATAGATATGAAAATTTAAAAATGTTTTGTTGTCTTCCAGAGAGGAAACGATTTCCACAGAAAGGGACTATTTCTTGCCAGCAGTTGTTTATTATCCATTCATAAGCAACTGCTAGCAAGAAATAGTCCCTTTCAATAGACCCATAGAATAGCAACTTTTACGATCACACTGTTGTCTGTTCTTTTTGTTAAGTTCGGATCAGAAAAATCTCCAAGGAATCTCTTTCAAACCTTTGACACATTCAAACACGTCTTTAGACCATTATTTTACATCTGTCGAACAGTTTGTTAGCTAGAGCTGAAATTTTAACAGATAGCCTGTGGTCTTCCAATTGTTTCGGAAGACCACGGACATATGGCAATATGGTACAAGCTGCTTCGACGGTTTCCATTTTATTGCATATTTTTCCTTAGTCATAAGTTTCATACCATTGGCTGTATTTTGTCAACAGCACGAAACTTAAAACACTGAACCCTTAACTAATTAATCAAGTTATCTGAGGGCCCAGTATTAGTTATGTTATTTTCTTCATTGTAAAGAAAAACAACAAAGCTGTTTGATAACTATTAGAGTGAAATAGTTTCTTACAATGAAGGTACATGTAATTTCTTCTTAAACGCTGAAACAATGTCTGTTAGACGGCTTATGGACGATCTGTTTAATGATATGTTAAGGTAAGCACATCTTTAAGATAGCCTTTAAAAGATCTTCACTTCAGAAGATCATAGATAGAAAAGTGTGGAAAAAGACACAGACATTTCTGTGTCTTTTTCCACACTTTTCTATTAATTTGAGGCACGTAAATTCTTTGTTTAAGATCATAGATAGATCAGTAAAAGATTTTAGATGGTCCAAAAGTAAATGACAGAAAGTTAACAAAATTGCTTCAGAACCATTTAAGAACTTGAAGTCTTTCGTCCATGATCTTTCTAGATATTGTCTGCAATTCTAGCTACAAAGAAAACCATCTAATCGATACATTAGAATTTATAAAAAGATCTCTGAAGAGGAAAAGTAATATTAAAGAAAAGGACCATACACACAAATAGTAACATATATTCAAACAATTTCATGACATATTGCGGGGCTGTCAATTTTAAAATGCCTGTCAGATGATTTAATAGACTGTTTTGAGTGATCTGTTCAGACAGGCCTGAAGATAAAAATTTTAGCAAGGTTTGTGGGTTTTTTTTTAATCCTTTCGGCACCCAAATATAAATCGCAACTTCCGAACGTTTTTAGATGTTTGCACTAAATGATAATGCACAAACGTTCTCAGGGAGAAGTTCCATGTTATTGCTCTTCATTCTTTCAAGAATCCTCCTTTCCAAACACCAGTAAGAAACAATAACTTACGGTATCTAAAATTAATTTTTTTAAATTTTTAATGGCTGTCTGAACATTTAAAATAAAATGTTTATCTGTTAGATGTCTTGCAGATATGTGTGAATGAGAAAGTATTTTGAGATCTCTGCTAAATTCTTACAAAAGTTTTTGCATTAATTTTATTAAATGTTTTAACATAACATTATATCTACTTCATTATTTCTTGTCAGAAAATTCTTCTGATTTTTCTTCAATTTTATACTTTTGTGGATATCAAAGTATTAACAGGTTAAAGTTTTGAAACGATTGATTTTCAAATACTAAATTATGTATATGTTGAGATATGTAATTTACTTCCATTAGTCTTCCAAAGGAATGTTTATGTAAATTTCACTTATTTTTGAGATTTGAAACAAAATTTTTCATTTCCGATTTTTCTAAAAATTTTTAATTGTTTTTTAGAATTATGATATTAAGAACGTTGAGTTTTGATTGCCTTGTAAAATATTCACTTTCTAAATAACTTTTTAAAAAATTCAAATAAGTTTAATACCACAAGACGTAATTTTATTAAAATCATTTATAAAATTGTGTCTTCCTCTCGTTCTTCTGCTTTGGACTTTTATTTATAAATCTTCTGTATTCTGAACTTAAATTACCCCAATTTGTCACTCTGACCTGATGTCTAAATAAGCAGCAGCTAAATTATCCTAATTTGATCGAAAACCTGTTCCCTGAAAGCGTCGAAGCTTGATGGATTTCAAACTGACAGCATTTCCGGACGATTTTTTCTGGTAATTGCTGCACATCTTTATTACGACTTGGACTAGAGAAGCTTCGTTTCACTCGAGAGAGAAGACTTAAAGCAGATAAAGTGATTAGCTACACAAAATAAAATCCTGAAATACCACGAATTAAATATATTTATAAAATAGTTATATAACAATTAATCTGTTGATGGAATGTTTTATTAATAAAAACTATGAACATAGTTCACACTCAATCTATGTAACAGATTTCATTGATTTCACATTATTCACGAGAAAAATATTAACTAAATACCACTAAAAACTAAACTAAAAATTAAAAACTGGTAAAATAGTAACTTCTTTAATAACCACTATGAGGACATTTTGTATTTAAGTAAATAAAAGTAATTTATAGAAAACAAGTAAAATCCCTTGGAGACTTAATTTTAACTATTAAATACTCTAAAAAGGAGAAAATAAGTTTTCCTTAAATTCTATTGGATAGAATAAAAGTAGATGAACAGAACATTTTTATGCAAATGTCGTTTAAAACAATTAGATAAATAATTGATAACAATGTAGAGTTAATATCAAGTATGAAGACGTTGAATTTTGAATACAGAAAAAAATATATTTTTAAAGATGGCGATGAAAGAAAAACTATATTTTGTATTTATTGGAAATTAGGAATGATTTTTGGATGCATAAATTTCTTTAATTGGCTAGCTGACTGGTTATGAAGAATGTAGAATATTTTTATTACTTTGGTGGATTTATTCATTTTATTTTTATTGTGAAGTAGTGCTCACTAGCAATTCACTTTTAACTTTATTAAGATTTAATTTTCCTATATCATGGCTGACCATAGAAATGATAGAAAAGATTTGAAACAAAAAAAAAAAATCACATACACCTCATATCTAATTAAATAAAACTGTGTAAAACTATAAATAAAATCGCAAGTCCTACATTAGAGATGAAACGAGTTTCCACTAATATGTCGTAGTAATTGCAGCCTTCCTATGAAAAATATTGCTAGTACGAAATGATTGAAGCTATAGAACTTCTAAAAGTCATTTAAAAACGCTGGATTAAAATCTAACTCGAAATGTTTAAGAAGTTTTTTTTTGTTCTTTGACGGGACACATATTTCCGATTTTTTAATGGCTAAGCTACGCCAGGAACAAACTAATTAATCAAGAACAAGTCGTTGAAAGGAAGAAAACACACACAGGACAAAGAAAGAAACATCAAAGCCAAGCATGAAACATGTTTAAATATTTCGAGATACACAGATATATATAAGTTTTATGGTTTATCTAACACAAACACACAAAACTTTTATCATCTTACAGTTTATAATAATAATAAAAAACGGAATTTTTAATTATGAGTTGAAATAGATGATTTTCTGCTGTTTTTCAAATTTTTATTTTCAAATTTATCCTGTTAAAGTTTTAAACCATCTATTAAAAATTCCAAAAAAGAAATTTCAACTTCTTTTTAATTGACAGAAGCATGAATCTTAAAGACCATAACCATAACACTCGAATTATTTACTTAATTTGGTGTTCTAAATCCGGATTAAGATGGATTTAGCACATCGCAAATGAACATTGAAGATAATCTCATTAATTGCTACAGAAACCCATTAAAAGGAATACAAAGTATTTCAACAAAATAGTTTTAATTCATTTTATTTATTTTAGTTCAACAAAATAAAATAAACAAAATTAATTATTATATTGTGTTCTTTTATTATGCGTATCGTTTATATCAAATAAATAGAGATGATGATGCTTTGCATTAGCGATATATATTAAATATTTTCAAAAGTATTTTCTTTTATCATATAAAGCGATGTAATTGTTTTTTTAGTAGATTTTGAATCTGCCACAAAATATGAGATAAATTTCACCTCAATTTATGTGAATTCAGTTGAAATTCGAAAAGTACGTTGAATCGAAAAAAAAAAAAAAATATGATTTATAGACGAATAATGTAAATGCAGTAAAAGATAAGAGAAAAAGAAAAGTTGTAAAGCTTTTGTTTTTATCAATTAGTAAAAAAACACAATTCTATTTACAACCATAAGAATCGTTTTGGAGCTGGCTATCAGTGCTATTAAAATCAAATTTTACGTAGCATAAAACAACAGAAATTGAAAAAGACAAATTTTCAATGGCAACGAGTACAGCTGCTCAATTAGAAAATCGGCGGAGTCATATTAACACCAAAAGAAACAGCTCTGAAGCCTGAGATCTAAAAAAAATAAAATTATTATTGTTTTCCTTCCTTTCATCGACTTTGGCCAACCATGGACCACGGGCTAGCCCTATCTGACAACGTCAGGGTGAGGCTAGGAAATTCAAGAAGGAGGACGAGATTCACATCCCGTCCAGAATAACCCTGAGATAATAAGTCCCAGAGGAGAAACGGACGAAACACAGAAGAGGAAAGAAACAGCCATGCCAATGCCGGGATTCGACCCCAGGTTCCGACACAACAGCCACACGGCAGACCGCCGTCTAGACCTCTCGGCCATGCCGGATCGGCGATTGTAAAACAATAAAACAATAATAATTTTTATTTTTAAAATTTCATCTGCTCCCAAGACGTTTTTATCTTCATACTGTCATCTGTATAAATTTTAATTTTCCTTGAGAACTCACAATACACTTGTATATTTTATTTCAAGTACTATCCCAGTTAATATTGTTGTGGAAAATGAGACTTATTAACGGTTAAGTGCAAATTCATTAATGTATTCGTTTGAAATTTTGGAATTAAATGTAATGATTGACAATAAAAATTTCGTTTTCTTTCTGTCATACAGTGTTTGGGCCTCTGTGCATTTATTTCTCTATTCATTTCACTTATTACTACGTTCAAAATTTGATAGTTAATGTCTTTTTTTTTAACTTAAATATTAACATAGAATAAATTTACCATTTCATTTAATCCTAGTAATCCGAATTTACCTTAAATTAATGTTTTCCAGCCAATATATTGAAAAACGCT
Source organism: Thereuonema tuberculata (assembly GCA_023159025.1). Taxonomy (NCBI): domain Eukaryota; kingdom Metazoa; phylum Arthropoda; class Chilopoda; order Scutigeromorpha; family Scutigeridae; genus Thereuonema; species Thereuonema tuberculata. Next base: position 28,371,276 of record JAFIDM010009631.1, read on the forward strand.
AAAATGTGAAATTTAAATTTGCAAATTCTAAATTATTGATTTTAAAATGTTAAAAATCACCATGTTTGTTCCTATCCTTTTTTCAGAGCCTTCTGCCTGAAAAAAATTGCAGTTTTAAACTCAAGAGGAACTTGTAGAACATAGATGAGATTATTTATATTTATATATAAATATATATATATATATATATATATATAGATATATATATTTAGATATCATCACAATGGGAAAATCTGACATTTCAAATAAGAAAACCTGCAGTGGTGTGAGTGTCTGTGATTGATGAGTGAATTTCAGTTACTATAAAACATTAAAAGGCTAATTATATTCGTCCTTCCCGTACATTAATGTATCGGTATTCATTTTCCCTTGATGATGTACTAATAATGAATTTAGTAATTTTTCGAACTCTTCCTAAAACCACAATTTACAACTATATTAATACAAGAAACTTAATGCATGTAGTAACTGAAAACAAATAATAAAAATTTATTTACTGAGAACCGTGCTGAATTCAAATTAAAAATAGCCTACCTTGTATAAGCACACTTGAAAATGGACCTTATACAGTAGAAGGTCAGAAACGTTGTGGTTTGATTCATGTCTAATTCACACCTACTTCGTGCTTATACAAGGTAGGCTATTTTTAATTTAAATAATAAAAATATTGAAGATAACATTATAGAACACCTAAATTATTGACTTAAAGATACATTATTAAAATAAACCTGTCAGTTCGATTCAAACAATTGACAGATTTGCTTTATAAATTTAACCTCAGATTCACTGATTTTACTAAAATCAATGATCAAACAGAAAACTGCATATTGAAACGATGCATTTAAACAAATTTTGCTCCTTGCTCCTATGTAACGATTATAGAAAGGAATGATTGAGAAGGTTGTTAAGCAAATTACTTATATTAATTGATTGGAAACACATTTAATGCACATAACAAACATGATTTAACATTAAAAAAAATGTCTTTTACCATATTTTGAATTTTTTTTTCCAATTATTATTTTGATAGAATTTTAGGACAGCTGTTTCGACCTCCGAGCTTTCATCAGTTAAAATTAGCCATTCAGGTATGACTAAATGTACATATTGGACAAGTGACAACAAACCTCATAATACAAAGTACAAAAATACTAAAATTAATATAAAAGTCAATTTTAAATTCCTTGTCACGCGGGTTAAAAGGAATTCACTTGAAATTCAGTGAATTTCCTGTCCACAACAGGACAATGCACTTTAGTACATCTCGACCGTATTTTTTTTTATTTGATGAGTCCATGAGACTTTTTTTAGTTGATTTCTTATCCGTTTACCATTCTGTAAATCAGATAACACATATAACTTTTCCCATCAAAACTTTCGGAGAATTACAAGATTGAAATGGTATCTCATTAAAAAAAAGAATTGAAAAGATAGGATCAAACTGCACTTTTTCGATTTTACATATCTTTTTAAAATTTATTTAAATAAACTATAAATAATATGAAAAAATAAATAAATAATAATAAGTGTGGAAGTTAACCTACCTGCAGAATGTTGATTTTCACTTTTCAGTAAAAATAATGCGGTTATAGGTTATTGGCTTAAAGATAAATAACAACTGGTGTCTGTCTTTCAATCGAAAATTAAAAATAACTAAGTATTTGTGAGATTCGATGGCAGACATAAGTTCATGTAGGGACCTGCTTTTGCCAATCGATTAGTTTATTTGTTAATAGAAATAGCTTACCTTCCGCTACTGCTTCCGTATCTATTAAGTAGCTGTGCTAGAAGTCCTAACGATTTGGCTCGAGTGTCGTTCGAGTTGGAGGATGCAGCCATCACTGGCTCAGCAGACGTGGTCTCAGCTTCGGGATCAGATGACCACACCCATCGATTGTCGTTGCTACCTCTGACGTCCGGTCGAACTGGAGTGAACTGACGGAAAACATCGAGATCTACCAGAGAGCGATTTAGGGCCACAGTCAAAGGCAGAGATGGAAGGCCCTTTTGAAGATGTCGCAGCCCTCCTGTCAGATTCTCCCAGAAGAATTTTTTCGACGAGGAGTTGGTGGAGAACAAGTCCCAGAAATTAGCCCGAGCAGTGGCAGCTGTACTGTTAGAAGTAGCATTGGTAATTTCAGTCGCTTCGGAATGAACCAAGAGTAGGAGACCGAGAAGGAAAAAGAACATGACTGTATCACAACACTTCAGAGCAAATGAATGAAAGATGTCAAGCTCCACAGAACAGTCTCCAGCTATTTACTCCACTGACCCACTTCCATCACCCACTCACGAGGATTACACTCTAAGAGTATTATGTGGAATTTGCTTCTTTATTAAACTGGAAACTGATTTAATAATTATGACAACAGTATTAGTTAATAAATAAGTGGAACAAATATCGAAGCATAAATTATTTTGAATTTACACTTTAATAATTTAATTACTTAATTTATAAGAATATGGCAATGTTTTAGTTTATTCTCATTTTGTATTTATTTTAGTTTAATTCATCTGATGTCATTAAAAAATGAAATATTAATGTAGCTAAATTTAAATGTGTTCAAATATATTTAAATGATACTTCGAATGTTTAGGAATTCTTTTTAATATATTTATTACTATTTGATTACGTATCACCATTTTGTTTGTTGGCATTAATCTATCCATATCCTAGGAAGATTTTGGGTAGTAAAGAAATTAGAGGCCGAACGGGACAAAGGAGAGATATAGGAAGCAAGTCCGACACCTATCCTATAATTTCCGTGAATAAAAAGTAAAAAGATATCATGGGTCCTTTGACACGATTGAATAAACCTTGAATCAGAAACTCATAATTTGGTTTATATCTAAAACAGAAAAATTTAATGATTCAAAGTAAATTACTATGAAATAATAAATGTGTTTACAGTGTTAAGAAATTACAGAATTGTATATATTGGAGGTAATTTTTTTTAAAAAAAAACATTTGATATCACTTATTTTAAATAAAAAAGACATATCAACAGATAAAAGATATCATTATTTCAATTACATTTAAAGTTGTTTTAGACTCCGTCTGGAATAAAAATCTAGAAGCGTAGCTTCAAATCCAGCTACGAAGATCAAATGACGTAGAGAATTTCAATTAATTTTAAAGTAACTTTTGCAGGAAAATTTTTAAAAAGCTTTATTGATTACATTTCTCAAATAAATAAAAAAAAACATAGATTCTTCCTCAAAGAAAATGAAAAAGCTCAAAATAAAAATAAAAAAGTGAGGAACTTTCAACGTTCTGGTAAAGTTCCCGGGACTAAGTTGAAGTCGTATGCAATGTATTAAATATTTAAATTTATGCCAAAATCCTTACACCATTATATAGTTAACACAATGGCTTAATAATTCAAGGAAGGAAATGTAATTTTTGAATAAAATTAGTTGTTTTTGTAAAAAGTTAGAATTTAGATATGATGTCAGAGCATTTGTTTCAAAAACCAAAAGTGAAGACTAAAAAAATAATAATCTTATTGTGTAAGCAAAACGACAAATTGACGATTTAATACTTATTTCAAAGTTAAATCTTCCGATCTGATTAAATTTTCGTGTTTCTTTTGTAAGAACTGAGATAAACATCACCTTGAGTTCTTTTCAAAATCGGTATTATTAATAGGCCAAATCAATATCTTCATAAGGGGTTAATGTTAGGCCACATTAGGAGAACCGAAGAAGTTGAAACTTAGTAGGAATAAGTTTTATCATGATCAACGTGAAATGTGGACTATAAGGCACCAATGGAGAAGCAATGGGTTAGAACAGCGTTTCCCAACAGGTGGGCCGCGACTTGATCCTAAAACTATCAGAAACCATCGAATAAACCATCAGAAAAGATCAGAAAAATCGAAAATCGTTCATATATAAGGAAGGGATACGATACAAACATGGTTTTATTCTATATTCTTCTATTCTACATATGTGGAGGTAGTCCGATAAGGAAAGGTGGGTCGCCAGCTGAAAAAGGTTGGAACCGCTGGGTTAGAAGAAAAAAAATGCACTTTATGAGGCACTGTAACAAAATTCTGTGAAATACATATAATTACAGGAAGTAATAAATAAATGATATCATCAATCATAAACAATGGTAAGAAATATGACGGTAAATTTCCTCGTAATCAATAATGTTCCGTATTTATCGGTTGGATCTGGGCTTAGAGTTTTCTTATTTGTAGACTAACAAGTAATGTCATTGTGTTCAAGGATTTAAAAAAAGAAATGCATTTACAAATCAATTATGTTTATACATGTAAGTGTTCAAACAAATGGAAAACCATATATTACTCAACGTTTTCGTTATTTCAAGAAATTCCCTTTGCTTCTCAACCACATGTATTAATTTACATCTCATTTCCCAAATAGATTTAATGACTGCCATTTAATGGTGTTCATATTTTTTTATTACAAGCTACAATTTGATATTTTGTCTTCACAATCATAATACTGTGTATTAAAAAGTTGTAACTTCATAGAAGGCTTCCATAATTATAAAAGATAAGAAATAATAACTTGCTAATGAGGAGCATTTTTTTCTCCTAACTGTAATGTTTGCAAGGGAGGAAATAGCGTTGAAAGAGAAATATTTTGATAATAATATATTGCTGTTTTTTTACTCATGCATTCCCTGCAGCATTTGAATTGGTATGAATATTTAGTAGATCACTTCCATCCTTACACTGTTGATATAAAGATGTCCAATCATTTAAAGGTCTTAGAAACAGAGCGAGTAATGGAGATACATTCACAATGATTGGGAATAAAATTTGGACAAATTCTGTCTACACCATTCAGGACAAATATAAAGATATTGAAGAAGCTTACATTTTTTCTTCTTTATTGTATTATCGTCTTTTTTCCTTTCATTATGTATAGTTTGCCTTTTCATTACATATACCTCCAATATTATAATCAAAATATACAAGGTAATTAATGCTTTTAGAGAGTGTCAAAAGCAAAGCGGCCCCATAATATGCACAGTTGTATAAACAAAATAATTAAAAGCAAGAGCATATAAATGCAAGACCGTTCCTTTATGTTTTACAGACAAGCTGTAAGCTAGGGGCCGCTAATACAATGCTTAGTGCATCATTTCGATATGTTAAAGAATTTATGAAACAATACGTTTGTAAATATTAATAATGACGTCCTATTGGCAATTGTTAGTATTGTTATGTATGAAGCATCATTATTATTACTGTGTTAATTGTTATCATTATTACTAACACTGCTATGGAAAACGTTAATTTGGGGGGGGGGGGGG
>JAFIDM010009631.1:28380819-28393880 GCA_023159025.1 Thereuonema tuberculata
CTAGGGAGTGAGGATGGTAAGGGGAAAAGCTCAGAAAATATTTTACAGTAGAGCCCCGTATTATCTGCGAGTGGCGTGAAAAATTTTTTTAATTACAAACCTCAAAAAAAAACCATTTTAATCCAAGCCAACAACAGGCAAAGTACAATATGCCGTACAGTTTGTAGGTCGAAAATCATTGACAGGTTTATTGTGCATCGTAATCCTATAGGCCTTCTCGGAATTTGTGGATGAGTTGCAGGCTCTTGCTCTGCAGAAAAGTTTCTGCTGTACTGTACATATTTTAAAAGTTTTGCATACTATGTTTTTTGTGTAATAAAACGTAGTTTTTATGCTGAAATATTTTTTTTTTCGTGTTTACACCTCATTTTTAGTCTTTTTTCGGGTTTCCCAGTTGGGAAACTTTCAGATTACTGCTAAAAAAAAAAAAGGTTTTTAATATATGGCCTACGAATTTTATAGATGCCAATTTGTACTCCACGAAAGGAAACAGCATAGAAATAAATCTCCCTATTGAATACCACACAAAATATCTTTTGACTACACACGAGTTAATGCAAATACCAACAAAACTGATTTAATTTGATTTTTTGAAATATCGTTATTGATATCGTTTTGTTAGAAATCAATTATATTCTAAGCATTCTATACAAAATGTATTTCAATAGTAGGTTATTTACATTTAAATAAACTAAAAAAAAAGTTATAACTTTCGTTTTCTATTGGAAGAAACAACGTTTTTTTCAATTAAGATGGTACTAATAAATTAGTAGCGTTAAATTAAACTTTCCAGTCATTTCTTGTTTGTTCATTAATAGTTCTTAAGAAATTATACAGTATACAACGTAGAACTGGAAATACACTCACAAACTGTTAAAAATTTAAAAGAAGAGCTTATTATTAATCTACATTACTAAAATCTTTTATTTCTCTGTCTGCCTGTCCGGCGCAATTTCCTTTGAGAATGAAAAATATAAATAATTTTTACAATGAAACGTCCTCGACGGGAATCGAATCTACAACCTTTTGATCCGAAGTCAGATCTCTTATCTATTAGGCCACGGGGACTACAGCTCACTTTATCTTGTTTTTTGACTTATGTTTCCTTCCCCTTCCCCCCATCAATAATGAATGTATTCAACCTTTTTTTTTTTTTTTTTTTTTTTTGAATCTCAAGATTTTTTTATTTATTTCCGATCCGTCTGTTTATTTTTAATTCGAAACTGACCATTTGAACTATAATTGCCGAAACGTTGCAATATTTTAAATATAATATTCTTACTTAACCAAATTCTATGTGATATAGAAAAACAAGCGCGTGTATACGGGGGATGGCCTAGTTGGGAATAAAAATTAGTTGTATTTATTTTTTCTTTTCGTTTTCTTTCATATCGAAAGGATTCTAAAAAAGCAAAAGCATTATTGGAAATGTATTGTCAGTAAGTCAGTGAACTGTTTTCTATTAATTTTTCAATGTGACAAAAGATTTGTTCTTTGAGTTATTGTCCTTTTCATTGACCCGGTTATTAAATGTCCCATGCGACTGTCCTCGTTTGTCCAACAAATGTCTCTTGTGTTTTATCAACAGATTTATTTGCTATCATTCAGACAAAACAATTTTCTAATAGAGATATTTCATTCAGAGACAACTGCTTTCACCGACAGTTTCGTTCTGGTCGAGTGATATTCATTGTTTCAAAAGATAAACATAACATTACAGATGCCTTTCCCCTTACAAAGTGTATAACAAACTTTCAATTCTAATGTGTGTCACTGTTAGTAACACTATTTTTTTAAAAGTTCAATTGAATTCTTATTTATCTCAAGATTTTCTCATTATTTTTTATCAATTTTTCTTGGCTCTACCAGTAATTTCTGTAATACTATTTTTTCTTTTACATGATAACAAATTTTACGTGCCTAATAATTCAACAAAATGGTAACTACGGAAGGCACAAAGGAACTAAAAGGATTCGCACCTTCAACTGTCACCCGGGAGAGACTGGGACGGCCGTTTCGTTCCTTTAGGACTCATCAGTCAGCCAACTCCACCGAGTTCAGAAGGTGCGAACATATTCGAATCCCACACTCGTTTCCGGAAGCAGGACCCCACAAAAGCAAAACACAATAAAAAAAACACATTAATAGAAAAAGTGTCAACTCCTTGGCCTGCGTTCCGCTAGCCTCAAAAGGAATTTGTCTGTAGCATAAAACAAAGCTTTTAAACTAACCAGTTTAAGTAACAACACATTTTACGTGTCTAATAATTCAACAAAATGATAACTATGGAAGGGAGCGAGAGTAGGATTTTTATATGTTCGCACCTTCTGAGTTTGCCATCGGTGAAGTTTGGCTGGCTGATGACTCCGAAAGATGACGATATGACCGTCCTAGTCTCTCCCTGGTGGCAGCTCGAGAAATCTTTTTGGCTCCTTTTGTGTCTTTCGTAGTTACCATTTTTTTTTTTTTTTTTTTTACACTTAAGTTTTCGATTTAGTCGTAATTCGTTTGTTATAAACTTGTTTTTGTATTCATAATTACAGTATATTCCGACAATTTTTGATTGTTTCCAATTTCTTCTGTTTTTTCATTTGAACTTTTAGTTATTATTTTTTTCATACTAAGATCTTACAAACACAAAATCTTCTTTTTTATTATTTCTATCGTAAGAAACTAACCAAGATCAAAGAGCCATATAATTGTTATAGCATTGTTATTAATCGTTTAGGTTGAGAAGTCCTGTTTGGATTTTAAAGCATGAAAAGTAAAAGTAAAAATTTAACTATGAGTAAAGATAGCAAATATATTAGTAAAAAGTTTAAAAATAATTTCAGTTATTTACTTTTTGAATAACTTTCCATTCAGCTTTCAAATGAATGTAAGGGGGAATGTATTATTCAATAATATTATTTGAAAACACCCAAGATAAAGAAAAAAATAGAATGGAAAATGGTTTTCTTCCTTTTTCCGGATGCAACGATGGGATGGGTTACAATCAACCTTTTTCTTGATACGTCAATGATGATAGATCATATCTCGTCTGCTTCAACTTATATCTTCTTTTTTTTTTTTTTTTTTTAATGTTTATCAATCCTATTAGGTATACTTATAAGCGGTATACCTGTGTTATAGGAATTGAGCATTTTAATATATTTTTTTAAAAAGTTATTAATTAATACTTAATTTTTCCATCTATCACATCTGAAATTATATTTTGTTTTATTTGCTTAAAAGTTACATTATTTTTTTTATTAGGATCTATTTGTTTAAATATTTTATATTTTGCATAATTATCTAATCTATATCCATAATTATTTTTAATTCTTTCTATTTTAAATATTTTATTCCAATTACATCTAGTTTTTAATACTCCTTTAATATCTAATTTACAATTCAAGAATAGAAGAATAGAAATAGAATAGGAGATAGAATACACGAAGACCATTATTTGATTCTAAACCTTTTTTTAAATTATTTCTTTTTCGTATAGGATAATGGAGGGTTATAAAGGGCATTGGTTAAAGTGGCTGATTAATATAATGCTTATTAAAAAAACAAAAGGAAAAAGGATTTCCAGAGACCCTCAAGTTCCATTGCACTCTGTTGTAAGATACCAATTTGAGTATATTGTCTGCATCAGTACAACATACGTTACACCTATACTTGAGAAGGGTACTTTGTTTTGATTATTGTTCAAGGAAGTCTTCAGTTTCAGACCGTAGTAAAGAAGGAAATATTAAGTGTTGATACATTACTTAAAAAATTATGGAAAACTAGAAATGCCAAAAATTAAGTAGAAAGTATTTATATTTTTATATTTATATCAATGCAAGACTTACATAAAACTATTTTTTTCGTCATTCAGTTAGATGATGTAGTCAAAGTCATCATAAATCTGCTATCTTTAAATGCTACACACAATAAAAATAAATTTAAAATTAACAAAAATACCTTATATGCTCGTCTGAAGGCCTGTGTTTGTTTGTTTGTTTTATTGTTGTTAATTACATCAAAGAGATACAAGAAATAGAAATCGAATCATTTTAATCACGTTTGTTTAAATACAGACTTCCATAAAACATTTATTAAGGTAGGATTTAAATTTCAAATGGATAATACAGTTGAAAAATAAATGTAATTCTTTAATATAATCAAGTGGTTTCGTATCAGTTTATTTGAACATTAAAGTATCAGCACACGTTAAACTTCGATCGATTCTTACTATGTATTTTTAGGAAGTTGAAATCATGAATTTACTTACTTGCGCTATTACACAGGTTAATTTCATTCATTTAAAAGTTATTGATTATTTGGTTGGTTGGTTTCAGTGGTACCAAAAAAAAAAAAAAAAAGAATTTTCTAAATCGTTAACTTTTAGTTATTACTAATTTTGTAGATTATCGATGTAGATTAATATTTTTTTAAATAAAGTAGAATGGACAGATCTGCCCCACCACTGTATAGCTATAAGATATATACGTAAGGAAAGATCTCCTTAAATAGAACATTTTTTATTATTACGCCTTGTCTCCATTATTAGTCCGTTCGGAGTTATATACGTCTCGATATGACTTATCTAGTTGACATCTTAATTCCCGGATATATTAATTAATTATCATTTAATAATTATTTTCAGTAACAGTAAATATTATTTTCATTTATTACCTGTAAATAATTATTTATTTACTTGAAATAAATGATAATATTAATTATTAATTACGTATAATAATTATTAAAAGTTAACTAAATAATAAATTCGAGAACTACGATGTCAACTAGATAGTCACATCTAGACTTATATAACTCCGAACGGACTAATAATTGAGACGAGTCGTAAAATAAAATATGTTCTATGTAAGGAGATTTTTCTATATGTATATATCTTATCACTATACAGGAGTGGGGCAACTTCCCAAACATTTGTGCCTATTGGCCTTTGCTTCTTTATTCCCTTTAATTTTTTGGAAATTTACTCAAATACTTTCATTGATTTAATAGCCAATAGATAATTACGACAAAAAACTTTAAATAATAAAAAGGCTTAATAACAATTAAAAAATGAAAGCTAAATTAATTAAATTTATGTAATAATTTTTATCTCGAAACATTGTGATGTTTTTTGTTGTTGCGATTTTGTCTAAATTGGAATAAGCCTTGTTGATTTCTGCTTAAATAAGACTAACAAATACATTCTTTTTCTCTTCCAACAGTAGAATGGCCTGCAAGTGATCTGGACTCTGAAGTATAGGAGGGTTGAGCGTAAGTTTGGCAAAATTTCAATCGTCGCGTCGTGTCGATTTGAAATTGTTGAAATAGGTAATGGCTGTTCTTTATATGTAAGCGATGATTGACTTCTCTTAAAGAAAAATGAATCAGTATGATTTTGAGTAAATTACAAATATGAAATGAAGTCCTTTATAATCGTCTGATCTTCTCCTTCCTTTATTTTTCATTAGTATGTATCATAAATCAGTGCAGAATATAATCTATGTCAGACAAAAGAAAATTGTGAAGCACAAATAAACAATAAAAAGTTTTATTTTAAAGGTTTTAGCTTTTCGGGTTCCACGTTGATTCCGAGGTTTTTTTTACTTGTATTTTATTTTCCCGCTACTTACATGTAAGCAGTGCCATCTGGTGGCTAGATATTGATGAAGTCCGTACCTAAATTAATGACGCGATCTACAACACCTCACATCTACCGTAGATAGACTAAGCCAGAAGTTCCGTCTTCTCTTTGCCACATTTGAATTAGTAGATTAATAAGCTTTAAAATAGAGCTTTTACGTTTAAAGCCGATTTTCATTGTGTTCCATTTTTTTAAAAAAAAACAAGATGTAGGCCTAATGTAAGTTCTTTTAGTTTGTGTAAAAAAATATTCAAAATTACAACAGTTCGTCAATCTCTGCACATATATTTTCTTCTATTCAAAATAGAATGTAACTTGTAAAATCCGTGTTCTATTTCACGTATAAAAAGAAAAATTTGGTTGATCTAATTCTACTTTGAATATTAACAATCCGATGATGAACCATTTCAAAGTTAAGAATTTTGGATTCCTAGTAAAAACCCCTTTCAAATTGTGTTTAATGAATCATTTGTTGACATCCTCTATTCAGTGAATTGGTGAGTTCCTTTTGAACCGGATCTGTACCGTTGAATGACCGGAAGTTGTAGGAGAACAATAGAATCACCAGTGAAATGATAATTTCAAGTATATTCATTAGATTTTCTACTTCAATAAAAGATAGGAAACGGTAATTCCTCGGTAATTCTATGGTGTAATGACAGAAAAAGCATGACTGAATCTCACAAATAACTTTATTAATTACATAAAACATTCAATATTTACAATTTATAAAAAATATATTCCGATATTCTGTTGTCGGAAATTTATTTTTTAAATAAGTAAAAATATATAAATATACAAAATATTAATTTAAGTATCGAAAAATAATTAGCATTTACAAAGCCCTGAGTGTGTTTGTGACCACAAAAATTATTGCTTAAACAATTAGAATGATCCGGATCAAGTAGAAAACTTTATTTCCACTTTTCAGTTAATTTTTTTGTAAAAATAAAGACTGCGAATTAGTTGCAAAAATAAAAAGTATTTATTAAACGTACATCATTCAAATCGATCAACTTATTTTAATATCTTTTATTAATTTTAATTAAGTATTTTTGCAGAGTATTACTGAATTATCAAAAATTGCAAAAATATATATTCTTTTTTATTGGCCCATCTGCTTTCTTAAAAAGGATGTTCTATTATCCGGATTCTCAATTAACCTCAGGGCATTTGGTACATGAAAGATATGCAAACATGTCTAACACAAGACATGAAATCAGATATACTTGCTGTTTTTCGATTTAATAAATATTAAGTTTATAAATAAGCTTATTTAGGTTTATAATAACCAACAATTGTTCAATTCATTTTCAATCCCAATGCACTATACAAGTCTTAAGATCAAATTACCACTAAGGAAATTCCTCCCAAAACTGAGTGATCAAAATGAATTGTAAACAAAGAGAATAATACATAACAAATCAAAAATAAATAAATAGATATCTCTTAACATTAAATAAATTTCTTATATGTCAGAAAAATTTTGCTTTTAAAATGATTATTCGTAAACTTTTTCTGGTATTTTTTACTGATAAGGTGAATAATGAAAATCAAATAAAAGTTAACAGGAAAAACTATAAATTAATTTTTGATATTGAAAATGATCCAAAAAATTTTAGAATTATTTTAAGAAGTTTGACAAAAAAATAAATAAATAAACATTCTTTCCCAATATACATTTAATGCTTTCTACATTATTTTATTTTGTTCTTTCATCTATTATCCCGTAATTTTCATAATGAACAGAAAGATGGAAAACTTGTCTTTTAAATTAGATAAAACCTCCAATTGCTTTTTAAATTGGTTTGAAAATATTTTGCATCGCTGTTAATATTTGTTCCTTAAAAATAACTGTTACTATTTATGCAAATATATTTAATAAAATAAAATAAATTAACAAACAAAAAAAACAAAAACAAAAATTGTCAAGATAAAATTTGAGACATGTATTTACTACAAACTGAAGAAATGGAGAGTAAATTGGAGGAATTACTTTTTTTTAATTCAGAAAAATAGTGCAGGAAAAAATATGTTATGAAGAAGGTTTGACTACTCTTCCCCAAAAAACAATAAAGTTTGTGACAGTGTCGACAACAGCGAAAAGGAAAGGCCGGTTGATAACAAGCAGTTTTTTGGCGGCGTTTTTGTCCCTGGTGAGAAGGATTGCAGACGCTGCTGCGGCCTCTGTACCTTCTTCGTTCACTTCAATTACTGCTCGATGCATCAAGGAATCAACGCCGCCATTGGACACTAAACCAGACAGATCAGCACGTGATCCATCGAACAGATCCTCTGCTCCTAAACTTACAAGACTGGAACGCAAATCACTTCCCTCACTTAACCGAAACTTGGGCATTAGCAGAGTAATGTTCAGTTCCTTAAGAGTGGTTTGTACCCTACGAAGCACCCCTGTCTCCAGTCTCCGTTCAACGTCGCTTAAAGGAACCCCTGGGTCAGGTAGGAGGATCATCATGTTGAATTTATTGTTTGTGTAAGGCAATGTGACTACAGTCACAGCCAGTTCTTCGCTGCGTCCAACAGGAAATACTCCCCCTGTAGCCATCATCTGCACCTTCAGACGCTCGTCAGGTCCTGCCAAAAAGAATCCAGGTGTGGTATCAGAGGGATCGAACTGCTGCAACCATTTGCTTTTGAAATAAATGGCGTTGACAAGCAATAACAAAGTCTTTGTAGGAAGAGATGCGCTCAGCAATTCAGGGATCTTTTGATTAGTTTGGGCAGAAACCCATTCATTAATTTCCTGCCTCGTCTTTTCCCCATCTGTACGGAAATTGACCTGTTCTACGGTAGAATTATAATAAGTCTGCGATGATTTAACGAAGGTGTCTTTTACCTTTGCCTCTTCGTCTACGTAGACCCTGCTGGCAAGGTCAAGAGTGGTAGTAGGGTCACTGACCAAAGCCTGCAGTAAATAATGATAGGTGGCATGCATTTCAGCGTCCGTCACTTGTTCAGGCACTCGAAGGACTTTCCTTAACTGCGACTTGGTGTCGCCTTCCGCACCCAATGACACTACAGCCAATGCCAGCATAAGACTGAGCGGAGAAAAGACCGAGTTCTTCGAAGAATCTCCGGAAGCCAACTGACGGTGAACATCTAGAGTGAACGCCAAAGATGCATCTGAGAGATCCGTCACTGAAGTGGATCTGGGCAGAGGAATATCAGGCTGACGAGTGAACATCTCTAAGATATCCCTTCCGCGAACAATATAAGTAAATAGATGAACTGGGTCAGAATTACAGACTGACAGGCAGAACAGCGGAAGGAGGACGCCCTTCATCATCATCATCATCATCATCTAAAAAAAAAAGATACAAAACAGATAACAATCAATAATAGATAGAAAAAATATCAAATCAAATATGTTTCGTAAGATGGCGTCTAATTATTTCGTAAATTAAAATTATATAAAAACTTATTGATTATTGATAATTGCATATGCAAAGAACAAAGCATCAAGTAATTTGAAACAATAATTTTATCATTTTAATATGTCGGACGATTTTTGTTTTGTTTTTAATAAAAAATAAATATCATTTGAGGCCATTAAAGCCTCTGGGGAATAATTAATTGTGGAATTTTCTGAAAATTTTCCTTAAAAATTGTAGACGCTTAGTTATTGTTCTATATGTAGGTTCTCTTACTTTGCAACACGGAAAGAGAACTGTTCTAATTGGAAAAAGTAAGAGAATAGCTTCCTGCTATTTCTATCTTGAAGTAATGCTAATATTAACGAAACACAAACAAGATACCTTAGATATTTAAGATGTAGTGTTTCAAATACATGCATTTCATCGTAAACAAATGTTTTTCAGATTAAACCTAATATAATCAGTAATTATAAATAAGATAAGTTTCAAGTAACAAATAACTGCAAATACCACATACGAACAAATAGAATGAACTGAGATACTTTATCCAATTTTTATTATTAAAGCCCATTTTTAATGTCTATTGTAATATTACGTATAGGGATTTGAACAAGTCAGTTTTTAGTAAAGAAAACCTTAAAAAAAGCTTATTCATTAAATGTATGATTAAAATAGAGTGTTTCAGCTTTCCCTTTAAATTTATATCCTACCTTTTTTTGTTAAGTTAATAGCTGAATTAAGATAAACTGGTATGAATTTAAATACTTTGTATAGTCAATTAGAAATTGGAACTGTAGTATTTTTAGCTTTGGAGTGTACTTTTAAGGTCAATTCATTCAAATGTATCAAAATTAAGTCATACTTTACTTCCTTTATTTTTTATTACTATCTCTAATTTGAGTGGCATGTCTAGGGGATGTCCAAGGGCGAAGGAATTTGAGCAGAGGAAGAATATTTTAAATGTAATTTTAAGTAATTATCAAATGAAAGAAATTATTAAAACAAAAAATAACATCTGTGGACAAAAATTATGCTGACGATAGGCTAAGCCATCGTCAACAGGAATCCTGTTTGATCCTTAATAGGAATCTTCAGCAGGATTGACCCTTGATGATAGGCTCAGACAGTGCGAAAGGTTATGGATACCCCTTCCGATCCCGACAGTGGCATCAAACACCAAAATGACATAAATAAAAAATAAAACTGTGAATTTTAGTCCACTAATGTTATTTTTTGTTTTAAAAATTTAGTTGTGGACGTCAAATTTTGTTTTGAAAGAAATTATGATTGTGACTTTCTACTAATGACTATCTTTTAAGGATGTTCACTGAAGTCATTCGTTCTGGGCATCAAAAAAAAAAAAAAAAAAAATCAACCTAGCTATGCCATTGGCTATTTTTTTTTCCAACATTCATCAAAGAGAGGGATTAATTTCTTATTAGGAAAGATCAGAAAAACTGAACAAAGCTATAAAATATCAGTTACGATAGAAACATTCCAAACAATATGAATATCGTGAAAGAAAAATCTTAACGAAAAATGAGTCATTGAATGCTTATCCATTTAGAAGTCATTCATTCTAAATAAAAATGCCTGGCGGTGAATTTCCCGTAAGGAACAACATTTAGCACAAAAGCAAATTCTAACCGTCTTTTTGTTAAATAACTTGCTATAGTTTAATATTATGCAATTCAAATTATTATACGATTCTCCAATTAGCTTTCAACTTTCATTTGTATCTGACACTAATGACACTATAGATCAGGTCATGGCACAAATTATAAATTGCAATATTTTTCACACTACTCTTTCGAATCATAATTTGAGGAATCTTACATCGGTTTTACAACGAATTACATTCATGTTTCTTCGAATTCTTTTTATTATAATAAGTACTAAATATTTATCCGTAATACGAATTTGTGCTGTTATCAATTTTTCTTATACAGTTAATGGATCAAAAGGATACATACACACAAAGAAAAAAGCTGAGTATCTAATCTATGCATCCTCCACAACTTCAATAAATAAAAAAAACAAGGTAGGGATAGCGATTAGTAAACCAATCACAATGCTTCGCAACGTCTTCTGATACGTCTATGAAAATGTAATTGATATTGCCTTAATTTCCTTATATAAATGTGCTTGTTCCGAATTCAAAAGGTGCAATTGTTGCGATTATTGGGATTGTTGTAGAGCTGCATTAAAAATGTGATTGTTGCGCTTGCAAAGACGCAATCGTTGCGATTGTTATGCTTAATGATAATTTAATGAGATTTTAATAATACTTGTCCTCAAAAACGGGATTATAAGTCTTCTGATACTTGTATCAGAAGACTAAAAAAACACACATTGAAACAATTGCAAAGTTGATATAAAAATTCGTTAATATTTAAATAGAACATTTAAATACATAACAACTTTATATTTCAGTCACAACAAAATATATCATGTACTTATATTGCTATCAGTAACAATATATATTAGCAACATCTATTCATATGTTAATTGCCCCTTCCAACTGTCTTCCCAATATTTTTAGATATAGATATTTAGTTAAGATTGTTAGCAATTAACTAACGGAATCTTGTTTTGTTATTATCATCTACAGTTGTAGTTATTCAGTATCCAATATTTTCTTTACTCAAACAATTCTCATCATAAAGGGTTTTTTTTTTTTTTTTTTTTTTTTTAGTCAGTCTTTGACTTGGTCAGTCAGAGAATAAGAATTCTCATACTATATTTTGAAGAGCAGATAATGGAAACTTCTAGAAATTTTAACTCACATTGAACTAAAGACTGAAACGCCCAGATGATAAACTTCAACTTTAAATGCATCAAATGAACAAAACCACAGACTAAAACTAAGGAAATTACAATGTTTAGATAAATAAAGAAATAATATTTACTACTTATAAATACTTATAAATAGTTACGGCAACAAAAAGAATTAATATTCAAAAAAATAAAAGCTTAATCAGGAAAGCTAGAATAAAAATTAGAGATTTACATTCAATTAAAAAAGAATTAATCGTTTTATAAATAAAAGTAATCTAGCAATAATAAGAAATAGGTAAAGGAAAAAAAAATAAGCTACAAAAAGCGAAATATTTTGTAATAAATTTTAGCTATTTAAGTCTTGCTTAAAAAAAAAGACCAAAGAAACGATTTAATATTTTCAGATTCAGGTTTAGTGAAGATATACATTCAAGTTAGAAAAATACTGTTTTGCGATAAACATTGTTTTACAATACCTAGCATCTTTGTAGATGATTATTATACAAATTGTTAAGAAATTTTCGTATTTTTTTTTTTTTTCAAATGCTGCTGTTGTTGAAAGTAGGATAGATAAGATTCGACCTGCTTTTACTAAGTCTACAAAAATAGGTGAAGATACCTTTAGCAATGCTGATATAAATATAGTTTTTATCTTTGTTTTATCGGAATCACGGTTTTCTATATGAGAACTGTATTGCTTAAGTTTTGGCCAATTTTGTCGGTTTTGCAATTCTATATAAGTTACATATTATGTTATTCTACATTGCTATTATTTTTGGGTTTGAACGTCTGTATTTTTGCACAGAATTTGTTTCTAGGTGGTAATAATTAAAGTCATAATTAAAGGAATTAAATTAAGTAATACCTTCTTTTTTCAGTATAATTTATTCCGCCAATTTATTCGATGAAAAATTACAACGCGGATACCTGTGTAACGCGGAAATTGTGTTTTATTTTGGGTGTTTCCTAAGATTGAAAACCAAGGAAAGAAGAAGAGAAGGAGGAGGAAATTCGTGTTAGTCATGTGACCTCATTGAAAAAAACAAAGAAATTACATAGAAATCAATAACAGATTTTCTTAAAGGAAATAAACAATAATAAATCAGTTGAATTTCTAAAAAAAAAAAAAAAGGAAAACGATATATTTATGTTTTTCTATTACATTCATTGACTAAATAAGGAACAAATCCTGTTCTCTGTTGACAACAGAATTATAGTGTGTCAGAATAACAGTTTTAGTTTGTTTTGTTTTTGATGCA
>JAFIDM010009631.1:28403880-28423300 GCA_023159025.1 Thereuonema tuberculata
TCTGACTATTATCTAATGAATTTGGTTTGTTCTACTACTTCGATGGCCAGAAGAGACTTTAAAAAATGAAATACCCTTCATTAGTAGTTGTCGGGCATTTTTCCACTGTTTCTTCTCTTCCAGATGGAGCCTAGGGTTCACCCAGCTCTCTGTCAAGTGGTACCGAGATTCTTACTCGAAGGTTAATGGCGAGCGGACGTCGGGTTGACCATCTGACCTCAACTTGTCCCGTTGAAGGGAAATCGCTGGAAACCTAAACCTCCCGCGCACCCACCGCCTTGTATGGCATAGTGGTACACCTTTACCTTTTTTAACCAGTACCTAGACCAACCAACTTATTGAACAGAAAAAGCAAACTCTGAATCATGATTTAATCTGTTAACTTTAGTTAGGTTCGCATTAAGGATTATTTTTTTAATATTTAGAAGTAGTTTTACTTCAACTTGTTCACTGCAGTTAAGTATTTGTAAATAAATCTTTCTTTGGAACGCTGTAAGCATTCTTTAACCTTTCAAAAGCCTTAGAATCAATTACTTTAATAGATTTTGGAAATTATTTACAACGAATGTGAAGTTAAAGGGAATTGAAAAAAAAAAAGAATATTTACAATTCCCAATTAGTTGCTGAAGTACTGTATTTAAACTAGAAAGTTGATTTTTGTAATGGATAAAAAAATATAATTTGAAAGGTTTAGAAATTTACTGAAGGAATTTATTTCAATTTTTTTTCCTGTTTATACAAAGTCACATACAAACTTCTCTACAAAATTTAGAAGATAAAGGTATCAGACGTACAATTGAGTAAGTTGAAATGCTTTCCATTAATGGGAAATTATAGTCCGAAGTTGAAGCAGGATTGTGGTTAATATAATAATCAAATATAAAAACTCCCGAACGGAAGGTCGGATAGGCAAACGGACTTCACCATTGTGCTGAGATGCTGAAACACTGTAGGAATGGCGTTTTTATTTCTGCCTATCCTGAAAAATGCGGACGTAGTCGACTGTTTGTTTGGGAATTATTTGCTCGACAACTACTGACCCGATAGACTTCAAATTTGGATATGCTTTAGTTTAGAGTGTCAGTTATACAATCTATATTTTTATTCGACCGTATCTACAGCAGTTTGCGAACACAGTCGACTGTGTCCGCATTTTTCCGGATAGGCAGAAATAAATAATATTCATTGTATAGTGGACACTCTAAACTAAATTTCAAGTCGATCGAGTCAGTAGTTGTCCAGGAAAAATTCCTAAACTTCACATTTTTCTAGGTGGACAGTCGGCTGTCGTTGCACGGTGGATAACTCTCCAATGCTTCTTAATGAAGTTTAGGCTTTAATGGTAATTAATTTTAATTTTATGCTTTAGCACAATTTTGTTTTTATTTGTTTTACTTAAGCAAATTCCCTAACACATTAAATTTATATTCAAAACTTCACATGAAATGTAATCCAATTCAATAAAAAAAGTTGTACCAAAAAAAAATTATGCATATTTCAAAACAACAAACATGGATTCCTTATCAATTGTTATTACAGTGCAATTTCGATAATTCGAACGTCTTTAATTCGAAATCGTGGTTAATTCGAAGATTTCTCTTGGTCCCTTGAACTTCTTATTAAATCAATGTTAAAAAATCGTGGATAATTCGAAGTTCAACTTCCTTAATTCGAAGTTTTTTACAAAAAATTTCGAACCATAACGACTTTTCGGCGTTTCATCGTTAAGAAATTCGACACGTGACAACTGAAATCCCCATCACGCCACCGTTCAACACGTGACGCCATTCGACACGTGACGCTTCAGACGCCATTCGAGCTTCCTGCTGTCAGTGTCACCATGTCTTTCAGTAAACCACGCGTCTACAAGAATTTCACCTTCTCTGAAAAGGTCGTCGTCATTCGCGAGGTGGAAAAGGGTGTGAAGAAGAAATGCCAAATCGCCAACGAAAACGGGATAGCGCCGAATTTCGTCGGTACATTGAAGGACAAACCAACGTAAGTCAAGCTGTTTTCCATTCACTAAACATGATTGATGATTTTGCTAACCTTAAGCGACTGAATTCTACAAAACAATCAGACATTGCACAATTTTTTTCAAAAAAAATATAATATAATAATATAATTTTCTGTATTGAATGTAATATGTACTGTAGCGTACGTAATATAAATCTTATTTTGTTTACATACACATAGTGTTTAAGTCTTTCATATCATGATCTTTCTGAATAAATATTTACTTATTGACAGAATAATCTTTTCAAGCATTCAGTGGACTTGAAATTAAAATTAAAAGATGCAACTTGTTTAATTCGAAAACTTGGATAATTCGAAGTTTTGTAGTGGTCCCTTGAGCTTCGAATTATCCAAGTTGCACTGTATTTAGAAAAATTTGTTATTATTATTACATAACTTAATTTGTTATTATTTTGTTATTTTGAAATCGCATAAGGCCAATAAAAGAATTTTTTTAAAGTACCAAATTGCATCTGAGAGTAATTCATTTTCCAGGGCCATATTACTATTTATTTATTTATTTATTTATTTATTTATTTATTTATTTATTTATTTATTTATTTATTTATTCATATATTTATTTTTTATCAACAGTTTTATTTTCTCATTTGTGATATTTTGCCGTATTTAATTAATAAGCTTTATTTAGTTCTTCAATATTAAAGGATTTCTTCCACAGTTTCAAATATAAATTGGATAATTGGACATCTATAATCTATATAATGAGGGCGAATGTTTGTTTGTTTGATTGTCTTGAAACAACCTTGCCATTTTTCAATGAATCTTTTACTAAATTTGGCACGGAGGTTCTTAATCAAAATCTAAAATAAACGTATTCGAGAATTTTCGATATCCGGATCCTAACGGGTGTAAACAGGTTGTGGGGAAGTTTCCTGAAGGGCATGCTTATCTCCGAAACCGCTTCAGTTGCAAACACGAAATTTGACATGAGTGTTCTTAACTCTCTAATAATAATAATAATAATAATAATAATAATAATAATTTATTGCCTATAAAAAGAAATATTTACAACAGTATATATTGATTACAGTTTTGACATCCCAGTTGTCTTAAGGGAGATCCCGTCGAGAAGACAAAAGGGTGTCGGCATCGAGGCAAATAAGATGAAAATAAAACAAAAAGCATTACAGAGAGAAAAAAAAATCAAATGAAGAAACTGAATTATTTTTGTTTGTTTTTTACAAATATTTTACAATGTACATTTTGAAGGGGAAAAAAATTCAGTTCATCATTCTAAGTTTCAGTTTTTAGTTATTGATGTAATTTGCTGTTATTTGAAGAAATAAAGCATGTTTTTACATTACGTATGCAAGGCTTCTGGAGCAAAGCGACGGTAGCATGTTTATAACATAATTTATAACTACAATATGCCTTTTTACCAGACGGAAAAGTTTCAAAGTGACCATACAATAACAATTTATTCGTCATCGACATCGGAACAACTCCTTCTTGTAACCCCTCGCGAAGCACGGGAATTTTTTTCTAGTAGCAAATAAAATAGAGAATTAACTTTGCTTTGTTTTCGAAATAAAATAAAATGAAGTAAGTCTTCCATTGCTTCAATAAATTGAGTTATTTTCAAATGTCACTATTGTGTTTCATGGCCTGCAGTTGGGAGATGATTTTTACCTCTTACAATATATGTGGATAGGAAATTGGCAAGGGAAGTT
This sequence comes from Thereuonema tuberculata, assembly GCA_023159025.1. Classification (NCBI taxonomy): domain Eukaryota; kingdom Metazoa; phylum Arthropoda; class Chilopoda; order Scutigeromorpha; family Scutigeridae; genus Thereuonema; species Thereuonema tuberculata. The sequence continues at coordinate 28,407,588 of JAFIDM010009631.1, forward strand.
TATTAACATTAGTGGATTAAGTCAGAAAAGGGCAATCACGAAATGATTTTATTATTATTACAGTTGAATCGCGATAATCCGACAGTTACGGGACCGAGGGAGTGTCGGATTATCAAAAATGTCGGATTACCAAAGGTTGATTTTTTAAAACTGAATTTTGACTTCTAAGTAAAGAAAATGTAAGTTATGTATACACAGTACTGTATGTACTACAGTACGTATATTGTTTCAATATATATTGGGAACGTATATTGTTTCAATACATATTGAGTACATATTTAATTAAGACTGAACAATTAAACTGAAACTGAAACTGTTGTGAGTCACGGGGCAGACGGGAGATGTCTGCAGCAAGCGCAGTGACGTCATCCGACGCGGCGTCGGACTACCGAACGTGTCGGACTGTCAAATGTCGGATTATCGAGATTCAACTGTATTATTACTATTATTATTATTATTATCATAAAGAGCATAACTAAAAATGTTTCGTGACATTTAGTTAACCGGATCGAATGTAATTGCACTCCATTTATTGTTTTCTGTGAATTGACAAAAATTGATAAACACTTGATTTTTTTGTTTCTCAAAAGGCTAATCATCCAATGACAAATTGCAACAATAAAACGATATGAAATGTAAATTAGTACAGGGGGTTTGATGAGATAACATTGAACTCAACAAGATATTAACAAGTCCCCTAAGAGTGTTACGTTTGGCTTTATTCGGATATCGAGGGATATTTAGAATTTCATATTTGAGAAGTTTCCTTAATTATTACAATGCTATCATTGATATGATCTTTCCAGTGCTATAAATGACAAAAGTGAACTTAAAATGTCAGCAGAAAGAGGGCAGTTCCCCAACATTGAGATATAGTAAATTGAGATTTCTCAAACGATATACGCTTCAGAATATGAACTTGATATCCCATCTCCACTGGAATACTCGTTACTATACTATGAGTATGAGCTCAAACCTGTACAAATTTCAGTTTCTTTCGTTTTTAAACACTAGAGCAGCGCTAGGATCAAATAGTTCCTGATGACTAAGTCTTTTTCATAGTCTTTAGTTACCTTAGAAAATCTGTAAGAGTTGACTTACTGCACTTCATTTAGAAATTACTGTGGCTTTCTGAATACCAGGCTTTAAAACACAGCTATTCAGTGCACGAAGTATATCATCATCAATTGATCCCTATATAAAATTTCAATTTCCTATAAAAGTCCTTCAACTTTTAAGCCTAAGCTCTGTTCTGCGACAATAATGAATCTTCTAAATTTTCTTAACTATATTTTTTCTTCTTAGCTTTATGATTTTTAATTTTTCCTCAACTTAAAAAGTTTCATTATTTCTTCTAAATTCTTTGAAACAAAACTTTAAATTAAGTTCTTTCGTGGATCTTGAAAACAACTGTTAATTTTTACATAAAAAACGATAAAGGAAAAACAGCTTATAAAACTTAGAAATTCTGAAATGATGCTCTGTCAACAATTGTAAAAAATTCTGAAACGATGCTCTGTCAACAATTGTAAAGAAATTCTTTCATGTCAGTTAATTTCTTATTTATAACTATTTTGACGACTAAAATAATAGGAATTTCTCGCATTTTTGCTTTGAATGAAGTAAAGGCAGTAACTCTGTTCGTTCAACTTATCCCTGTGACAAGATCGTATTTCCTTTCTTCCAATTATTTATTGGCATCATCCCCTCTCTTTATTTTTGTATTATTATAACAAACTGTCAATATAATATGTTAGATGGAATTATGTGTTTTTTTGTATCTTATAATTTCTGTGAAACCCTTAGAGGAAACTTGCCTAATATGGGGAGGTTTTTTTAGTAGCTCGTAGCTTCAGCCTAAATAGAGGAATATTTCGAAATTTTGCGCCTAGTGCTTTTAAATATATATTAGATAGTATTGTGATATATTTACCATTAGTTTTTTATGTATTGACAAATTAACAAAAACATGCGATCTCCCCATATTGGGAACAGGGTGTCCTAATATGGGGAGGTAAGTGTTCTCAATATGAGGTAATGTTTTATAATGGTAAAATTTTGATTATGATTATTTTTTTTTTATTTTAATGGTTTTTTTATTCTCTTTTATTTGAAAATTTATAGCAGGCAATACAATAACATCATTCAAGACTAAGTTGTAAATTAAAGATAAATATGTCATAATTATGATTTTAATTTGGAAAATAAAATATAATTAAATACATGATAATACACACTTCAAGTAAAATAATAACGAAAATACAAAATTAACACATTCTCATTACAGAAAAAGAACTAATAAAGGTGGAACATAATGTTAAAATTTACATTTGAAACAAATAACACTTCATTCTCGGAATCAACGCAAAGACTGCGACTCCACTTGAAACATTTGCTGCATCGTCCTCCCCATTGTGGTCCTCGGAAAATAACCCAGCACAATAAATACATTCTGCATTGTCGTTATCTTTAGAGAGGTCCAAATCGCTACCAGAATCATCAATCTGAACATTGAAATCACTGTCAGAATCAGAGCTACTGGCTTTCGTAATCTTGTTTTTGGGAGCGTTTGCATGTGATGTTATTTTTTCCAGTTTAAAGGTTTAAATGAATGAATGTTATGTAATTTCATATTTCATAACAATGTTTAAAAGTCAAAAAAATTTTTTGAAAAATACATTCTAATAAATAATAAACGTTCCTAATATGGGGAGCCCCATATTAGCGACAGATTATCTCCCCATTGTGGCACACAACATTTCATACAAAAGTTTTATTATTCTGGTAACACACGTCACCAAAGACTTTAGAAATACAACGACAACAAAAGCTTATGAAATTGTGATTTTAAAAATGTAATTCATAAAATGCATTTGCTTTCCTTTCAAAAGAAACGATGAAACACAACAGAACGTAAAAAAAGTTCTAAACCGTCATCGACTCTCAATACAGTAATAGCGACCGGAATTCGTCTGGTTCTTCATGTACAAGGTGAAATCACATAACTGTACTAGTCACATCATTCTCCTATAGAGTACACCTCTTGCTTGGTCAGATATTACACCTCCCCATATTCGGAACCCTCCCCATGTTAGGCGACTTTCTTCTACTAATGTCGAAATTAATTCGCCACTAAAATTTTCTGTTTCAAATCAAAATATCCAATGTATAATCCAAATATTATAAAATGGTAATAAAACTAATTAAATGTTTAATTAAAAAATTCACTCATGAAATCTGAATGAAATTAATTTTCAATGTATTCACGTATAAAATATAAGATGAATGAAACCATTACAAGAAAATATGCAGAAAAAGGAGACATTGTGATTTTATGAAATACATATTTTTTATATTGTTTGCTTGTACAACCATTGTCATAAAAGTCCCAGGACTGAGTCTATATTTCAGAAACAGTAACGTTATAGTTGTTCCAAATGATATGATTTAGTCATGAGCTATGTGTTCTGCATATACGTGGCCTTGAAAGTGCTTCCACGTATTCCGCTAGGTGGCAGGGCGGAGCATAGCAAAACGCTTTTTGTCTCAGCGGCGGCATTTGGCTTGGTAAGAATGGATGTGGAAATTGAATAGCAAGTGAACATTAAGTTTTGTGTGAAATTAGGGAAAACAGCCAATGAAACATGTGGAACCTTCTGCAACATGCCTACGGTGACCTTACCAAGAGGCCGTGTGTTTGAATGGCATAAGTTAACGGTAGAGTTTCAGTGGAAGATGATTCAAGGTCCGGGCGGCCGTCAATACCGCGTAATGCAGACAATGTGGATCGCATCAGGAACAGGTCAGAAGAAAAGTGGCATGTCACCCTACGCCTGTTATCCTAGGAACTTGGTATCAATATGTTTACCAAATGTTACGACAGGATTTGGGAAAAAAGAAACTGAATTCAAGAATCGTTCCTCACACGCTCACACAAGAGCAGAAAACCAAACATCAATTGCTTCTGAACTCTTAGAAAGGGCCTAGAATGATCCCACGTTCGCGTTGAGCATTATTGCGGAGGATGAAACATGGTATTATGAATATGACCCACAAACGAAGTGGAAAGAGCCAAATGGAGAAGTCCCAGTTCACCAGCTTTGAAGAAAGTCAAGCGTCAATCAACAAAAACAATGTTGATTTCATTCTTCGACGCCAAAAGCATTGTTCACCATGAATATGTGTCTCGGGGACAAACAATAAACCAAACCTTTTACGTTGATGTTCTGAAACGTTTGCGGGAGGCAATTAGGCGCCGCCGACCTGATTGTGGGCATCTGGATAATGGCTCTTATTGCATGACAATGTAAGACCACACACTGCTCTGTCGGTCCAAGAATTTCTTACTAAACATCAAATTACAGCTATTCCACATTCTTCATATTCTCTTGATATGTCACCGTGCGATTTCTGCTTATTTCCCCGGCTGAAGAAAAAGCTGAAAGAAAGGCAGCATAACGACATTGCACTCATCCAGAAGACCGCAACGGATGAGATGAAGACCATACCAAAAGAAGCTTTCTCAGGCTGCTTCCCAAACCTTCAGAAACATTGGGAGCAGTGTATCAATTGCAGAGGGGACTGCTTTGAAGGGAACAAGGACAGTTAATAAGTTGAATATTTTATTTTTACAGTGCCAGTCCTGGAACTTGTATGACAAAGGTTGTATTATAATCAGTAAATCTTTATGTAATCAGTACTTGTATATTACTACGATCTGATCAAAAAATGTTCCTGTGTCGAGGAGGGCATTATTATACAAAACAAAATAAAAAGAAAAAAAAAAGAAATATGCTTATTTTTGTTACTTAATATTCTCAAGATTAATATTCTCAAGATTAATATTCATAGCAAATAAAAAATAGTTTTAATAAAGAAATTTAACGTGCTGGGGGAATATGTGAATAAGAAAAAGAAAACAGCACCTGAACAAAAGAAGAAATTGCCTTTCTGATTTTAGTTTACGGGAAGGAATTGGGAACGGCCGTTTCGTCCTTCTACGGACTCATCAGCCCAATCCTCGCCTTCCCTTAATACTATGTTTTCTTTTTGAACCTTCTGTTTTTGTATTTCCCTTCAGCCTACTCATTCCTAGGAGAAGGTTTGTGCTAGCGTCGAGAGACGCAGCAATTTGTTTTCTTGCTTTTTGTTGTTTGTGGGGTCACTGCCAGATTGACGGTGGCTTCCACTAACAAGGTCTTGCCTTACTGATTCGGTTAAGGGAAGGCGAGGGTTGGGCTGATGAGTCCGTAGCAGGACGAAACGGCCGTTCCCAGTTCCTTCCCGTAATCTAAAATCAGAAAGGCAATTTCTTCTTTTGTTCAGGTGCTGTTTTCTTTTTCTTATTCACATAAAAAATAGTATTGTTTGATTACTTTATAATTTATCACTTGTCTTGGAATCGAAGGTGTTTTGACAACTTTGTTGCCTTTCTATTTTTTTTTTTTTTTTTTAAATTTTTAATTCAATATCTTGATGAATATCTTGATGAAACCAATCAATATATATAAAAATGAATGTTTCTTTCTTTCTTTCTTTCTTATCCTTTATACACTCCTAGGCCCTTTGACCTATCTGGACCAAACTTTGCAGAATTTCTCTTTAGGACCCTGCGGAAAAGATAGGCTGCCTTAGAATCTGGACCTCCCCCCCCAAGGGGTTGAAAAGGGATAAAATCTCTGAAATAGCCAAATATCCACCTGGTGGTGATAATGAGAACTACACAAATATTGTGTAAAGTGAAAAATTCGCTCTCCTATTGGGGACAGGGACACCACACTAGGGTGGGAGGAAGGCAACACAAGGGCTGAAATGTCCCACCACCGACCGACACCGGGACCTTATTTAGGGCCCCTTCTCGGGCCCCCCAAGTCAATTGCAAAAAGGGAAAAATTTGCTCTCCTACGGGGGCAGGGACACCACATTTGGGTGGGGGGATGGCGACACAAGGGCCTGAATGTCCCACTCCCGATCGACACCGGAAACTTATATTTAGGGCCCCTTCTCGGGCCCCCCCCCCAAGTCAATTATAAGGGGTATGGCGACACAAGAGCCTAAGTGTCCCACCCCCGATCGACACCGGAACCTTTTATTTATGGTCCCTTCTCACCGAGCCTTTCTTTCTTTGAGTGGCATTGCAACGCATGCCGGGTACAGCTAGTAGGTTATAAAACAGTCACAGTCTGTTCCATTGTTATTGTTGTTTAATCTTGTTCCTCCTGTGAGAGAAAAACATTTTACTAAAATTAAGTGTTTACTTTCGATAAATGATAGATATTCAACTTTCAAGACTAATTGAGATATTTCGGAAAATACTTTTCAAATAATTTTTGTAGAATTTCAGAACTGACAGCGTTTCTGTTCCAATTTGAACAATACTAATTTAAGTAGCAAGGATTTAAATTATAGGTTTATATAATTCTGGACAATTTACTAACAATTATTCGAAATATCACTAATTAGGTTCACTAATTTGCTTTGTAAAATTATAACTCTTCAAAATAATGAAATTGGATATTTTATTAAGCAATTGCGTTCTTTACTCTCGTTGCAAGAAAGATGGTGTTGGCTAAGCATTTTTTTTAAAAATCAGTATGAATGGTCAGTCCAATTTTAATATCCACACAATATGCAAAACCTTGAAGCCCATCCCGATCATTTAAATTTTTAACGTCAGTTTTGAGTATCCAAACCTCTAATAAAAGTTCATGAAAAGATTTCAAAAACTACGATTTAATTTTTTTTCCTTTTAATATTTCTAAAAGGAAATATTTTAATACAAATATGATAATGCACATTTTAATGCAATAATAAAAATAAATTGAATGATGAATTTATTGAGTAATGATTGGAATTATGATGTTTCTTGCAACCAAATAAATCATTGATTATCAGCTAATTATAAAATATTTTGGCCAATCCTAAACGATAACCTTCCATTAACACAGCAAGGATTTCAATTGCAACTTTTATCCGAAGTTGAATGATTTTTGATTGTAAATATTTCCCCTTAAAAATTAGTACATGGAGCTAATTGAAATTAAGTTCTGAATATGTTAGATTTCATATTTTTAAAGTTAGACTGCACAGAAGAAGAAAGTAACATCCACGTCAGGATTCGAACCTAGGTTCAAATATATCAGCCTCATGGTAAATCTTCGCCTTGACCCAAGGCTGTGCCTGAATGACAAAAGATTTGTAAATGCATTGAAATAAGATTTAATATGATCTAACAAATTTTCTTTTGCAGTTTTCTTTAACAAAATTAAAACTCTTATAAACACATTCACTTAGTGAAAAGATAATAAAAAAATCTTAAGGAATGGTTATATCTGTCGTAGTACAAAACTCTTCAATCAGGCTACCATGCTGGTACCATTGCATCAGCGCATGACCCGCTATTAAATAGGTTATTAGATGTTAAATAGACCAATTAAACAATTAAACAAGCAATTAAACATTTTCTACTTATTTTACATCCTTAAAAACAAACTAACAACAATACAATGGACTCACTAGACTACAATGGACTTCAGCAAGCTTCTGCCTCAGTCTATTTTTTTTTTTACTCTTTAGTCCTTAAAACCAATTAAAGCTAATAAAATCTAAATTGGATTAAATTAAATGGTGTAAATGTGCAAATGGGCTAAAAATATCTTCTTCTTAATAATTGATTTTCATTTATTTTTCCATTAATATTAACCAATTAAAACATATGTAACAAAAGCAATCCTAAACTCACAAAACATTAACGAATTAACCAATAAAGTAATAAAAATTACACTTTAAAATTAACTTAAATACGAACATCATAGAAGCTGAACTGTGGTAAGTGATCGAATTACCACAAATACCGTATTCTTGTATTTTTTTAATTAATTCTCATCAGTAGATATTGTTATCAGTAGAATTGTTATAATGTTATTTCAGGGCCTTTAGTTATATCCAAGTTTCAGTTTCTATATTAATTGAAGGAATAGAATGAGATATTCACTGGATATCTGATCTTCTAGTTTTGGAAGTAAAACCTTTACTGCCATGTTGTGAAATATAATAATAAATTTATTAGTTAATTAAAGTAGCACTGACAGAAATGAGTGTGTTGCATGTTATGCTACAAATTAATTTCGGAACACACATCATTTACATACCATTAACAGTGCTGAGCTGTTGTTTCTGGTAAGGTATTTTTGGCATCTTGTATTTTTACAGTGTTTCGCAAAATGTTCACTAAAAGTTATTATTTCTTTAAATTTCATCATTTTTAAATATTTTAAAAAAGTATAAGGAATACAGACACATAATATAGCATTTTTAACTAATATATTGAATATGTTCCTGAAGGTCTTATGAATAAATAGTCTTTCGCAAACGCTGAAAATTATGCTATAAAATTTAACCTCTATTACTGACTAAACCAGTGTTTCGCAACTTTTTATAATAAGACAACACTTTCAAAACAACAAATAATAACAAAAAAAAATAGTTGTTATAAAAAATTGAGAATGACTGGTTTAGTCTGTAAAACAATAAATACAATCGCCTTCAGTAAAAGAATGATGTTCATGTTTATTGTGAATACAGATCAGTTTTTTTTTTTTAAATAATAGATATTAAGTGTAAGGTTAATGCAGTTCCAAATCTAGTTTTCCCTTATAAAAAAATCGATTGTAGAAATTATTGATTCTAGTCCCGTGTTACTTATATACTTCTTAAAAACACGAGCTTTAAAATTATTATATAAATCTGCGGGAGAGCAATTGAAAGGAAAAAGAAAAGTCAACTAATAAAAAAAACCTGTTAAACGAAGTATATTCAAACTAAATTATTAATGCCTGATTGTAAAGTAGAATGAGACATCAAATTTTCTGTTCAAATGCTGCTAATTTTTCTTTCTTTGTGAACACATATCATCAGAGTTTTTGTCAACTGAAAAGCATTCATTGTTATCAAAGGAGCAAAGAAGGCAAGAGAAGAATATGTAAACGAAAACCATCTGGTGATATGCATTGGAGATGAGTTATTCAACTGCGAGTTATTTTCACGGATGATGTGTTGGGGATTATTTACAACAATTCCTTTTTAATAGCGTTATTCCTTTTGGTTGGGGTCACCACCACTAATGAGTCTGCTAAATCCATCGTCAGGTGGCGTTCCGGATGCCAGTTCTGCCCACGTGGGTTGCTTAGGTCAGGGAAAGGTGAAAGGTTATCACGATTTCGTGCTCCGGTCAGAGCTACCACTCGCATGTTGTAGAGGTCATCAATTAACACAGCTACTCACCATCAAGAGCTTCGTTGTTTTGTATTACTATTGTACACGTCTCCCACGAAAACTTGAATCGAGTTCAAAGAGGAAGTCGAGAACATCCTTTGCCAACTACACGAGGAACAAAACTATTTAAATCAGCATAATTAGTGTAAGAGGCCAATTAAAAACTGATGGGATGTAAAGTTTGATAACTAAAAAATAAAAAAATGTGGCTCTCTAATATTGAAAAGTAATCGACAGAAAAAAAAAATGTCGCAAAAACTATTGTCAGATCTTTTTGAACCAATTGAACCTCGTTATTTCAATCAGAAGATTACGTAACAGCTGATATTCTTCAGCGGATAGAAGTTGTTTTGAAACTGAAAAACACTGAAGTTCCTTGTTAGTCCACATAAACAATGGAAACGTAGATAATCTTCTGAGACATCATACTTTGCTTGTCTCCCACAAATCAATTCGTTAAGAGGAAAAACTTTTTCAACATTGTGATTGATCTCGGTATTTTCCTTTAAGTAGTTCTAAACAGAGAAGTGGAGGTATAATAGCTTGTGCATTGAATCGCGCAGTGATATACTGTAGGAAGTAACTATAAAAAAAAAAAAAAAAAAGACTGGTTTTATTGTCTTTTTAATTATTAACAATTGTGTGTTATGAATTCTTTTCAGATAAGTTAATTGTAACATAAATTGAATAACTTTTTCTCTATTCTGAAACCAATTTATGTTATAGAAGCACATCGTTATCCTTTTAAGTGAAGAACCAAAAAAAGAATAAATTTTAATTCACATTCTATCAGTAATAATAAGTCGTACTGAAATGAATTGACCTTGCTTTTTTGAATAAAATATGGCTGTTTGCGACGCAGTTAGTTAGGTTCCTGGCTATAGATTGTGTAGTGTTTGCGACTGAGTTCGCACTGAATTAAAACCTAAGGATGTATTGTAATTAGGTTGGAACCTCCTTCTTTTAGTCATTCTATGAAATATTCAACTAAAAAAGCTTCGATCACAAACAAAAATACTCAATTGATGAAATTGACTCGAAATTGACTCAATTGACTCGTCTCTGTCATTACATTACAAATATAAATGATGATGTCATCACTAGTCGCCAAATATTTATGTATAAGATATATATCTTTTGAGAAACAGACGAAGGTAAGATAGACACATAATATAACCAGTAGATAGAATAAAAATAAATCTTTTAGAGTATTGCAATCTCATGAATGATAAAAATAAAATGGCGGCACTGCATGTCTCTATAACAACTTGTTCATCAGATTATTTATTATCACTGTGAAAATGATAAGCTCTTCTGGCATCAACTGTACTAGTAATTACCAGCTTCTAAAAACAGCCAGATACAGAACATCTAACCCTGTATTGAATGAATTAAAGCAAAGCCAACTAACCAGCACCAGGTACCAAGGTCTTCTTTTACTGAAACATTAGCCGGACAAGTGGCTGGCGGAAGCCAATCCATTACTAGTGCGAATCATTTTCTTTTAGTTTAATATCAACATTGCATTTAGGGAATTTCCTTGTCTTAAATATCCCTTTTTCTGTATGTTCTGATATAAAGAAACTTTCTGAGCTATCTTATCAAAGACAGTTGGCTATTGTTAATTCAAATATCAATGGAATTGCTGATTTTATTTTAATAAATTAATGAAATGAAAACTTTTAATGTTTGTGCTAAAAACTTAGACTCCACTGGTCTTCAAAAGTAAAAAGTAACTAAATTAGGAGATATTGAAAAAAATCCTTTAATTTCATTCTTTTTTTTTTCTCTGTAACGTCTAGGCTTTTTTCCGGGGAATCATAGATTGTCTTGAAGAGATACAACAGATTATTTTTCTTCCTTCCTTAAAAGATTGTGAACAAAACCTTATATTTCTTTGTATTACTTTTGTATTATGTGAAATTGCATCCTTCTGTATGAGATGCTGTCTAAGTGATTCAGATACTAATTAATGAATCGATTGGTGGAAATATTATTCAAAACAATGTTGTTTTAGGGTAGATTTTTGCTTGGATTTTGTTTGGATGGACGAAGGGACAAGTGGTCCTAAATTTCCGAATAAAATAATACGACACAATAAATTCTCATAACATAGAAATTATAACAATTTAGCTCAACAAACATGAATGTGATGTAAAATTATAAATACAATAATACCAGTTCGTCTTCAGAGAATTTTGCTTCAATTAATTCATCACCTACAGTGTAAAAAAAAAAAAATATATCAAAGTTACAGAATATGAAATGCTTTTGATATCTCTGCTGATTTTGATGACTATACATCATTATATTTCTAAATTAAACAAGATAACCAAGGTCAGAAGGGTCATCAGGAGAGAATATTCTCTGACCAATTTTATAATAATAGTTACATTATTTTTTATTTCATTTAACATGAAGATAATGAACATGATTGTTTTCTAGTTGGAGCATCGTCTTCTGTAAACTACTAGGGAAGGGGCTTCAAATGAATTGATTTTTTCCTCCTTAAATAATGAAGTCTACAAAAAATGAATTTAAAAAGGAAATCTATATGGAAATAATTATCGAAATTATTATTATAAATGCTCATTATTATAACTCATTATTATAAATGCTCGATATCGGAGCAGCCCAGCCCTCCAAATGAAAACTATTGAGGGATCTCCAGAGTTGGAAACAACCGAATTGGGATGTCGAGATGTTATGCGGGATTAAAGACGGACAAGCACTGGATTCACTTTCTTCTTCGCCTGGTTGCTATGGAAACCTGTATCTCACGCTTTCTCTTGGTCACTCGTGTCCTGTTATGGAATTTCGAATAGAAAAGGAATAAATTTTAGTTATAATTTTTTTCTAATGTTCATTTTGCTCGTAATTAGTAGAAAGCGCTGTGAATCTTTATTTACGCAAAAAATAAAATAAAATAAAATTCATCGATTTGTTATTGTGATAGGTTTTATCTAGTCGAAGTTTTAAAATGTTGATAATAACTACAATCAAGGAATAACATTTAATATTAGAATAACTTGACTACCGAGAGCTTTACTCCCGCTATGCGAAGGGCCATATAGTCCTGTAGTGAATACTTCACTAGAATAACGCTAGGTACACTTCTAACTACCTGTTTGGCCACTCACCTCTAAGACAATGGCCTCTCACCGCTGAGTACCGGATTAGGTTCTCATGTGGGTTTCGTGATGGTGGACGATCCGCGCTGGACAGGTTTTCTCGGGGTTCTCCCATTTTCCCTGCACTTCTCCCACCATACTTCCTCAGCCTTTCTCTCCGTCTGTCCTCATTTCCGTGGAATAGCACAATAGACCTCCGGTTGCAGTGCTTGGTTTCCCTGCCACCCACATAAACATAATCATAATTACCTATTTCGTACTTATTTGGAAGCAGTTAACGGGTTTAAGAACCAGATAATTTAATATAATACAATGAAGACTGCACGATTTTAATACCCGAATAACCGAAAGACTTTTAAGCCTACATCAGAATGTTTTTAAATACCTTCCCTTTTCCAAATAACGCTTAATAAGATAATAATCTTTAATTACATTACTATATAACTTCTGTTTTAAGATTCCAATTTAGGCTTAAGCTGGGAGAGCCGAGAGAATTGTCTTTCTCTCCTTCCTAAATTATATGTTTCAGCACTTCTCTCTTCTATATTTATATATTTCATTTGTATGATAATTAAATACCCTACTTAAATCTGAAATGTTAGTTATTATAATTAAGGAAAAATATTTCTTTGATTAAATTAGCTGTTCTTAAACTTTTTTTGCCTCGTGAATCCCTTTTAACATTGTAGTTTTGTCGCGAACCCTCACCGTAATTATCCAATAACAATGACTCCTGAAAAGCATATAATAGTTTACAAGCAATTTCAAAGGAACGCCATTATAGAATTTTTACTGCAAAGAACCACAAGGTTGAGAAACAATGCATTAAATGGAGTCATGGGGTTTCGTTGAACTTAAGACATAATATTATTTCTTTAGTATTATTAGCTCAACCTTATTTCACTATATAAACGTTAATGAAATAATGTTACTTATATATTTTTAATGACTATTCTCCTGTACAAAGGTTGTATCCTTATTATTATTCTATTTATAAAATATTAAATAACCTATAAAATAAAGACCTATTTTCATGTCCGTTAAAACATTTATTTTTTTTTTTTAATTTCTGTTAATCTAAATCATTTTTAAATTTATTCAAATTATTCTTAACTTTGTCATTAATCAGATTGCTGAATTCAATAATAATGACGAGAAACAGTTAGCCACTGTAAATGAATTAGTTATGCAATTTTGTCGTTGGTATTGAGTTCTCTCTTCTCTTTTCTAATGATTATCCTTTTACTTTAAAAAAAAAGTCCCGAAAAAATTCAAGTAAATCCATTTTGCTTTAATTGAGGACTAATGCCATGGTGTCTAAATACAATCCTTTCGTTATATCTAACTTGCCTTCATAATAGAAACGACGGAAATCATTAGAATTTATGATAAGATAATACTCCAGATAATAGTTAATCATTGTCGGAATCTAGGATCAGCGAAAGACGATAAGATTATTTAAAATTTATTAAGTGATCATACATTTGTTTTTCCACAGTCGAAAAAAACAAGTACAAGTAAATTATACTGCTGAAACGAATTGGCCTTAAAATTCCCTGACAATTTATTATTTATATATTGACATTAACAAAAAATCTACTAAGATACACAAAATAACTTAAAACCGAGACATATTTGAATCCATTCCATTTTTCTTTTTCCTCAACTAGAAGTAGGAATGTGTCAAATGCCTGGAAATTTGTACTTTGGATTATCGAATTATAGAATTGCCATTAATTTAATAAAAAAAAATGTTTCATCGTTTTGGATTTTGAATAAGGTTTATAAATATATTTTAATAATGGCTGTGTTTAGTTTATACATCAACAATTTCCAAAAATATTAATGAAGGATTTTTTTTTTTTTGGATTAACAAACTACTCTGTAGTAACTTTCTAAAGTAGTATCTTTCTTATTATATCGACGTTTAGTTTAAACAATTAACAGAAAACTCTTGAGTTCTCTGAAATTGTCTGCAATGATGTTTTTCTGAATCAAATTATTTACACTGGAACTAAATCTAGGCTTTCTGAGAATTACCAACTCCTCTTTAAGATATTTAGGTTAAAAATATTCGATCTGGCTTCAGTTCATGAGTCTAAGTGTATTTTTAAGTGATTTAACAATCCATGTAACTCCTTAGGCAAGAGTGGAGTTCTGTTTTTTTTTTATAGTTTTCACAATTCCGAACGATTCTAGTTCTTCTTAGAATTTAAGTGAAATTTATTCAACCTATTTAGTCTTCGATTCAACACTGTAGAAGTGGCAGCCATTGTTATTTCATGACAGAAGAAGGAAAGCAAGCATAAGAAAAATGTTCAGGAGATATAGAATGAGAAAATGAAAAAGGAATTACAAAGTTGAATTTGTTCCCTTTCTCCTCTAATTCATGACTACAAAAAATAAGGATGATGATACAAAACTTCGTAAATAATTTTAAACTTTACGTAAATTTTCAAGCTTTATTTCTATGTCGCGTTTTTTAATCGAATCTTCTCTTTTCATATATTTCTGTTATTAATAAAAAAAAACAACCTCAAGGTTGGAAATTTTGGAGTTACGTCCCGTTTCATTTTAAAAAATCCAGGCCTTTCGAATTATTAATTATTTGAAAGAAAAAACTTTTAAAAAAATCAAGTAAACTTAATTTTTACGTGTATATATTGTCAAATCTGGAAAAAATGAGACACACCACTATGATATTATGACAATATTTACTCAGATGTTTCATCCAATACAACACAGGTGCATTGAAAAAAATCCTATTCTATTCTTCATCTGGAAGTAAATTGTGAAAAAAGTACTTTAAATTTAGCGTATTTGTTTTGTCAATAAATAATGTAAGTTATCTCAAACAAACAATTTAAAGAATTGGTAAAACAAAATAAGCATGAGATTTTTCTGCAATTAGAAATTTGCCATTTCCTTTATAAATAAAAATTACTTTTTGAGCCCAAAGCAAACAAAATATTTCAAGGCTCCTATATATTCAATGGATTCAATTAGCAATAGAAAATTTTGCAAATCATCAATATTAGCAAGACCTATAGTTGAGAAAGCAGCTTTTAAAGACCAAATCAAACATAAAACAATAGGAAAATCTCTAAAGCTGGGCGAACATGTACCAATCTGCGGCAATATTGGTGGACAATATTGGTCATTTTCATTGGTACCAACCGTTTCCAGCAATAAACATGAACAATATTGCCCAATATTGCCCATTGGGGATTGTCGGAAAAAAAGCACCAATTTTAGTTGGCGAGAAATATTGCTGGTGAGCGAGCGAATCACATGAACGGATGAAATCAC
>JAFIDM010009631.1:28423700-28440341 GCA_023159025.1 Thereuonema tuberculata
ATATTGGTGGACAATATTGGTCTTATTGATATTGGCGGTTGGCATTGTCCGCGAACACACAGGTTTTCTACCAGTATTGGCCTGGTTACGGCGTTTCTCACTAGGGAGAGCTAAAGAGAGCGTGTTTCCGTACAGATTCGCTGTAGTATTAAACGCCGTCCCTCTGTAGAAATCAATGAGAAGTCTTTCCTGATCAATTGACCAAATGTTGTTGTTTGAATTATCTTTTTTGGGCCGACCCATTTTGCTGATTTTAAGCCTTGGTTCTCAAATAAAATGGCCGGCGTGAGTGAGTGATTTTCCGATTTTCAAAGTCCCGCCTTCCTTCTACGTCACCATTGTCACGGGATTTCATCCGTTCATGTGATTCGCTCGCTCACCAGCAATATTTCTCGCCAACTGAAATTGGTACTTTTTTTCCGACAATCGCCAATGGGCAATATTGTTCCTTTTTATTGCTGGAAACGGTTGGTACCAATCAAAAGGACCAATATTGTCCACCAATATTGCCGCATATTGGTACGTGTTCGCCCAGCATAAAAGTAATATCCATTGGAGAAAAACTGAGTCAATTAAAAACTGGATTAAAAATCGAAGACTGAGATGGAATAAATATATGGAATGAAAGATTACAAATAAATATATGAATGAATGATGAAGTCATCAGAATCGAAAGTACCAGAACATCTTTCACTGCTAAGATAAAGATCATTTAATGTAGACTTTAAGTTTTTACGAAACATTTGCTCCCTTTTATTTTGAAAGGGTCTGTTACTTTTATGAGGGTGCTTTACGAAGGAAATTTGTATTAATTTACTGTAATACTCAATGTGATCACGGAATGAAAGAAAAACTACCGGTATAAAATTAATAGTAAATTTGTCACTTCATGCTTTCCGCTAACAAAAAAGAAACGATTACTGACAGCAGAAATAACGTTGACAATTTCTCCAAATAATAATAATAATAATGATTAAAAGCTTATTTTTATTGAGAATAAAATCGGGTTGCATTAGGAACCTACTTGTTTTTTAAACAATCTTTGTTAAAAACATACAAAGTGCTACGGTACTCAAAACATCGATTATTTTTAATATAAGAGTTCGATATATTTAAAAGGATGATCAGAAATACATTATTAGATTAGAATGTGATGAATGTGGGCGACAGGAAACCAAGCACCGCGACCAGTAGATCTATTGTGCTAAACCCACGGAAATGAGGACAGATGAGAGAAAGACTGAGAAAGTATGGTGATAGGCTCGCAGGGGAAATGGGAGAACCGCGAGAAAACCTGCCCAGCGTGGATCGTCCACCGTCACGAAACCCACATGAGAACCGAACCCGGGACTCAGAAGTGAGACGCCAGTGTCTTAGCGACAACGCCAACCGCGCGGCCAAATACAGTATTAAGTATAAAGCCTAAGTTTTCTGTTAAATTTAAACTTTCACAAACTATAAGTTGAAATTTTCATTTGTTTTTTTTTTTTTTTTTTTTTTTTTTTGTCTTTTTAGTTTTCTGATCAAGATCAGAAGATTTATATTCCGGTTTTGTCTGGGACAAGTATTATTAAAATATCATTTGCAACAATGACAACAATCGCAACAATTGTTATTAGCAACAATGATAACAATCGTAACAACAATGGCAACAATTGAGTCTTTCGCAACAATCACATTTATAATAATAAGGAAATTAAGGCAATATCAATTATATTTTCATAGACGTATCAGAAGACGTTGCGAAGCATTGTGATTGGTTTACTAATCGCTATCCCTACTTTGTTTAATTTATGGATAAAATTGCGCAGTTTTTATGAATAATTATAATTATAAAAATGAATAAATTATTTATCAAATTATTGTTCAAATATTACATTAAGATAGATCACAAATTATTTTTCAGTGTCTTAGAAAGAGAAGAATCCGCAATTTTTCTTTCTTATCAATCCGGAAGACTTGAAGATTTATGAAAACTCCTTCAATAATAATCACGAAAGTCTAATAATATCTAACCAACAATAATACATCGAAAAATAACGTTCTGAAATACAAAGTGGACACAACACTAACTCATAATAAAATGTATATGAAAATTCATAGTTTATTTTTAATATATGTATCTTCGAGTTTTTATTAAAAAGAAAATAAAATAAAAACCTTAACATGTTGAATTCATTCATATTTAAGTAATTATCTATGTTTCTTTCTTTAGTCTGTTGCTGTAATAGGCCTACTTTATTTATTATAGATATCTTATGCATACTATTATTAACTGAGATCTTTTTGATTTTCAATTGAGGCTGTCTGACACATTTTTTGAAGACACCTGTGCTCTAATCCAGGAATATTGATAAAAATTGCTAAATTGTTATTGGTCAGACATCATCGTATACAAAACTTTTCTTCAGGAAAGGCAAGTTAGGGAGCCGCAACCAAATATAAAAATGCCGTCTTTAAAATTTCGAAGGGAGGTAGGGGTAAGATTCCTTCAATAAAAAAAAAAAAAAGAGAAAATGCGGGAATCTTATAAACTGCTTGTAAGATCAGTGAAGTGGAATTACATGTAAGGACTTCTTCTGAGCGTTGCCTTGCATTTTTCTCAAATGTCCTACTGCTATAGTTTGAAGCAATTTTGTTATTCCTAAGTTACCATTCCATAAGTCGCGCGCTATTTTAACACGTTGGTACATCTGCTAGGAGGTGCATTTATGGTTTGTCATAGAACATGTATATCTTTCATTTTTATTGAAAAGTGTCCCTGAAAAGTACTGTATTTTTATATTTTATATAGCTTTGGATTGATAATTGGCCATATAATTGGCGAATCTTTGTAATTGTATAGTTATAGCTGACCATTCAACGTCCAATGAGACTCCTGTGGTCAAATGTTCGGAGTCTACAGGAAAGGCCTACAAAGGGTTTCAGATTACGTTAAGTTAGATTCCAAGTTAAGAATGCTGGGAAGGATTTTTATAGAATAATACAATACATGAAGAACTAAAGGCTTAAGCTTAAGCCAGAATTGAAGAAAGATATTATATAGCGATTCTTTAACTGAGGAGTCCAAGACAGAATAGAAATTACTTATCTAACAATTCAAAAGAAGGAATCTCCAATTTTCTTTGGTTCGTAGTAGATGTAATCCTCAGGCTACCAAAGTTAAAATCGATCTAATATCATAAACGTATCTTTTGAGAGAAAAAAACAAACAAACAAGGGTAAGACAAAAATCTTAACTGAATTAAATTAAAATCTTAGGAAATAGTGTTTCCGAATAATTTCAAGCTCATTCAGTTCACTTAATGGTGTTGTCATTGAAATTCCTAACTCTGAAGGTTTATGACGAGGGAAAAAAATCTCTCTTCTCAACATTAACAATTTAATTTGGACAAACGATTATTTTATGCTTCTTTTTATGGGTTGAACAGAACATCTATTTAAGGCAAATAACAGAAGCATGTTTTTATTAATACGAAAAGGCATTAAAACGGATTAGAGGTGCTTTTATTAAATAAGACAATCAAAATTGACCGTTAAGTTAAATGTAAACAAAATAGGAAACAGGGTTATATAAAGTAATAAACAAATAAACAAACAATTAAATAAATTTTATGTCATGCTGTTAATATTAGTCCTTAATAGTATTTTTATTGTGTATATATATGTATATAGTTTATTAGAGAAAGTTGGAGCAATATACTGCAACGAGATTACTGCACGTAGATTAAAATGTAATTATTGTGAAGAGTCCAGTGATGTTTTCATGTTTATTATATACGAATATCTTTCCATTAACTGCATATTTTATCTGAGTCATTAGGAAGTTGTCTCTTATGTTTGATTTGTAGCTCATCACTCAATGACTACATTATTTGTAATTATATCCAATATTTAGTCAAACTGTGTTAGAATTTTGAATAATATCATCGTTCATTTTCAAATCCTACAATATTTAACCAATGAACGTTAGATACATTTTGTAAAATGCTTAGAATTAAAAACTTTAATATTTAGAGGGAAAGCTTTAGAAAGAAAAGTGCATTTTATCCGATTCTAAATTCAATAAAATCACAAGTTATTATAATTTAGTATCTGAAGGATTTGATCTTAGCAAATTCTTGAGCTGCTTCCAGTTTCTTGAATTGGATGATGTTTAAATCGTGTAAATGTATAATTTCGGAGAAATGTCGTGTTCCCAGGAGTCTAACAGGATGTCAGTAGTGTAGCTCGTGATTTCGGAGCCGGATCTGAGAGAGAGACGCGTGCATTCCATCAGGAAGCATCCTAACATTGAAAAAAAGAAGATGCAAAGAAAAGATTCCAAATAAAAACGGTCTCCATTCATGGAGTTCAAGTTTATATTCAGATTTATTAAAATAAATAAAATAAACCTGAGTTAAAGATGTTCTTAGAATAAATAATATTATTGGAAGAAGGAGTAGAGAGAGATAAGATTACATTAAAAATTGGAAATTAAGCTATGATTTAAATTCTGCAATTGTCATAAAAATTTATAATTAAATCTAATTAAAGTGTACTAGTCTAAATCTGAAGGTATTCGAGGAAGTTGAGTTTTCGGAAAAAAATATATCTAATAACCAATGGATAATGTAAAATTTATCCATTTATAAATATTTTGTATCTTTATTATTTAATAAAGTGATTTTTATTGTTAAATAATTTTTAATATTAGACGTATATTTATTGCTTTAAAAAATATTTAGTTCAGTAATGCCTATGAAAATTTAGATTTTCATCAATAGTTTATATATAAAATGCTTATTATTATTATTTCAATAACTTAAATCTAATAAAAACAATTAAATGATTATCATCATAACTTAATATGATGAAAAAAATATAAGCCGTTATTATACTAAACAATAATTTTGAATAAAGTTAATAAAGGATTAGTAAACTAAAATAAAAAAATAAAAATTTTAAATATTGGAAATTTATGAAAAAAAAATAATATTAATAAATTGTCAAAAAATCACTATTTATCTTTTAAAAATTAAAATTATTAGATTAAATGCATAAAGGAAAGTATAATAGAAAATTAATATATAAAATCAAAAATTACTTTCAATTATTTTCAAACTATTTTTGCACGATTCGAATTATTAATTGGTTCCGAATTTAAAATTTAGAATGATTAATTTTTAGCTGCTTTGGATTTACATCTCTATCCAAAAGTTTAATTACAGTAATTATATAAACGGCATGTTAAAAAAAAAAAAAAAAAAAAAAAATACTAATTACCGTATTCCTTCGAATCTAAGCCGCACTTTTTTTCCAATATAAATGCTACCGAAAATCGGGTGCGGCTTAGAATCGAAGAGTTTCTATAATACATTCTTTTCCAAAATGCTGCATTAAACGTGTTGAGAATTTGGGGTGCGGCTTAGAATCGATGGCGGTTTAGATTCGAAGCAATACGGTAGTTATTAAGAAATTTGACTCTAAATTAGGTAGTGGCATAAAACTAATTCTTTTATAGCATTTGACTAACACGTGTTTGGAATATTCTAATTTCTTTTATAAATTTAAAATTCTTTAAAAAAAAACAGATATATAAAAGTAATATAAATAAATAGATTGTATATATTCATGATGCATTAATTTATAAATAAATAAAAAAATAAATAAATAAATAAATAAATAAATAAATAAATAAATAAATAAATAAACTGCAGGTCATTTTAGGATTGCAAGACTAAGGTATATAACAAAGAAAAACTGAAGAGGCTTCAAGTTGAGCTGAGGGGTGGCCACGTCCTATGTCTAGAATAATACAGGCTAGGCTGAGAAAAATCAAGAGACCCCACTGAGATTAGAAATGGCTCCTCCAGTCTCCTCCAATACCGTTTGAACCACGTGGGCTGATTTACATTTACAAACTTTTAAATTTATAAAACTGTTTCATCCTAAATAGGGCTCTTTCTCAATGGAACATGTCACAGCAGGGATAACGATATCGAACCCTCACTCCTCGTTGGTGAAATCAGAATCTTTCTTCTTCATTTCGTAATTTCAACAATCCTAATTTGTTCGAAAATTCTGTAAAAGCAATAATAATAATAATAATAATAATAATAATCAGCAAGAACATGCAGAAAACTCACGCTGACAAGATAAGTAAATACACAGACCTAGCACACGAGCTCCAGAAGCAGTGGAGGCAGGACCGAGTACGTGTTGTACCCATCATCCTGTCCGCTACTGGTCTGGTGCCTCACACATTGCATCACAGCCTCAGCACACTAGGACTTCATAAAAACACTTATGCACAACTCCAGAAGGCTGTGGTACTCAACACAACACGCATAGTTCGGAAATTTATGGACACAAGCACACATCCCTAACTATTCTTCCAATTTTTTTTTTTTTTTTTTTTTTTTATTACACTTGGCAATATGTGCTTTGGTCCTTGACCCGCCATATTGTCTTAGCTGGGGAATCCCATGGTTTGAAACTTTTTCGAGATAATAATAATAATATATTTTTTTTATTTTATTCATTTACTAATTTTATAAAAATTCAGTCCCGTTAGGAATTCAAATTCCTATCAACAGGTGATGTTATTTTATTATAATACATAATAATTATACTAAAAATTACATTTAAATAAATTTTACAAAATAATTTCAAAATCAACTTGTCATCCTCAAGCATATTGAAACATTATATTAGCTCAAAAATAACACAAAATAACGTAAAATTTATAAATTGATTAATCAATACCCAATTTTTTACCTCATTTTTTTACAATTCAAATTCTTTTATAACCTTTAAATATATTCCAATTTATATCATTAAGGGTTTTCTGAATTATATAATTTAAATTGCTTATACTATATTCATTATTAATATAAGGGTAATCAAGTTTTATTCTATTTTTATTTCTCAAATTATAATTTTCATTTATACTTTCATCTTTTAATTTAATAACACTATAAAAATTATTTATTATTAAATTACATACAAATTTTTGTTTAGGATATAATATATTATATTTTAGTAATATTTGTTTCTTTTTATTGATATTATTCCATATGTTTTTAGGAAATACCAACCTTAAGACTTTAGTTTGTAAATTTTTAAAATTTTCAAAATGTATATTTCCTACATTTGCCCATATATTAATTCCATAATTTAAAATAATAATATAGGCCTGCAACTGCTTTAGGTTTATTGATTTACTTATAGCTTAATTATGACATTTCGTCATTTTTACCCAATTCGCGAAGAAAATTTCGTGGCGGAAAGATGTAGTTTAGACGAATACGAAAGGAAGGTTACGATTTCCAAACGATATAATGAGATTTCTTCAAATTCTGTACAACGAATTTTATTATATGACACCGAAACTCTTGAAAGACAAATTATTAAGTTTGATAAGGTCTAAACTACATCAAAGAAATGAATATGGATCAAGTTTTGGTTAAAAGATTAATAACAAGGAAAAAAAATTAAAACAAGAATAAAATTCAGAAATGCACTGTTATGGCATTGAACTTAACATAATAGCCAGTAAATTCAAAATAAAAACAATACTAAAAAACTTCTAATACTATTCTTTGGATCAGTGGTTTTTAAACTTTTCTAACAGAGCCTAAATTGTCTGAGACTAAGTGGTTCCCCAATCCCAACTACTATCATTTTTCAGTATTCTCGATAGTATTATATAATAAAAATTACCGATATATTCATTCTTTTAACTAAAGTTATAACTTAAACAATATCGTCTATTGTTTAAAGTAGTGAGAAGGGTGGCACGGCTTTTGAAGGCTGTCTTATTCGAAATTGAATAGTCAAAATTCGTTGTAGTGAGCAATCTCTCAGTCAAATGCTGGTCACGCTCCTGTCCCGAGATGTATCATAAGAATGACGTCATTAGAAAGCACTGAAGAATCTTTTCTGTCCCAAGACTTTATGGAAAATCTGAATGACATTTACTTCCACATTTTTGGATTTTTTGCGACTCGTAAAATTTTGACTACAATTTTGAAAAAAAAAAAAAAAAATGATTTGGAAGAACTATCCACAAAACCAGAAAGTGTAAACTGATAATTGATGCACTCCTATTCAATTTAACAGAAACAAAAAGAAAGAAAGAAAAAAAACCTGCCTGACTATCGAAGCTACATAATTGATACCAAAGATTCGCCGATAATTAAAATGATATAAATTCATTCAAAAATTTAAGAATTTCATGAAAGTTAAAACATTAAAAATCTCTCAAAAATAATATTTTTCAGGAAATTACATTTATAGTTGATTCTGTTTCTGTTTAACCCTTAATTCCTTTTCAAATTACTAAATACTAATAACAGAGCTATTTCAACTTAACGGGGAAGTAAGAATCATATACAAGCTTTTTAGGTTCCCATGAAGCAATTTCGTAATTGATATCGCTGAAACTAGATGGCGCTACAAGCAATGACGTCACACCCTTGTATCCCTCCCCTCGTTTTTTAAGAGTATCCTCTCTAATTAGATTACAGCAATAATCTTGTTGTAATCTCTTAACAACTCTGCTCACCCCTTGAGCATCAGTTCTTCCTTTTTGGTGAAGTGCCTTTGATCTCAAGACAACACAACAAATACCAAAATAAAATAAGAAACATACTCACTTACTATTCGGTTTTGATTACGAGAGCCTTCAACGCTTTTGCGCATGCGTCAGGTCTACTTCAATTTCTTCAAGATAGGGGCAAGGATGGGATGTTTACTTTTTATAGTGTTAGTTTACTAGTAGCTGCGTTGTACTTGCGCTTTTCGGGAAAGAATTATCGAAAGAATAAGTACTATTGCAAAAATGCTCCTCGTTATTTTTTTCTTAAAAGCGAAAATGTCCAAAAGAATTTCTTAGGAAAGTACTCATCTCAGCGTATCACTCCTCTGCGGAGTAAAATAGTCCGGCAGTGGTCGCTCTGCCTTTCTAAATCGCACAGTATTTTAGCATGTTGTTTCATAATAATTATTATTAACTTATAAGGGTTCTGGCCTAGTTTTTATGATCCCTCGGCGGTGGATCAACCCTCCTCCTTTTTCATACGGGCTTGGGACCGTCAATGGCGGAGGCCTTCAGAGGCCGACCAGGAGTACATTTCGACCAAAACAACTCAATCACGGACCTTATGTTCGCCGATGATTGCACAATTT
Source organism: Thereuonema tuberculata (assembly GCA_023159025.1). Lineage (NCBI taxonomy): Eukaryota > Metazoa > Arthropoda > Chilopoda > Scutigeromorpha > Scutigeridae > Thereuonema > Thereuonema tuberculata. The sequence continues at coordinate 28,432,872 of JAFIDM010009631.1, forward strand.
TCGCAGAATCTGAAGATGATGCTACTAACATTGTCAATGACATTGCCTACATTGCCCATTCCTACGGCCTCCAAATCAACACTGAGAAAACGAAGGCAATGGTCACCGATGGTTCTCCAGTAAATGTCTACTTAGAGGGAAATTTAATTCAACAAGTCTCTGAATTCAAATATCTCGGCTCCATTGTTCAAGAAAAGAAAACAACAGCAACGTCTGAAATTAACTGCAGAATAGGCCAAGCAACAATTGCTTTCGCTTCCCTTAACTGGTGTCTCTGGAAGAAAAACAACATCTCGCTGAAGACGAAAATTCGTATTTTCCGAACATCAATAATTCCAATACTTCTCTATGGCGCTGAGACCTGGACACTCCTCAAAGCCGACATCAACAAACTCGAAGTTTTCCAGATGAGGTGCCTGAGACGAATAATGAGAGTGTCAGTAAAAGATCGAATCAGAAACGAATCCATTCGAGACAGTTGTGATCATCAGGCAACCATTCAAGTACAAATCCAGAAGAAAAGGTTACAGTGGTTTGGACACGTTTGTCGTATGAACAATGCTCGACTTCCTAACAAAGCTCTATGGAAAGAACGACCAACCAATTGGAAAACCCAGAGAAGTGCCCAAAAGAAAACTTGGATTGGAATCATCAAGGAAGACTTGAAGAGCCTTCACATATCACTAGACGAAGCCAAAGTACTTGCTGCAAACCGCCATGATTGGAGGAAGATCATTCGCAAAGTTCAATGTTCAAAGGCACCCACAGCAGCGTACTGGTTGAGAGGAAAACCCCCACCACCCGCCAGCTAGGGACAATGATGATGATGATGATTAACTTATAAGATTATTTTTTTAAATATTTATCTGTAATAATTACGTAATAGCCAGTTTCATGAAAAAATTTTTTTCCTCGTTTCTTAGAATACTTAAAATTTTTAAGGTTTAAAATTAATTAATTACCAGTTTCTTTCAATAGGCCATCTACTAGAAAACAGCAAAAGATAAAAAAAAAAAAATAGCAAAAAATTTCTTTAATAAAGAATTAGATTTTGGAAAATGTTGTTTAATCAAAAGTCAGTGATTCTCTCTCTTTTTTTTCCAGTCCCAGACTGAAATTGTAATAGAACGTAAACGAAAATTCTAAATAAAAATTATAATTAAATTAAAAAGTAAACACAAAAACCAAAAAAAAAAAAAAACCTGCAAGTTTAACGACAAACTTTTTATATCAATCTTTTATTAATTTTTTGATAATTTAAATTCCTATATATTTGAAATTAAATTAGCATTATGTGAAATCACAAGATGAAATAACATTTTAATACTATCACATATCTTTATTACAAAATAAATTTGGTGTATTACCAACTTTTTCAGACATTTGAAGGCAGAGAAATTAACTTCCTCTTCGTAACTTACAAAGAATTAAACTAAAAGTAATTGAACTAAATCAATTACTTTTGAGTTCTTATAGTTTGTGACTGCTATACTATTTATACTACTCTTGTTTAATTTTATAGTTTGTGGAAAAGAATATGAGAAATCTCAAGGTAAAATGTCTGCAAACTCGGAGTAAGTTGATTGAGAATAGATTTGAAAATAGAGTTCTCTGAATGGGAATTATATTTGATATTTATTCGATAGTGTGAATTATACAGTTTCATAAAATTTTAATATTTTATTACAGATTTTAACAAAACTTATAAATTAAGATCAGAATTCTATACGAGGCCTATAACTTGACAATCACACAAGCTAGAAACGAGTTCTCAACGGCTATGTCTTGGCAAGACCTTTTTAAGAACGTATAGACAATGTCGTTCCTGAGATATGAATTTCTCGCGACGGACGGACAGACAGAGCGGGGATATAAAGCTTCTGATATGAGCTACGCTTTTTATAGAATCCAAAAAAATGATATGGTCGGTTTATCGTTGCACCTTATTATGAATCAGTGTAAATCGAATTAGATATATTTATAAAGTATAAATAAATTAGTGCAATATAATGTGGGATATGAGTTGTGTGGACAATTGTTAAAACTAAACTTAGAATATCACATTGGTAGGAAATGAGTGCAGTTTAGAAAACAGGTTTGTTTCCAGTTTGCTCCATTTGTCATCTGACGAAGGGATCCGAACTTGGACATGTAATGAAGATTTTTTTTAAATAAGTGTTAGGGCCCAATTGTAAATATTAATCGCCACACGAATATAATGGAAAATTTAAGGACAGTGAAAAGAACTATTGCCGAATTTTTTGAGTTTACCTAAAGAGCAAAGGAAACAGATACGAGGTTTTTTAAACTTACATATTAGACTGGCACCAGCTAAGGCAGCGAGTGTTTTTAATTTTTTTGTTTAAAACATGACCTCACCCCAGCGGGCTGCAAAATTCAAACAGACACAAAAAATACAAGACTCATGGTCGAGTGCACCAAGCTTCAATTAACTTTGATGGCTGCATTGTGGACGTAGCTAAAATTAGTGGGGGGGGGGGGCTGCTCCAGAAAAATTTTAGCCTTTGTTTTAAAATTGTGTGAAAGGAAACAAACATGTATAAAAAGAAATTTATCAAGTTTCTGAATAAATTTTCTTTTTATACATGTTTGTTTCCTTTCACACAATTTTAAAACAAAGGCTAAACTTTTTATTGGGCATCACCCCCCACTAATTTTAGCTACGTCCACAATGCAGCCATCAAAGTTAATTGAAGCTTGGTGCACTCGGCCATCATTCAACTACTTGATAAAGTGGAACGACTTATCTTGGGGGAACAGATACACCAATCCAGAATGAGGCAGCAACGGCTAATCCAAACCATAAAAAGGAAACGAGAGAGCATCAAGAGCGAAGAGAGTAAAGACTTATATTTATTAATTATACAAGAAGCAGCCAAAAAAGCAATGAAAGCATACGACAGCATATCGAAGAGACATTATGTAAAATTAGCAAGATTAAGTTGTAAAAAATGGAAAAACAGCAATGAAAGGATAAGTAATAAAAATGTAACACCCCGATTTATTAATGAAAGCTCAATGAGATTTTTGGAGGTAAAGAAGAATTTTATGAATTTTATTATGAGAGGGCTTAAGTTTAATGCCACAAATTGAGGCCGAGATGAGATACGTTTATATAGATAGAAGGAATATAGAAGGAATACACCGCAAAAATGTGGGTGAATTACAAAAAAAATAAAATAAAATAAGACATTTAAGATTTTCTAGAACAGTTTTAAAACCCATAGAGGAACGTGAATTAAATGAACTGGAGCAAATTCTTTTCACTAATGCGGATAACGGAGTTGCTCTCAATAAAGAAACATACCATGAAATGTTTACGCATTTTTTAAACACCACTGAAGGAATTCGAGGAACTGAAAATATGGAAAGGGAAATTAGATTAAGAATGAATAAAAAATTCGCAGCATTTTTAAAGAAGGTATCAACTTATATAATTGACTAAGTTCGTCTGTCTGTAACTCGATATAATTAAGCTATTAAGATAGATCAAAGGTTCTCAATGGTACCATTGAATCAAGGGTACTCAAATTGGATGAAAATATTAGTTCATTTTGTCATTCCATGTTGTTTCCATGAAATTTTATCTTGGGAACTGACCTCGACAACTGAAATTCTAACAAAACATATGTTCAAAACCAAATAATTTTGTTACCACTGCACCCATTTTAATGAAATTTGGCATTCTTACTCAGTTTTTTATGCTGATTTTGAAACTCAAAACCATTTTTGCCGTAGAAGCTTCGTTCACAAGTTAGTGCAGTATTTAGATTACAAAGGTGAGTTTTAAATGTCTTTCGGCGTCATGAGTCAAAAATAATAATTATTCCATTCTTACTTTTAGTAAAATTTATTTACAAGGACAAACTTTAGGTATGGTTGGTATTTATTTCAAATCAAATCATCAATCAAATCAAATAATCTATATATATATATATAAATTGGCTAAGTTCGTCTGTCTGTCACTCGATATAATTAAGCTAATAAGATAGATCCAAGGGTTCTCAATAAACTGTAGATATGGTTGGTATTTATTTACCAGAGCCTGTTTTTAGTCATGGACAGTTATATGTTGCTATTTCTCGAGCACGTCGTGCTTGCGACGTCAAAATCAAAATTCTTGACCGAATAGATCAAGGACATCTGATAGAAGGATCTGATGCTGTTTTTACAAAAAAATGTAGTTTATAAGGAGGTATTTACTTTATAGTTAATAGTTCATAATAAAATGATTTTTCAGATTTTTTTATGCTTGTCGTCCGACAGGCTTTGCTGCTAGTTAATTATAATTTAAAAGGAATTTTAATAATTGAAACTTCAATGCTTTCTCTTCTATTGTAGAAAGTTTTAGATTTTTAATTACAATAGTATTCAAGATATTATAAGTTATCGAAGACTCCCATTTCCAAAAAACCCACTTTATCGGAACGACCTGTCAACCCGGTCTTCCTGTGATCCATTTTCGAAAGCAATTTATACGTTTTCACAAGAATAACATAGTCCTAACATATGGCGAGTACCTGTCACCTGTGTACAAGAGTAGGCATGCACCTGTCATCAGTACGAGCACCTCGAGACATTGAACAAGCATTAGTGACCGTGCTATAATACACAATGGCAGGCAGGGAAAGTGGTGCGTCCCAGTTGACGTTAAAGCAACGTGTGTGTCTTTCACTAAGTTTATTTAAAAGTCAAAGCACAACATCTCTGCAGTATGACGTTTATTTGATGAGGAATATGGTTTTCCCCCGAAAAGTGAAACAATGACTGCAATCAAGAAGAAAATTTAAAGACACTGGTTCTGTTGCAACAAAACATGCTGCGAAAGGGTCACACACCATAATCACAACCATGTATAACCCACACACCAAGTCTGAAAAATAGAACACACACACTAATACGAATTGACTAGGTCATTTTATTGTTGCTGCTGTATGCAAACTTGACTGGGTCCATTTGATTCACCTTGCTTATATTCTGTCGTGTACTATCATTTAATTGTCCTTAAAAATTAAAGAACTTAATAATATTATTCATTAAAATAATTTATATTAAAGTGGGCCCTGTGGCCAAGTGGTAAGGCGCTTGACTGCGGCATAAAGGAACCGGGTTCGATCGCCGGCCCTGGCTCAGGTAGCGAATTTTTCGAAGCTGAATTCTCCTTCAGACGTATTCTAAGGTTCACCCAGTCCTCTTGAATGGCTAACGGGTTTCTTACCTGATGGTTAAAGGCGGGTGGGCGAGTTGGGCTGACCACCCGACCTCAACTTAATCCTGTTGGTCACGAAAAGCCGGGAGCCTTACCTCTCGTGAAGACAAGAGTCAACATAGGCCTACACTGGGAGACTTTAAATTAGCTTTAATTTATATTTGAAGCCTGACTTAATTTTTATTCCAAATTTCTTCTTTTTTTATATATAAATAAAAATGATTTATCTGCAATAAATACATAACAACTCTCGAGTAGACCTGAAAAGTGGTGTCACTTGTTATTTAAGATTATCAGAATTAAGACGTTAAGACGATTTTAATATCACTGTTTTATTGTGCTGTAAGTATAATCGGCATAATCTGGTCGCTGTACCTTTCAAATGCAATATATTTTCCTTTATAATAATAATATAACTTTTATTGTTTAAAATAGATATATTCAGTTGTTCGTTTCTTAATTTACTGATGATATTTCGTTGTTACCGCTAGAAATAGAAGAGAAGTTAAAGTTATGTAACCCAACTTATCTAAGATGAGGGCACGCACCTGAAATCTCAAATCATTAGACGACAGACTCCTATGAAAGAGTTCCTGGAATTATTCCCAATAATTAGTCATCGCGTAATTCTGAATTAATGTTTCACATTTTTCATTCAATCTTTTTCAATGAGTGCAATTTCCTAAAGCCTTGTTCTACTTTAGCTGCTTGTGTCTCTTGCCTTATTATTGGTATTTCTATCCAGAGAATTTCGCCACCATTTCTTAAAATTCTGCGATGTGTTCTTGTGTTTCTAAACTATGGTTAGTTTCTTCATTGTTGTTCTTGTCGATGGTAGATGTTATTTGTTTTCAAGGGTAGTCAGCGCCGTAGTTAAAGTAAGGAATACAGGAATTTTCTTATCAGAAAATCCATCATTCTTGGCTGCTACATAAGCTTTAAAAGTAAGACTTTTATTATTTTTTTAAGGAAAATCGCAATCTTCAATTGTAATAGAATAAGCGTGATAAAAGGTTACAGGATAATAGGCTCCGAAAATGTGCTTGTAATGTTAACTCTGTAGTTTTTTACTGACTTTTTAAGTACAACAATGAAGACTGAAAAAATTGTAGATGGAACAGTACGTATACAGTAATACCTTGAGATACGAGCGTCCCGACATACGAGTATTCCGAGATGCGAGCAAGCCTTCGAGCAAATTTTTGAGTTGAGACACGAGTAAAGATTTGAGATATGAGCACGCTTATAGACACCGACGCTAGGTGGCCTCACTCTTTTTGACGACACGTGCCTAAATCATTTCCGTAACATTTAGAAAGGGAGACAGAAACAAATCTCCCTCGATAGGTATTTCGTTAAAAGGCCTGAGCCAAGTGAAAGTGAGGGTAGTCAGTAGAAAAAAATTTAAGAAAAGTAAAAAAAGTAAAGTACAAATCAAAAAAAGCAAAAAAAAAAAAAAAAAATAGAAAAGTAAAAAAAAAAATATGCAAGCAAAGTAATTCTAAGTTTACATAAGTTACGTAGTGTACGTGTAAGGTACGGTATGGAATCAAGTGACGGGCCAACTCTCTTCAAATTCATGAAAAATCATATATTTCTGTTACGCCTAAGATGACTTCTTCTTCATCGTATTCACAGATTATAATTATACATCTTCAAAGGAAATTTAATATTACAAAATTCAGTAACTGAAAAAATATGTACTACGCAGACTTACTTCAATATTTCAACTTTTTCAACAAAAGTTTTCATCAGGAGTATATTACATATAAGAGAAGAGAATAATTAAATCACTCTTCTTCTACATAAAAACAGAAACAGAATAATAATCATGAATTGAATATCACGTTACACTTGGTAACATACATAATAACCATACATTGTAACCCAACTAACAAGTCTTGTATCGATTGTTGATAACATACAACGATTGTTGCTAAATTAATTCTATATAATAAAAAACTTTGTCAACAAAACGCTACATATTCATAGTTAAGATACATTATAGTAATCTACTGACTCTTATTTTATAACACACATTAAGAGTATAAATCATCTGTACTTATAAATTTAAGAATTTAAAACATATACTGGTTCTTATTTTATAAAACACTAGCTGTACCCGGCATGCGTTGCAATGCCACTCAAAGAAAGAAAGGGCTCGGTGAGAAGGGGCCGTAAATATAAGGTGTCGATCGGGGGTGGGACACTTAGGCCCTTGTGTCGCCATCCCCCCACCC
>JAFIDM010009631.1:28443804-28473716 GCA_023159025.1 Thereuonema tuberculata
AGAATTAGTTTGTTTTATGTTCAAGGAAATAAATAGTTTTATTTCTTCCTTTTTCGATCTGATGAAGATTAATTGATCAGAATATTCGAAAAATTGTTGTTATTATTGAGTAAAGAATTTTTAGAGGATTATTATCATGAAGTTACATTTATTAAATCTATTTGTTTGTTTATTGTTGTGTATATAGTTGTATATAAATCTATTGTTTGTTCATTGTTGTATATGTATTGTTAGATATTATAGTTTTATGTTAACTTATATTATAAGGAATGTATTTAGGTTACTTTTTAGTAAATGATTAATTTTTTTATTTCTGAAATCCGTTTTTAAAGGGACTTTATACCCCTTTATTATTTATTTCCACCATTTCCCCTATTAAAATTCAACAATATCAAAGAGATATTTACTTTATTTTATTGTCTTATATAACAAATAACTGATAGTATTTAGTCGATAAAAAAAATATAAATGACACAAAAAATAAATAAATAAATAAATAAAGAAGAGGTTTTGCTCACAAAATATAAGGTTTGTTTTATTTTTTTCTAAAATTGATTTTTATTTTATGTCTCATATTTTTATTTAATATTTGCAAAAAAAAAAAAAAAAATAGAGGCTTTGCTCACAAAATATAAGGTTTGTTTTATTTTTTATATATATAATTTAGTGTTTTTAGGGTGCAAAATTGAAAGAAAAATGTTTCTGTGTTTCTCAAATTAATATTAAATTCAATCAAAGGCAGTAGAACAACCGTGATTCAAAAAAATTAGTTAAAATGTTAAAAATCCCTACTGTGGCCTATACAAACTTGTGCTCCAGTTGGATAAAACATGGCGGACGCTGGTGGTTGGCCGCACTCTATAGTCACTGTATACCAAAGTAGCGACAGACGCCATTTTGGAGTCTCCCGCTCTGTTGCTGCTGTGTTGTGCGCGCTAACTCTAACAAATTTAACTGTTTACTTTCCAGTAGTAAATTAGTATCTTGTGATATAAAGAGCAATTATGAACAAAATTTGCCTTTTTCAATGTTTTTTATTATTATTTTTTCTCTTTTTTAAGTTATTACTTTTTTTTTAAACCATGTCGTTTCGAAGAACAGCTTTTACGGTTAAAATCCATTTCAGATGGGGTTAATCGTATTTTAACAAAGTACTGAAAATGATTATTATTTTTTATTTTTTTACTTTATAATTTCATTCTTCAAAAAATAGCTTTTATTCAAATTTAACGTTAAAGTTTTGTATTTTTTTCTAAAACAAAACTGTAGGCTATATGTGAAAATATGTAGTTTAATATAATTTTGTACAATAATTATAATGTAAGGAATGTATAGAAATTTCCTATTTTATATACATATAATAAAAATTATCATGAAATACAGAAAAGGGCCGTATCACAATGCTATAATTAAAAAAGAAAAAGAAGTTATAGACTCCAAGAACTAAAAATATTTGATAAACTGAGCAGCAAAATATAACATTATATCAAAATAAAATTACATATAAAGCAAACAGTAGGACTTGCATGCATAGTAAAAACTAAGATTTAAAAAATTTACAACATAATTTTCTTTGCCAATCAGATGGAGAATTTTGAAAAAGAAAGTTACTCATTGAAGTTGTATTGTATGAAATTTACAAACAAAATAGTTTATTTTTTCCTTACAACCTTATATTTTGTATTTAGAATATCATTTTCCAAGATAATTTCTAAAATAATTCTCTACTAACAATAAATACTGAAATATCGTATTTTACACAAAAATTAAACTATTACAATTTTCTTTGAAAGATTTCATTTTGGTAAAAAGTTGCAAAGAAACATAATCACTTGTTGTGTTTGATGGTGATCTTAAGAAGTAATTTACAATCTTTACAAATACTATATATATTTTATACCATATATACTTTATTTACAATACAGCCACTCAGATAATATCAAGATTACATTTCGTCTAGATCTAGAACATTTTTTATTTGTGCAGCAAATTTTATCATGTGAGAGAAAAATTAGAAACATACAATACTAATGTCATCAAATAAGTTAAAAATAAATATAAAAACTGAAAGCATAAAATAAAAAAAAAATAAGTAAATGATAAAAAACATAAAATTAAATAAAAAAAAATAATAATAATAATAAAAAAATGACCTATAAAATCAATCATAAAATAACAAATAGGACAATAATTGAAAATAAAATCGTAAGTAAGATAAAAACTAAAAAGAAAAACAAACAATTGTTTGGTTTTCCCGCCAGGAATTTTTTATTATTTATATTTGGGATTGTTTTTTATTTTTTATATGTTTATTTTATTTAAATTATTGTTCTATTTGTTATTTTATGATTGGTTTTATAGACCATTTTTTTATTATTATTTTTATTTAATGCTTTTAGTTTTTATTTTTATTTTAAACCACGTGATGACATTATTATTATTGCATGCTTTTAATTTTTTATTTGTGTCGGTGAAACAACTTCTTGAAATTCGTTGGAACCATATCTCACGCCGAGAACGATTTCGATCGCATTGTGGCACTCTAAATAATGCCATCGATGACCAAGCCAGTAGCTTACCAAGGAGGGGGTGGGCGGTCCGCCCCGGGCCCCCGCCTGGGAGGGGCCCCGTCAGCCAGCCTAGGGGGCCCCACCAGCCAGCTTATTTCCTTTTTTTTTTTTTTTTTGGTTGTAAAAGTAAGATTTCCTTTTTTTTTTTTTTTGGTTGTAAAAGCAAGATTTCATTTTTTTTTTTTGGAATAATGGAACTCCCGTCCCGGGCCCCCAAAGGCGTTGGTACGCCACTGGACCAAGCACCAATTAATTGGAACAATTAAATGCACAGAAATGTTCTGGCAAATTTTAAAATTTTCCAAACTTTGGAAGAAACAGAGAGTAGGTGCCAAAACAACTCTACACAGCGGTGTTCAAACTTCAAAGTAGCGAGACTCCAAAAGGGCAGTTTGTGGTCATGTGATCGTATGCTGACCAATAGCAGAGCAGCGTTGTCGGCAAATGCCGCGGAAAAGTCTGTCGCTACTTTGGTAATATAGGGCTTTCAGCCGAAGTAAAGAACATTTGCCAGAACATTTAATATAGGGTAATATAGGGCTCTACTTGGGCTCCCAATAGAGATGGAAGAAGATTAATGAAAGCCTCTCCAGGTGGTCAGACAAGAAATGAGGAAACTTCCATTCCTTTCCAGGGATTTGCCCTTGCGAATCACAACTGATTAACGTGACTACTTTATTTAATTGTAGTTGGGGAGATTACATCAGTGGCTACAGAAATGAACGTAGTAAAGAGACCCGCACAATAAATATTTCTTTTGTTCGGATTTCCAATGGGATTAAATAGGCTTTAATAATACTCACTTTTGTAATGTTCTATAAGGTTCATTGTTTCGAAATAGAAGATATGAATAGGATGTTTTAAAAGTATTCTCCCATTTCTGTTTTAAGTCATTTTGAACCTTATTTTGTCTACATTAGCATAATTAAATAAAAGTGTCTAAATTGGATTTAGATATTTATATAATACAAAACCAGAACCCAGAGGAATTCAAAGGTATTTAGAACAAACAATTGTTCACGTTTCCCACCTGCTATCTTTTGAACTACAGATGATGATAATAATAAAAGCAGGAATATTAATGCTTAGTTAAAAACAAGTAAAAAAAAAAATTGTGCTAAAGCATAAAATGAAGGGCGATCCATTAAAACCTAAACTTCACCTAAGGAGCGTTGGAGGGTTATCTACTAGCCGACTACTGTCCAGCGGAAAAAGGTGAAGTTTGGGAATTTTTTCCTGGACAACTACTGACTCGATTGATTTGAAATTTGGATATGCTGTAGTTGAGAGCACGGGTTCCCAACTTGTGTTCCGCGGAATCTTAGGGTTCCACAATAAAATTAACTTTTTGAGCTCTAATTAATAGTTTAAAATGCGTATGAAAAGTTTATTTAAATAAAGTTTCAAAAATTATTAATATTTCACAGGGAGAGGGACCTGCTTTACAAACCAATACAACAGGAAAAATGAGACTTAAATCTCTCGACAATTTTATGAAGACTCTTGGAAAAAAATTGTAAGAAATGTCGATGATGCGAAGTCAGTGATAGGACCTGTGAAATGGACAGTAACACGAATTAATATTTCTAAAATGCACGAGTAGTTACTGTGTTCTTCATAGACATGTACTGGCTGCTCGAAATATCCTTTCATCTTTAAAATGTATTTTAGTTGAAAATTTAATGTATTTAATTTAAATGTATACAGTTGAAAATTTAATGTATTTATTTTAAATGTATTTTAGTGAAAATTATTAACTTTGTGAAAACATGACCGTTAATAAACAGGATTATTCAAAATTCTATGTGAAGATATCTTTACTGAGATTAGATGGCTGTTACGTGGCAGAGTTCTTGTATTGTTTAAATTATACTAAAAGCTCGCCATATTCTTACACAAATTTCTATTAGTAGATCTCTGTAGAAATCTTTCGTGGTTGATTATTATCTGACGGATATATTTACAAAATTGAATATGTTTCTGTCTATTCATGCAAAAAATGTAAATATCAATATTTTCAATACAAAACGTATATTACAATCATTATTATGAAAATTACAATACTTGTTTCAGTACTTGTAAGCTTGAAGTATTTCTAATGTCCTTCAATATTTTTTTTTAAATGACTAATAGTCTATGCAGATACATGTTTATTAAATCCTTCATTGAAATCCTCCAGCTTTATTTTTAATTACATTACCAAATGTAAAAGATTACATGGTAAAGTTATGTATCGCCTCTTGTGGGATAGATACAATTTTGAAAAAAATAAAAATATTAAGGCTAACTTAATATCAGATGTGATCAATGGTAAATTTAAACTTAATTTTTAATCTTAATAAATTAAACTTAATTAATTATATTAATGTTAACTAAATTAATTAAAATAATCAGCACCTATAATACAGGTATACTCGTATACCTAATAGGACTGGTATCACTTTAAGTTCATAATATTATAACATTGCAAATAAACTTAGGAAATAAACTTATAACTATGATAGCCTTAAAATCCTATATTTTCAATTTTAATTTAAATGAAAATTTATTGTCAACTGTTATGATCTGCTAATAAAGATGTAAAGTTTATGTATTATATTTAAAATTATGTTTACTTTTATGATTAATATTCTTTCTTGTTGTTTATGATAAAAATTATTTTGTTAATATTATATAGTTAAAACTTTTCATTATATATATTGCAATAACTAATAGTATGTTACAAATATTTAAATTATGACTACGCTATTAATTACATTATTTTATCCCAAGGGGACTGCAATGTAATTTAAAATAATTAGGAAATAAAAAAAAATAAGTGTTAAAAAAAAAAAAAATTGATAATTGGACCGGGCGCCCCTATCGACATTGCAATATTGATATTGAGATAATTTAAGGAAAGAGCTGGAGCCTACAACTACACAGTGGAGTTTATTATTATTAACAGTATACTGAATATACAAGTAAATCCAGCTGCTCAATTTTGAGCAAATATTTATTTCGGGGTAACTTAGCAAATATAAAGTTATTGGGGTCAAATATTTATTTGTTCAATAAATACATACAACATAATATTCAAAATTTAGTTATATCTAACTTGAAAAAATACGTAATGTACATCTAACTTAATTTTTTCAAATTTTGTTGTTTTATTTTTGCCGTTGCCGCCCTGTTTGTTACCGTTTAGTAGGGCATATTTGTGTGAAAGCAGATTTTCGCTCTACACTCTTACAAAACAAAATACAGAAGTAAGTTGTACGCCACTCCTGATATTAGAATTCAGCTGACCACAATTAAACCAAATTTTAAAAGCCTATTGAAAGAAAAGAAGAAGTTTAATCCTTCACATTAATTACCAGTTTGAATTAATAATATTTGCTTTTCCATTATTAATCTGCTTTTTGTATTTTTCAATACATTATTTTTGATTTTTTAATTTGTTGTTTTATTTATAATCAATATAAACTGTCAAGGTTCCAAATTGTTTTATCAAGGTGAAAAGAGTTCCACGATTAAAATAAGTTGGAACCGCTGGTTTAGAGTTCCTACAATGAATATATTTTTATTTCTGCCTATCTGAAAAAATGCGGACACAGCCGACTGTGTTCGAAAACTGTTTAGATATGGTCGAATAAAAATATTCATTGTATTGTAGACACTCTAAACCAAAGCATTAAGCATATCCAACTTTCAAGTCTATCGGATCAGCAGTTGTCGAGCAAAAAATTCCCAAACAGTCGACTCTGTCCGCATTTTTCCGGATAGAAATAAATACCGCATTCCTACAGTGTATGGGCCTTTGAGAACAATGGTGACGTGCGTTTGCCGGCCTTCCGTTCTGGAGTTGTTAGGGAGGACAGACACGGATGGATAGGACAAACACAATAACTCCCAAATGGGTCGCTAAAAATCAGTGACCTTACTTGCGATTTTGGATCTGAGAGATTTCCATCTTTGTTATGTAACCCGAGCCACTGTGCTTTCAATTCTGATAGGAGGGTTATGGATACGTGGATATCCAGTGTTTAAGCAATTATAACCAGCCGCCCGGGGCGTAGGCCAAATTCGCCGCCTGTGGCAGCTATGAAAGCCCTAGTCGAACTCGTTCGAGCTTGAAATCCTGTTCGTCAATTTTGATTAGTACAGAAGGTGTTGCCAGTCGCTAGAGCGAGCGAGATGACTACACTCACTTAAATGAAGGGGATTCACCTGTTCCGTCACAGAATAAATAATAAAAAGTTCCGTGCTCAATTTAATCGGTCCGAATTGTAGGTGCGTCAAAAATATGAAAAGAAATGGTTCAAATTTTTAGTTCAGATTACAAGATATTATTATTATTATTTATTGTGAAATTTTGGTCTCCCCCAAAAAGTGTCCCCTGAGCGGGCCGCCCCCACCACGCACGCTACGCCACTGAGTATAACTATACGAACAAGGATCCCAAATAACCGAAAATATGTCAAATAAAATCATTTCGAATTATTTCAACTGACTCTATGCTAAGTTTAAATAAAAAAATTAAATAATTACTTACGTATTCACTGAATACCGTACATATATATTTATTACTTGATATACATTATTTTGTGAACAGGCTTTGCTTGGATGATACAAACTTTTTACAAGATAAAATAAACAGGAGTAAATTGTTACAACTGTCAAACGTTTTTGTTAAGTCAGTCTTACAAAATGGCTTATTTTACAATGTTAAAGTATATCAGAATAATAGTGTATGAGCAGAAAAAAAATTATCTGATTTATGTTCTCCCAAAACATTGAATGGATTAAAAAATTTCATTCACCTAATTTTAAATTTTGTATATTTCAGAAATTATTATTTCTTCCGTTTCAAATGAAATTTATTTGAAATTAAATAACAATTTAAATAAAAAGGACCTTTTTTTAATTTGTTAGTGATGTAATTAATCACTAACGTAATTAGTGTAATTATGGTAGTAATTACATGATTTATATTAAAATAAAATAAAAAATCGAATAGGGGTAGCAATTTCTTCCTTGTCCCTTACTATAGGAGTACAAGATTCCTTGTAGATCCGTAAAAAATAACAGATAAAAGAAATTGGAAGGTATTATGTTGAACATTGGTAAAGTTCTTTTCTAATTGATTTTAAGTTGTAATTTATTGACGAAAATTTTATTCCAAATTTGATTTATACTATGACAATGAATAATTAAAAAATGATACAGTTAATTGACATTTCCAAAATTAAAATTATAAATGAAACATGAAGGTGACAATTTATTTTCAATATCCGTTAGACTTCATCCAAAGACTGGAGGTGGCGCTAGTGGATTAGTGAGGAACACATCTTGATACACGGTGATAGTGAAGGCTCCTCTTTGAGCACTCGCTGTGCACCTGTAGACGCCGTAGTCCTCAGGGCGAACACCAAAGATGTACAAATCAGATGTTGGGCCAAAGGAACGACTCACTGCTCGGTAGTGATCGAAATAGAATGGATTATCAGCTTTCCGCCAAACGATATTCTGCAAATAAATAAATAAAATCAGCTTATTAGTAAAGATTAAATTGTGATATAAAACAGTGAATGGAATGAGTTTTAGTTTTTGATATTAATTATTAATCATTTTCTTATGTTAGGATATTTTTATAAACGGAAGTCTTTAACAAAAGTTTGGGAAGAAAACAAGGTTTTTTTTTTTAATTTTCTTTTATTATTATTATTATTTTAATTTGTAAGCGATGAATTAATTGAAGCAAATTATCAAATTATTATTAGCAAATCCTCTGAATACGAACATCAGATAATGAAGTATTTATCATTAATTCTACATTCATGTTTGTTGAACTATATTAATATGAAATTAAGTTAATTTATAGTAGGAGATCCAGCACTATTATCCGTTTACATCAAATTTATTCAACAAAAATGTAAATAACACAATAATTTAATAATAGAATTATGATTGCTATTCCGTCGAGTCCCATGATTCCACATCTGTTGATCAATTTAAAATCTGAACCCCTTCTATTTATCTCAGTATAACCAGAAGGGTAAACGTTATTCTTCATTCGACTTTAAACTGGGAATAGAAAATTGCACAATGAGAAAGAAAAAAAAAAATAATTCGAACTTTAGAACAACAAAAATACTATAATATTGTTGTCGATTTTTTGAAGACATTTATAGGACAAAGGATGAGGAGAAACAGCGTTACTTTATATTTTTGGAAAATGAAATTTCAAATTTACAGACAATTAACTAAAGAAAAGGATTTTCTTTTACAGGATTTTTCTTTTGCATTTTTTTACAGACAATCTTTCCAGAATGCGTTTAAAAGATAAAGAAATCAATCGCTAATACAAGAGGACACTTACCAACTCTTTCGAAATTCACTTGAATTTGATTCTGTATTCCATGAGTTTCCAACACATTTCTGAAAGGTTTTATTCCATTAAAATAGAATCAGCACAGTTGTCATTTACATTGGCTGACGGACACCCAGTTTTCACCAAACAAACTTCGCATTATATGCGAACATATAGAAGCAAGAATATTTAAAACAAAAGAGATGCAGTATTGATATTAAAGGATATCATTACTGTTAATGATGAACTACGTATTCGGTAACTGCCTGGTATCAGACCTATCTGACCAATTTTTAAGTAGCATATCGTTGAATTAAGCGGCCGAATACCAGTTACTTGGTATTTTTTACTTAGGTAGATAACTATTTATTACTTACACATCGAGTAAACTGTCAAGTCGAATCTCGATTATGATAGCTTTATTGTTACCAAATGCATGAAACTCTTAAATTGATTTGAATCAACAAATGTAAACAGTTTATAGCTATATCTGCTTACAACTGCATGATTCAAAAGAACTTTCTCTCATATAAGAGATCAATGACTTTTGTGGGGAAGGAAGTGATTATTATATGAAGAAAATTACCATCCTTCTCACAACTGAAAGGAAGTTATTATATATAACTTTTGAACAGCTTTTATTATCAATAACGTCAGTATTCCATCATTGTTTAATGAATTGTTAATGTTCTCATTAAGTGACAACGAAGCCATGTTAAAACCAAACTGGTAATCTTACAAAGACGACGTGATATGCAATGTAGTTTTAGTACAAGGAAAGTTTAAAGGTAAACATATAATGATGTAAGATAGCGAGACTATAAAGAAATGTTCAATAGAAAGTAGGCTAAGGATATTCAGCGCTCAAAATATGACTCTTACTTAAAAATCTATAATAAAAGGAACACTAAGAATGCGACCACAAAATTTTTCGTGTAAAGCTAGAAAAAAAAAATCACTGAAAAAAAGGAAACTGTCCTTGTTTCTTACCTGATAAACATCTATATTTAATCAAATAATGAAGATCAATAACGCACTCTTTAAACATGAAAAAGTTAAAAATAAAGCATTGACATGTTTCAGGTACCAGTTAAAACGGGATCTGAAACATATCAATAACTTTTTTTAAATTTTTTAATGTTTAAAGAGTGCGTTATTGCTCTTTAATAATCTACATTTAATGTTTCTCCCTTGAATACATTCCAAGCTATAAGCCTAGCAAAGATGTTTTTTAAACAGACACCAGCCTATCAGTCAATTAGTAGGCTATCACTTCTTCCTTCCCAAAACCATGGAATATCAGAAAGTTTGATATTTCAGATATATATTTCAGCGAAAATTCTTTAAAATTATATTCCAAGCAAAAAAGAAAATACACTAATACAGAACTATCTTATCTTCCCCACGTTTAGACATAACTCTGAAATAACTAAAAATGTTGGTGTTTTATTTATTGATATGAAATATGTTTTTATATGCTTTATTACAACACTATTGTCATATAAAGAACGACAGCTTATTTGGATTTTTGAAATGCATGATAGTGACATATCTGGACATTATTACTCGATAATACTGTGAGGAGTTTTATTATATTGAGTCATCAATACAATAAAACTGTTTTGCATGTAGTCATAAAAACTAACACTCAAGGTGTTTATGAATATTTTCTTTGCAAGCACTAAAAACACAATAACGGAACTATTTCTTTAGACCATAAACACTGTTCAATACTAAGGAAGACAGGCAGATTTTACTTCAACGTTTACATCAGAATGACGCAATCTTGAACTATGTCATTGAACAAAGACCAGATCTGTGGATTGCATCTTTCGCTTCAGTGACTTGACACAGAATTGCTGAAGTTTACGTTGGAGAAGATTCAATGTTAATCCCATTATACAAATGGAACTGAATGCATCAAACAAGATTTTCTTTACTAAAAATGGAAAATTATCCCTAGATGTGATTGGGGTGACTTTCCATTCGGAGCAATTAACATGTAATTGATGAACCAAATCTTAGATCTTCTATAAGATATCACAAATCTTTATTAAAATTCCAAAATACTGCACCACAGACCAATATTTCGTCTTATTTTGCAAAGACTTCAAAAAGAAAGATCAAAATGGATCTTATTTGTGTGATTTTATTGATTTGTAAAGGTTTGAGAAGGTTATTTCTCTTTCCATTTTGATCTTTATTTTTTATTTTATTTATTTGTTTATTATGTTACCAAAAAACCTTGAGGAAGTCTTTGAAAAATAAGACGAAATATTGGTCTTTGGTGCAGTGTTTTGGAGTTTTAATAAAGATTTGTGATATGTAATTGATGACTTTAACACAATGAAATCACAGAAATCAGTTTCAATCTTAAATGTGACTGAAACATTCTTCTGATTTGCTTAGAAGACATGTCAGAAAAGGATATATACTTCTAATATCCTATCTGACATAAAATAGCTTTTATGTAAATTCTAAAATGGTTTGTCTCTACCCAAGAAACCTTGCAATTTTTATTAGAAACAATATAACACTTGTTAAACATCTTCCACGACATCAGAAATAAATGTTAAAACACTATATTTATTTCGAGAAAACAGGAAATTTTCGAGGAGAAAATAAAACGCCTCCTCTTTTTCAAGCCTTTTAAAAATAATAATATTAATATTAAGTCACGAGATTTTGAATTTACAATATCCGTCAATATCATGTGAACAATACAATCTAATCTCGTAACTTAATAATATATTGTATTAATATTGTATTGTTTATATGATATTCACGGATATTGTAAGTTCAAAATCTCGTGACCTAATATTAATATTATTTTTTGTAAGGCTTGAAGAAGAGGAGGCGTTTTATTTTCTCCTAGAAAATTTACTGTTTTCTAGAAATAAATGTAGTGTTTTAACATTTATTTCTGGTGTCGTGGAAGATGTTTAATAATATACTTTACAATAGAAAAGGTTTGAAGACGAAATATGGGACATTTATTTATAATATTACACTTGTTTCGGCAGAATACAGATGATCATAAAAATGATATAATTATTCCTTGGTTAAATAAGGAACATCAAATGAGTTTTTCAATCTACAATCATTGCAGTAAACTTTATTATTCAGGATTTAATTTAAAGAAGAATATTTCCAATTTCGAACTATATATTTTAACATCCAATTTCAATGTCAAATTATACTTTAAAATAGAAAAATTACTTAAATCAACTTAATTACTTGAAATACCTGTGACATAAACATCATTTGAGGAAGTGTTATATTTATATAAGCAAATATCAAATTGAAAGGAAAAAAACTGGACTTCAAACAGGGAAATGGGATCTAAAGAAAAACCAAAACAGATTGGGTTTCTTGATATTTCAATGTGAGGAATGTGGAACCATACAACAGACTGTTCGTATTCAGTCTTTGTGATTATCACGAAAACATTAGGATATCAAGTTTAAAGCAAACAATATCTTGCTTTGATAATTATGCTCAATATTAACCTTTGTCAATAATATCAGTTTAAAATAGAAAAAAAAAAAAGTGTTGAGACATACAGATAGAACCATAATAGATTTTGCAGAAATAAGTTGCACTGGCTTTCCAAGCCTCCAGTCGAATGCAAACTGTGTAAAATACATAGTGAAGAAGAGATAATAAATGCAATGTTAAGTGCATGAGAAGAACATTGGTCAAATCAGAAACCAACATTAGATAAAAAGTTAAAAGGGGCGTCAATCAATTAATTACTTCATTGTATTCAGTCAGATTTTGTTTCCTTCAACTTTCTTATCGATTTACTGCTTTTTGAGTGATCTTAACATTTCTAATTGTATTAAAGTTTAAAAAACAGCATACAACATGAAAAACATGAAGCAATTTAATATAGGAGAACTATAAAAATGAATATAATAAAGAAATAAATATGAAATTGAGTTAAAGTATGTAAGTAATAAGTTTTAGAATATTAATAAATAAACAATGAAAGGAAGTCATAATAATAAAATTAAAGCAATTAATAAATTCAGTACATAGTATTCTTTAACAATTTTTTTCTTTACTCCTTTAATAAATGAAATATTTTGGCATTTTAGCAATATGTTAGATAGGCTTCCTCATAATTATAAAAATAGTAAGTTACTTTTTATATTGGACAGATATGTAAAGATTAATTTTAAAATTGATATGTATAAACAATTTCTAACGATAATCCTGGCATTTCGCAAATTTTAGGGTTTTAGTTTTTAAATGTTAAATCAAAACAAAAGCCTGATTCAATACAATTTCAGATTATTAAAAACAATGTATTTAAGGAAAATAAAAAAAAACTTAGTTTAATTAAAAGCTGTAATTTTTCGAAAGAAATAGACGACTTTTTTTAATAATTCTTATTGCACTTGGCAATTTATCCATTTATTAAAAAAAATATCGTAAAACATCCTAATATTATTTTTTAATTTTTCCTGATAAAAATTGATATTTCGAAAATGATTGTACAATATAATCAAAATTAACTATTCAACATCGTGGAAGTACATTGGTAGTAAAAAAATTGCATTATGTAAATTTTTAAAGTTTAAGAGCGTTAAGAAAACATATATAAATCTAAGAAACAACTTCTGGCAAATTTATATTCTATCTGTTGTTGTACAGGAATATAATATTGATCTCTTAAGTCCTGACTCAAACAATTCAGGCGACTGCAAATTTTTTATTTCTTTTATATATTTCTTTTACCAATTCACCTAAATTTCTGAAAATTTAAATATGAACTTGTGAAGCATCTGGGATTTCTATTTTCTTGTTTTTAATTTTCAAAATATTCTGTAATTATTTAAATTAAAATTCAAAATCAGTCAATTTGGGGGTTTTCAAAGTATTACTCGGTATTTTCAACTTGAAAAAACCTGACGAGAACCTGAAATGATAAAAAATTCGTAAAATAATGATTTATAATTACAATATTTATTATTTTTAAAATTATTTGAGGTTATATTATTTTTTTTACGTGCTATTAATTATTTTTGATTTTTGTTAATTCTGTTGCAATCTATTTATGTAAGAAATTTATTTTTGGAAACGAACAGCATGAAATGAAGTTACATGATATTTAGAAAGCCTTTAACGAAAACGTTTTTAATTATGATTATTTGATAGCATGTAAAAAAAAAAATATATTTAATCTCAAACAATTTTAAAAAATTCAATTTTATCTTTTTTTAAATTAATTATTGCACTGATAAAACTATTTTAAATACAAATCATTATTTAAAATTGTTTTTATCATTTCAGGTTTTCGTCAGGTTTTTTTTCATAAATACTAATACCGCGGAAAAAGAAATGGCTGCGTTTGAATGTGAATTTAATTAATTATAAAATATTTGGAAATTAAAAACAAGAAAATAGAAATCCCAGATGCTTCACAAGTTCATAATTAAATTTTGAGAATTTTAGGTACATTGGAAAAAGAAATATATAAAAGAAATAAAAAGATTTGCAGTCGCCTGATTTGTTTGAGTCAGGACCATTTTAGGACCATTTTAGAAAAATAATCCTTAATTACGTATTTCGAAAAAGTATCTTAGATTATTTGAAATAAATTTCTTCAAATTATCGTCAATATTAAGTTTTACAATTCTTTATTTCGTTGGAATAAAGAATTTACTATAATACACAAACATGAACTACTTTGATATAAACGTTATCTTCAAAAAGCGTGTTTCCTGTTTCTTCAGATGGTAAGTAATAATTTTTTGTCTCTTCTTTCCACTTGTTGAGTCAGTGAATAACTGAATTACATAGTTCATTGTGAGAGATGATCTTCTTACAAAAGACAGGTCTTTTCTACGGAAGAATACAATTTCATAATCGGTTATGTCTCAGGCTACTGTGGGAAAAAAATGGAATAAAAAAACAACAACAAATACCGTAATAACAAATGATTAAAAAAAATAGTCTGTAGTTCATGATAACAATGTCATTTTAAATACACATTTTTTATGCATTTACTTAATATTTACCTCTTATAATTCTGATCTAAATAAAACTTTGATTAAATCGTAATAACATTTTTATAACTTATGAGTGTACAATAACTTTATAACGTATACAGTATGTACAGTATAATTTAATCAAACGATGGAAAATTAACTATAAAAGGTTCTTAAATTTCATATTAGGGGAAAGTGGAGTAACAGTATTGATTTAATTGCTATTCAGTTTACTTTAACTAAAAAGTACCCGTACAATCCTAATAATTTTAGCTCTATCTTCCTTTGCTTTTAGTCAATTTCTTCACATAGAGTATTAAGTTAAATTAAATAATAACCTTCAGAGTTATCTGTTCAGCTTCACTTCTTTTCTGAATGAATGAATGATTTTTTTTTTGTAATGTGCATCTATAAGAAAAGACTCCAAGAAAAAAATAAATTCTAGAACGATGATGTTCTTTCCTGCATATCTAAATTACAAGAAAAAGTATCGGTATGTAAATGAAGATATTAGGACAGAAAATCAGGAAAAGCAACTTTTTCTGCCTCGTTTAAGACAAATGAATGACAAAAACGAAAAAAAAAAAATGGAAAAAGGGGCCATTTAAGCTAACTTACTCAATGGCCCTGGCATTTCGAACACTTATATTGCATTTCTTACTATAAATTCCAAATATCACAGTTTGAACTTTGGTTTTCTATATTATGACTCCATTTTGTAGAGGAAAAAAAATAATTTTGAAGTGTCATTTGTTATAATTCAAAGTATGTTTTCTAGGTATTTTTGTAATCTAGATTCTTCCAAATCAAACGACTTTACAAATATATTTAAAAGGTTCTCCTGAAACTCTCTGCTTGTAGCCTCGTTAAGAATTTTGGAGAAATCTGCTGTCCTACTCATACCATTCTCAAAAAATTGTATAGTTTGTAAACCTAAAAATGTAATTGATAATCAATAAGAACATAGATTATGTTAAAGGTTTTTTTTGTTTTGTTTTTTTAATTGTGTAGAAATAGTTCTTTTGCCTTTCTAATTTCATGCACAGCAAAAAACTAGCATTTTTAACATTGCTCAGTAGGCCATTTAAATCCCAAACATTCACAATCCACAACATTGATTTGATCATCATATCCTGTACTGGGATAGAAGTACACCACTATGACCGATACCACTAAAAATACTATCAATTACTTTAAAAAAAATACCAAGGTATTTTAATTATGAAAAGTGATAAATACAAGCTCATTTCTTGAGACTGAGGCTTGGATTTGAATTTAAGTGAAACGTTATTGAGATACTTACTATACTTACTACATTTACAATGAGAAAACGGAAATTTCATTGGTATAGAATATAAAAAATAGATAGAAATGAATTTTTCTAGGGAAATCGGAGGAAATAGTTGATGAAGATTATAAATAAACAATTATACAATGTTCTTCCTCAGAAACGTAACAAGATTTTGTTTCTTGTTTACCAGAACAAAAAATATCCTGATTTGTCACATGTTCTACATTATATATTTATCTATTTATATTAAACTTACTTTAAAATTCATTCGATGCATCAATTTATAAACTTGTTTGTCATATTCTTTTGAATCAAAACAAAAACAAAAGAAAATTGGGATATTCAACTGAATTGTTTCTAAATTGGCATAATACTGATTTATATTGATATTTAAAAACGAAAACAAAATAAACTTTCGTTTTTACTAGACACTGAAATACACCCACAACTAATTTCAATGTTGTATTACTAATGTTACTAATTCGAAAATAGTTTAGTAGGTTTTTCTCGGCCTTACTTTTTTTATACTGTTTCTTGAAAAAGAATCAATTGTAAAAGTGAAATGATGTAAAATGAATTTCTTACCGACACGATGATCTCATGAGGAGGGAAAACACAGTGTAATTCAGCATCAGTTGGAGTCGGATAAGTAACTGTTCCAAAGCCTAGACTAATCCCTTGAGGATATAGATTAGAACTGATCTGCAGGGGATAAACATAACGAGGATAAACAAATGTTGTTCCATGAGTATCAGGAATGATGAGAGATGCAATGACAACAACACAGAACGACAACGCTGTAGGGTCCATGTCCTTGAAGTATCAGTGTGAGTCGTCTTTAAATACATTTGCCGAAGGATGTTCACTTGGTGACAAAGGAAGGAAGTGAGAGCACAGTCCCCAAGGAAAAAACCACTCACGCAACAGATTTCTCTTTCATAAACATTCAAATAAACGGTATAGGAAGGACGAGTGATGTGTTTAAGGATGGCTGCACATCGGACCATCTGTATATTCGAACTGGATGGTGGCCAATCATTGTATCATTAAGGCGACGTTTACAATCCGTCAACTTAATTACATATCTAGTGAGAACTACCGTGATTTATTGCTTTGTTTTGATACGGAAGACAGTAGTAGAATTATTTTTTTTTTAAGAGAATATGTGAAACCAAGTTCTTTTGGAACGATACATTAGCAGCTAAACAAATCATTCCAAATCTTCCATTTTTCTTTTCTTTCCTTTTTTTCTTTTGGAGTGAGGTAATAGGGGTAGATATTGATAAAAATAAATAATTTAAGAAAATAACATGTATTAAAATATGCGTAAGTAATTGTGTAATGTTTACATTTAATTTTCTTTTAAATGCTTTGATATCACGTAAACAGACAGTTTGTCTACTTCTTCTAACTCCCTAAATAATGGGTAATAATGGACATGTTTTTCATGTCTGGCCTGTAAACAAACATCAGCGATCTAACATAATAAAGAATATCATCATTACTTTTCCTCACTATGATATTCATGAACCACAAAATAAATAATAGCTATTTAAATACTTATCAAGAAGTTCCTTAAAACTTAAAAGCTAGTATTTTTTTTTAAAATCATGAAAATAACAAGGAAAAATAATTGTAAATTATAGTAACTTCCAAATAAAAACTGAAATTTTCTGTTTTCAAGCTTAATTAAATTTGTAAATGCCTAACTCTAATTCATTTTATCATATTAAAGCCGTACAAATTTAAAATGCATTATTAGATGTAAAGAAATTTATTGTTTGCAGTAAATGAGTTTATTTTTGTCATCTTCAAATAGAAATTTCTTTACAACAATCCACATGGAAACATTTTAAAATCTAAAAATAAGATTTGATCTTGTTCGTAAAGAAGCATGCTAAGTTTTAAGAAGGTAGATTTACTGGTTTGGAAGTTATAGTCTGGAAGGAGGACACATTCATACTGGATTTTCACAGGATTTTGACTCCAATGAAAATTCATTAAATCCCAACATACTTTGGGATTAAGTTAAGAAACAAACTAACTAATAAAATTGAATAAATATAAAAAAAATTGTTGTGTGTTCTTTATTACATTTAATTATCTGAGTAAAGTTAATTGGCATTACAGTACTTGAAAGTGAAGATTAAAAAGAAAAATTGAATGGATTGATTATTTGCAGATGCTTCAAAATAGAAAAAAAAAAAAAAATGTTTTTTTTGAAAGCTATTATTGATGAAGACGCCATTGAAACGTTTCAGCTAACACAGAACCCTTCAGAATGAGATTAGAATCTTACCTTGCTGAATTTTTAGCAATTTATATGTTTTCGATTTATTTTTTTAAATTTAAACAGAAGATGAATTTGTTCCTCCTCTGGGAATCAAACCCAAGAAAGAAACATGTTATATTCATATTTTAAAAATACACCATTACCATTATTAAATAAACACTGGAATAAATTACGTTAATACAGTTTTAGAATAACCTTGGAAATCAGTACAGTAGAACATTAGACAACTACAATGGGAAATGACTCAAACGTTTTCCCTACAAAATCTCACTGCACCCCTGGCTGATTTCACGGCACCCTTAAGTGCCGCGCACAACGTTTGAGAATCACTGGTCTAGAGACTGAACTGTGTAATGATAGCTAAAGATTGATAATTGAAAAACATTCTCAGTGAGGTTTTTTTTTTTTAATGGAAAATAAATTGCTTATTTTTTTCCCACCTTTTGCATTTTGGATTTTTTGCAGAGACAGATATATGTATGAGATATTTCTTCAAAATTGTTTGATCCCTTGATAGATCACCCATGAGTACTGAAGCCTAAGAAAATTGGTTGATATCATATTCATTAACTTAAGTCTGTATCAAATAAATAAAATATATAAATTATTTTAAGAAAAAAAAATATAAAAATGCACATAAATGAACAAAGATTCTCATACCCTAAGCTATCATGTAGGAAATCTGGGACACTTGTTTCAGCCTTATTACACTTCTTCAGCCAAATTTATATTTGATGAGACGAAGACAAAGTTAAGGTTGCCATTTCAGCTCCCCGAAGTGGACACAACAATGATAAATTACCTTGCACCGCACGGCCACAAAATCTGGCTGAAATAAACCTTTGTTTATTTCTTAATTAATTTTTTCTTAATCATTATGGATGTACGTTAATTTTTTTTCTTTATAAATTATTTTTCATGTTGTTTCGTCATGTGCTCGCATAGGTCTCAGAGAATCATGCAATAAAATACATTCACGGATACTCTGGCAACGGAAATATGCCAAACTTTCTAGTGATCGCCTGAAGAAGAAGGAAAAAAAAGGGGAAAAAGGCATTAACAACTGAAGTTTTGATATTTTCGAACTTTAATTCTGTAACTTCTGATGACGTAGTGGGCCCGGTAGCCGAGTGGGTAAGGGCGCTTGGCTGAGGGTTGGAGGTAGCGCGGGTTCGATTTCCGGCCTCGGCGGAGGACGGGAATTTTTCCACGCTCCTTTGTCCGCCAAACGGGTCCTAGGGTCCACCCAGCCCTCTGTAGAATGGGTACCGGGAGTTAAAGGTACCGGGAGTTAAAGGTGGGCGGGCGA
Organism: Thereuonema tuberculata; assembly: GCA_023159025.1. Taxonomy (NCBI): domain Eukaryota; kingdom Metazoa; phylum Arthropoda; class Chilopoda; order Scutigeromorpha; family Scutigeridae; genus Thereuonema; species Thereuonema tuberculata. The sequence goes on from JAFIDM010009631.1 coordinate 28,463,616, forward strand.
CGGGCCCCGTCCTCATCTTTGTTCCGTAGGTTACGTTTACTGGATAAATTGAAACTAATATAATAAATAAAGAATTGCCTCCTTCAAGGAAAGCTGTTTTAATACAAAGAAAAAACAATGAAAATCAAAGAACGAGGAGTAGCATTCGAGAAAATGTATGTGACTCCCGAAGAAGATCGAACCTGATTCCTTCATCTGTAGGCATGTGATTATCGTGGCTTATATAGAAGGTTACATCCTATTTCTTTTTTTGGTTGGACAGTGAGCATCCTTATTGAGTCTCCTTCTCGAAATAAAGCCCGTGTTTGAATTACATTATTTGTTCCTCTGTGAATTGAGATATTTCGTTCAATATTTGATTTAGAGCTATACTTAAACAAAAGATATCCTTTTTATGAATTTTGTTAGGGAAACAGTATTTTAAAACGCCAGGGCATTTAAGGGTATTCAAAAGCAGCATTAAGTTAATTCTAATTGTTTGTTTTTATAATATTATTTGGAATTACAAAATCTTGTTGTCCAAATCGTTATACGAAAATTTAAATAAAAGTTAATTTTCCAGCTCAATTAAAGTTAATCGTTTTCAAATTTTGATCTAATTTATTTAACGATGCTTTTGCATGTCAGGCATATGCAGACAACCTTAGAGCACAATGGCGCAATCTTGATTTTTGCATTTTTTTTCTGTACAGTGATTCTATCTTGACTTCTGACGAATTTCTCACAGTCAACTTCGATCACATTCTGTAGTCGCCAAATAACGACAAACGGATATCAGATTCAGATTCCCTACGAGAAGGTAACTGACATAAAAAATAGACTTAAAAAATGGATACTTTAAGTATTGTTTTCTTAGTAGGTCTTTGAAAATTTCAATTGAAGATAGAATGTTTTTTTATATCTTGTAGCAGTCAAGGAATGAGAGGGAAAAAGAAAGACAGATACTTCAGAGTTTGGATATCCATCTAATACACGTTAAATAAAGTAAAGTTTCTTTAAATATTCCCTCACCTTCAAAAGTGGTTACTTACGATTCCGATCTGAACTGAAAATTTCTAAGAAGTTTAATCTAAATGAGGGATAAATGAGGAAAATGAGAGATAATTTGATTGCAGAAAATAAAATTAAGTTTTATTTAAGCGATTAATTATTAAGTAATAATTAATTCATGTAATAATTAAATTTTTAATTATTGAATGACTCATTATTTTTCAAAACTTATCAAATCACTTCTATTTGAGAATTAATAAAAGAAATCCTAACATGTTTTTCATCTGAATTAATTTTTTTCTACAAAACCAATCGTCTTTTCTCGAATATTCAGGTACTCCGTAATTACAGGACAGGGGGACTTTTTTTTTTCAACTTCCACGAATTTTATAATAGCCAGGATTTTCTTTTCTTTCTCTTTCTGTCTACAATGGAAAGACTTCTCTCATTATTATATAGTGTGGGATAACATAATTATAGGTCAGACTACAAAGAGCTTTATTTTTTCAATCGTTTTGAAATCTCATCATGTCATTACGACAAAAGATACCACTTTTTCAGTTTTATTTTTTTTCTTCAAATGATTATGCTGAAATTTCATAAAAACGTGAAACTATTATAGCAAGCATTCTTGTTTTTTTTTGTATTTGTATTACTAAACTATTAAAGTTTAAAAATTTCGTTAATTTTAGGAACTCAGTAAATGAATATGAAAATGATCATAGATTTGATAATCTATGTCCGCAATAACGGAAATTTGCATGCGCGTTGCCAAGCAACAAATTTCCGATTGTTACAAATTGATTTCAATATTCTATTGCATGTATCTCTTTAGTGTTGAGAAATGAAGAGAAGACATACACATATTAAAATATAATATATTAACTAGTACATACCCTATCGATTTAGGTAATATCTTATTATCTTTCTCAAGTGAGAGAATAACATGTCCAAATAATAGATAAATTCAAATACAGTAGAGCCCCGATTATCCGCGAGTGCTGGGAAAAATTTATTTAATTACGAACCTCAAAAAAATCAATTTTAATCCAAGCCAACAACAGGGAAAATACAATAGGCCCTACAGTGCGAAGGTCGAAAATTACTGACAGGTTTATTGTGCATCGTGATGCTATAGGCCTCCTCGGAATTTGTGGATGCAAACGTAGAGCAAAGGTTTCTGCTTTACTGTACATATTTTAAAAGTTTTATGTTTTTTTTTATACAATAAAACGTAGTTTTTAATGGTGAAATATTTTTTTTTCGTGTTTACATTTCATTTTTAGTCTTTTTTCGGGTTATCCGTGATTTTCGTTATCCGCGAAGCCCTTGCCACCCAATTCCGCGGATAATCGGGGTTCTACTGTAGTAAAATAAAAACGAACATATAAGGCATTAAGAAAGATAATCAGTAATAGATATTCAATTACAACATGAAGTTACATAACAATCTTTTCTTAAAAATGTAATTATTATTTTTCTTTATTAACCTAAGAATGTGAGATTTATCGAATCAGTCGTTTTGTGTGTCTCCGTAGTAACTTTTGAACCAGTGAAAGCATCTTCTTGTAACTTGATATGCATATTGAAGGAATAGAAACGAATTAAATTTTATATGTGAAATCCTTTCCAAGTAGGTTCTTGTCGAGAATTTAGAGGAAGAAGGTAACAAAACTAGCCATAGAAAAGCATTGGAAACTAAACAATGGATGTCTGATTATATGATTAAAAATAATGCGATTTAGGCAATGTAAGTAAGGAATGCGAATTTCATTCAGAAAATTTGTAGGGTTTGTATTCAGTAGATGTTGGATTTGAAAATAAATGAAGGCTTTCCTTTTGCTTTTAAAAAAAGTAGGAAAAATGCTACAATTGAATCAAAACAAATTCATTTTATTTCTTTAACAGTTGTATTCTAGAAATTTCATTTCATTTCATTACAGAAATCATTTAAAACAGTGGTTCATAGCCTTTTTTTTTTTTTTTTGGTTGAACTTTTCCGACAAAATATGTTTATCACGACCTCTCCAGCAAAAAAATACACATACATACATCAATAAATAAAATAAAATAAAAATAAAATAAAATTCAGCTAAAGAATTGGTAATAAGACGTTGTTAAACTGAATACAATCTGGTTATTTTTATATGGTAAGATATCTTTTTATTCCACCATCTTAGCCTCCGAAATTTACATTGTTTAAAAGCCCTTTTGTTTCATAATTATTATCACTTATTATTTTTTCAAAATTTTATTTATTAATAATAATTAGAAAATACCAAACGACACTGAAATAAAATAGTTTATATACATGTAAAAAATATATATACTGGTATTCAAATAATATTTATTCTTGGGCCGAAACTTTCTCTTAGTCAGTTCGTTCCTAACTAAGAGGGAAGATCAGAAAACGTGATTAAATGCCGATTCTGCGCATTATGTTGATAGTTTTTGAGCTATTATTATTTATTTAATATTTATTTTTTTCTATTTCTGTTCTTTTCTCTATCCTTCCCTCCATGATTGATATCTGATCTTTCCCGCCACTGGCGTAAAGTAATAAATTATCTATACAAAATACATTACTGTAAATTATATAATTATAATTATTATAGAATAAATAAAAATAAATGTGTAAATACATAGATAGATGTAGGTATTAACAAACCGAAACAAACAAACTACATTTAAAATTGATAATATTGGAACATCTTCATAAAAATATTCTTCATCATCCGAGTTGGGATCGAGGATACCAACAAAATAAATGAAAATTCACCTTTTTTTTCCTCCCTCTGAATTCTTTGTCTCTCTCTATCTCTTACAAAATAGAAATGACTGTTGTGTCTTCAATGCTGCAATTTAACATTGCAAAAATATCACGTGTGTTCCTACATGAAAATATATAATTCTATCTTGTACACTGATTAGAAAATGAAAATTAATCTAGATTTATTAATATTTCTTTTACGTTAGAGTAGGGCAACTTTTTTGTGTCACTTTTAAGAGCAAAATATTAACAAACTGTTTCTAATTTTGGAGCGGTATTTTCTTCAAATCTACTGATATCAAAAACCCATTTCATGAATGTTTGGGATACAAGAACAAATAAATTTTTGCTTAGAAGTTGAAGAATCACAAGTTTCTCTCTGTACTTGAAGTCAGTCCTTGAAATTTACGAAACGAGAGGGTTCTATGGTAGAGAGACTTCAATCCTTACAGTACAAGTATTTTCTATAATTAGCGTTGATCTGTTCTTTTAGTTTCAGGAAATTTCCCGTGACATAATATCCGCATGTAAATATCCCCTTCGTTATTACAGCATTGGAAACCTTGTAGTTCAAGTTAAATTTCCTTTAATGTAATTTGAATATTTATGAAACAATAAAAGAATCCTTCATCTGTCCTTGCAGTGACAACTTCATTGACCTGATTTATTCAGCGTAAATCCTTTCTAACAGCTCTTCTGTCACACCACTGCTCTCTTCTGCCTCTCAAGTGGACATTTGAAATTCCTTTGCCTACTAAAACTTCCGTTCTCTGTATTTTAATGACTTTTAATGACTTATATTTTCAAGTTCAGTTTTTAAATTATTTCAAAGTATACATTACTAAAGACTGGTGATGCAAGAGTCACTAGACAGGCAGAGCTTTTTGTGGATTCAAAAACAAGCATTTAAGCTTTACACTGAAATATAATTGGATTTACTAAAAAAATAAAAATACAGTAGAGTCCCGATTATCCGAGTTAATGTGGACCAAGACTAACTCGGTTAAAGCGAAAATTGTAAATAAAATAAATCGGGTAGGTTTAAATGTATATTTTAACAAATATAAAAGTTTTTACAGATACACTATATGCAATTCATATTGTTACGATAATTAAAGAGTTCTTTTACTTAAAAAAGTCCTTACTTGTTTTTTTGTTTTACGTTACTTTGGCGTTTTTCTGTAGCAATGTTTTGCCATTTTTTTTAGGGATAACAGGATTGCTGGTGTCGCTTCTTGTTGTTGTTCTATATATTCAATAGCACTTTCGATAGCTTTTAGTCCATCTGTATGGGAGATTTTCATTGTCATTGTCTTCATCATCAACGCTAGATTCATTTTCCTTATTGACGATCATTTCATCTGTAATGTCTTGTTTTTCGTCAGCCTTTATCTAGACACGTACATCCTCTTCGTTGATTGATGAGATCAAGCTCAGAATTTTTTTCGGTTTAAAAATGGAAAATGTAGAACGAAAAACAAAAAAAATCCTAGAAATATTTGATAGCTCGGTTAAAGCGGAAACTCGGATAATCGGGGCTAGGATAATCGGGGTTTTACTGTTGTAAATAAAAATAGAAAGTTATTAAATCTCATCCCTAAAACAAATAAAATGGATAGATTAAAACTAAAAAACAGCTAAATAAATAAAAAGGTAAATAAAAGGGAATTTAATTTATCTTTCAACTTTTCAATGCTTTTACATTATCAATAATGAATATTGATTCAAAATTTAAAATCAAATGGCAGAGGTATTTTGTCAAAATCTAATGGGACTGAATTAGAAAAAGGAATTTAAGTGAACAATAAAATAAAAGGTAATTTAACAAATCTTCGCTACAAAGAATGGGTTACTCCATATTCTTCATTTTTACTAGAAACAGCTCAAAACTTCTCCAACATTTTTGTAAAATTAATAAATTTTCAATTAGCTGGTTAGAAATAAGTGTTTGTATTAATTCTATTTCAAAGCTTTCTGTCTAAACATGCAAAATATGGTCTTAGCAGAGTAGGCCTATTTTCTTCGTTAAGGTTGTTGTGATACAGATCGTGCCGTCATACGTCGACGGCCAAGGTTCTGTACTAGTAAAACACCGGAAAATTATAAAGAAAAAGTAACAATTACAAACTGTTTCTAAGAGCTAAATTATAATTAACTGCAGTTAGTTTCACATGTTCGCAACTAAGCTATTTTTTTATGGCTTTTTGCTTCAGACTACTGCAATTACATGAAAAGATACCATTGAAAACCTATTTTTTAATATATATTCATTAATAAAATATTAATATTAACAACTCAATTACATTGTTTTTTGACATGACGTATATCATTAGTCTATCAATAAGATTGTTTTAGTATATACTAATAACGGATAAATTACGTTTGAACTAAAGTTGTGAATGTGACGCATATATGCACGTCAAGAATCGGATTTAAAGACATCACAAGACATATATATATGTCATTAGTAGTGAACGTGTTCAGTCAACTGATCTTTCTTGAAATCTTTCGCTAATTCAAAGCGTCGATAAATATTAAAAATAAAAATAGATTCATATTTTGTTGTTGTTGTTGTTTTTTAATTTTCTTTACAATGACTTAAATTATTGTTTAATGTTTATAAAACACATGTTTTCATTAAGACAGAAAACAGAAATTTAAAAATAATTAAGCATAAAAGCAAATTTTTCTGTACACATTATTTTATTTTAATATTAATTTCTTTTTCTGTAGCAAAAAGGAAAGATAAACCTCTAATTGCCATAGGTTTATACTTCTTTAATCAGTAAGGTATTTTTTTTTCCATATCATCATTTTCCATTGTGTAAATTTTTAGTTCGTTTGGTGAAAACATCTGTTATTTTGTCATGTTTGTGTTTCTCATAAGAAATAAGTCAACTGATTAATGAAATTTTATAGTTAAGTGCTTTTTATTATTTAATCGGCAAAATCTAGTTTGGTTTAATTCTACGTTCATGAGTAGCCCAATATTGAAAACATACTCAATTTACAATCTGCCATATTTCTTATCTTGTCAGAATTATTGATATATTCTTACTAATGAATGCTTGTAACGATCCTCTTCTAATGTAAGTGATGCCGAACTGATTAATCAACAATCTTAGTCAATGCGCCCCAGATTCTGCCTTCCCCATCTGATATTCTTCAAACTTCTGACGTAACAGCTGAATATTTTTATAGGACCTCATGAAAGACTACTTTTTTTATCTTTACAAGCTTTCAGTCCTTAAATACAGTATTTGTTCTATTTTGTCTGAGTTGACTAGTCTTTACATAATACAAATCCCAGGTTTGTATTTTCTTATTATTATTTATGGAATGAGGTATTTTATAGACTCGAACTCGAAAGCAGAATGTTTTTTATCTTTCTGCAACGATTGATGCTAAGACGAAAAACTTTCTGCAGGTGCAGAAAAAAATTAAACTTTTTTTTCGTTTATGTCCCGCAAAAAACGAATCTTCAAATCGACAACCAAAAAAAAAAAAAAAAACGGAATCTCCGAATCGACAACCAAAAAAAAACAAAAAACAAAAACGGAATTTCGAAATCGACAACCAAAAAAAAACAAAAAAAAACCGAATCTCCGAATCCGTGATCGACGTCTTGCCCACCCCTGTTCTATACGATCTGCAGATGTATATCTTTCTGCAACCCTCAGTTTCGTTCTGCGACATTGTCGCGCTGTCGCTTGATATTCTGCTTTGGGATACTCGAACCACTATTTAAAAAAGTTTTAGTGAATGAAATAGCAATTAGATATTACTGTAGGTAAGCATTGAGGTTTCTTTTTGATAAAGATAATTTTGTCTGACATTTGAAGTACTTTTTAGCCGTAGAACCACAGTGTGCATTTTGTTGGATGGAATCATATGTTGGGAATATATATGACCCACATCATTAAATACATTAAAGACATCATTTATTTAATAAATGAAAACAATAGTAATAACAAAATATTCTCTTAATACAAACAAATCTCAATTTTTAATTTGTTTTCTATTTTTTCTAGATTTAATTTAAAAATAAAACAGACTTATTTATTATAATTATTACAAACAAATGATAAAACTTGATAAAAGAGTGCTACACATAAATTCAAGTACTACACATTGTTGTTTTAAAATACTGTTTCTGTGTAAAATAGTACCAAAAAAGGTTTGGGATTATTATACTTTTTTCATTTTTCATTTTTCAAAAATCACTATTTATAAGGAATAATCGTCATTCTTAGCTAAAACTTTGTTAATAGTCTGAATTCATTCATTCATTCATTTTTTCGTTTGATTTTATCATAGTCCTGTTAGGAAGCATTTGTATAGCTTCCTATGGACAGGTGCTGCCGTTGAACACAGCACATATATACATATGTGTATGTATATATAAAAAATATATATGTACATATAAAATATACATATTGATATATTTGAGTTATTAGTTGCATGTTATACATTTTTGGCCAGCCGTGGCGGCCAGTGCGCCAGTACCTGGGTTCGAATCCCGGCAGTGGCATGGCTGTTTCAATTTCCTTTCCTGTGTTGTCCAGCCTCTTCTTCACTTTCTCTTCGGTCTGACGTCATTCCTTAATGGCGTCCTGGGGAAGGCCACGGGAAACCACCCCAGTATCTTTCCCTTGAAATTCTAGGGAGTCTGCTAGGGGTTCGCCATCTTGGGAACACTAGCGCTCCCTGGAACACGGAGGCTTCGGCTACGAAGCGCGCACTTCGGTGCGTATCGGCCATACATACCATACATATACATTTTTGAGAAAAGTAAAAGGACTAAACTTATATGTTACAAGTGAGTTGCCCTGCTGAAACCATGTGAAAATATTTTAATGAGGTGACGTCCAGTACCATAACGACATCAACGAATTAACAGGAAACACCATAGTAAGCAAATGCACGTTGGGCGTTGGTTACTTGCGGCGATGAAAGCCTGGTCCATGTATATAAGGTTTTAGAAAGGCCTTGACTCAAGAGAATTAGGAAAATGTAATTAATGTATAACAATAAGTGATAATAAATACTTAGGGCTAGATTTAAATTTAAAAAAAATTAAAAGCTTTTGAATAAAATAAAATAGGATGAGATTTAAATAAAATAAAAGAAAAGAAAAACAAACTTTTATCAAATTTGTTTAAGATTAATTTATTGTTAAATAAATGTCTTTTCTTGTTTTTTTTTGCTATTAATCTCATATGAATTTTTGGGACAAAACAAAAAACAGTGAGATCTATAGATTAAAAATAAAAATAAAATTACAAATTATTAATTTTTTAATTTAATGAATAAAAATAAAAATAAAATAAGGTAAAGTAAACTGAAATGAATAAAACAATTAAAAAATTAAAAAGTATTAAAAATAATTAAAAATTAAAAAATAAAAATTAAAATTAAAAATTAAAAAATTAAAAAAAAATTAAAATAAAAATAAAAATTTACAAAGAGTCTTTGCCAGGGTTTCTAAAGTTGTTTGGTCCTGCTCTCATTCCTCTTTTTCTTCTTCCTAATACTATATTTAGCTGAACAGATAAACAGTCATTATAGCCGTATGACAACTGCAAAATAGGGATGGATTCGATGCAATTCCTTTTGAAAATAGAAAAAGACAACAACAGCAGTGAGTGGGAGGAACCAAAACAATAGTTCTTACATATTACCACAAATAATCAATTTATCAATTATTATAGACGATTTTGTAGTTGTATTTACAATTGGGACCTAACACACTAAAAAAAAAAACATTTTAAAAAATCTTCATTAGATGTTGCGGGGTTCGGGCCCCGCAACTTGTAATTAAGATTTTGTAAAACATATTTTTTTTTTAAGTGTGTTAGTTCTCAATTGTAAAGAGTAATTAAACACACTTATATAATGCAAAATGACTTTTGTGTAGTTGTATGGAAAGCAATAATATAGCCATACACCTGAGTAAAATAACTGACATATTTATACAATATAAAAGGTTATAACGTTTCGCTGTCGAGAGACAGCCTTATCAAGTAGACGAGCACAAGAACTAAGATTTATAATTTATACAAAAATATGTTCACAAAAGAGAAGTGTAATGATTGTTCGCATGCGGGTTAAACAACGCTGTTTGTTAAACAACAAACAAAATAAATGAAAGCTGAAAGAGAAAGTTATTAAATCATTAAATAACTAATTCTATCGATTCCCTTACAAATTGTTGTAAATTAGAACAAATATCTTTATATAATTTTAAATAAAAAAAAATTTAAGGCTTTTAAAAAAAAAAAAAAATTAAGGTTTCTATTTTATTTAATGGCTAAAATTAGGTTTATACCATTTAAGAAATA
>JAFIDM010009631.1:28474534-28501683 GCA_023159025.1 Thereuonema tuberculata
GTATGCTCCACAGAGTATCAACTGGGTTCATGTCAGGAGATTGGCTCGGCCAAGGAAGCTTTTTGATCCCATTCTTAGTCGGTCATTATTGAGTCCTTTTCACTGTGTGGCATGGAGCCCCATCTTCCATGAAAAAAAAATCATTTTTCGTTATGTTATCGTGTGAATACATCGGAAGTAGTCCTCGCTTAAGTATTTCGATGTATTTTTCAGAGTTTATGGTTCCAACACATTCGATCAGCTCAGAACGACCATTGCTGGTGATAGCTCTCCATATCATTACCGAGACACCGCCATGTCGTTAGGTCGGCCGGGACGAGAATCTGTTGATTCTTTTCCTTGGCTTTTGAATTGCCCTATAATTATATTAACAGTAGCAAGAGGAATTTGAAGATTTTCAGTAATTTTTCGCTGGCTAAGACCAGTCTCAGATTGCCCATTAATACGACCTCTTTGAAAATCTGACAGTTCTGCTGAATTTCTTGTACGTGGCATGGTTACTTTCCGCAAATGTTTAATATAATGGCACCTGGAATGAAAAAAATCATTTCATTGGAAATTCTACACCGCTGACAACATATTAAGACGCTTAGATCAAAAAGTTAGAAAAGTCAAGGTGTCTATTTACTTCTTGCATGTTTGTGTATAGATGGAGATCATTTATATTAACTTAAACTCGAAAGTTAAATCGGCCACGTATCATCGATAAAAACATTTCAAAAATTTTACCAAGTAAAGATGTAATCTACTGTAAATAACAATCAAGAAGTATGATCCTACCCTAACCAAATATATTGCTTTTGTTATTGTTTTGAAATTTACTTTTAAATAAAATTAAGAGCTCTAGTGATACAATTTCTTAGATATTTACGCTTTTGGTTGCATACTTTAATTATAATCGCAAAACTTTGTTTTTAATAACTTAATTCATTGGAAGTTTCATAAGAAAAAAATTTGATGACCGAATTGCACTTTTTATTTGCATAAAATCATAATTTTTGCTAACAATCATTATAAACTTAAGTAATCAACATTTAAATACTTCTAAAACATTTTTTTCATGTAAGGCTTAAGTATTTTTTGTTTTTCTAATACAGTAGAACCTCATTATAACGGACCTTATTATAACGGACGTCGCTTATAACGGACAGTTTTACAAAAAAATTGTAATAATAATAAAGGATGCTAATTTTTATCTGACGAGTTTTACATTTCCAAGCAAGCGATTAAACACTGATCGAACAAACCCAGCATAAAATAAATTATTTTTTCAAACCAATGAATGTAAACAATCAACATGAACCAGGAGGTTCTTGTTCTAAAGATTAATGCAGTGTATATGTACATATCTTTTTCAATTCAACCTATTATGTTGAAGGCTGTTTTTTTATTTGATATATAATAAACACTTTTTATATCTAACTATTGTACTTTCATTGATGTACACCCTGCTGCATTACACCCCTATAAGAATTATTTGTTATAAACCGGACTTTCATTAAAAGGGACAACCTTCAGCCCCTATTAGTCCGTTATAATGAGGTTCTACTGTACTGAGAAATTGGCGCAAAAGGTACTAATTGATTTCCTTTTACCCTCGAAAGGGTTTGTTATTTTTTTTTTCTTTCTTGTGGTGACCAAACTGCTGCGCAAGGTTTTGTATTCCACATTTTGTTCTTATTAAAAGTTGAGACCAATGTTCATTTCTTGACATATCAAGACAGCCTGATATCTCAAGACAGACAAGAGATTAATTAGTAGTTAATAAATAATTTACGGTCAGCACAAATTCTATTTTGTTGGTTAAGGCGTGGTGACAGCACTTTTATAATGGGTTGCTTAGCTTGGCTTCTCCAGTGCGTCTGAGAACGATTGCCGGAATTGCCAATTAAAAAATGTAACGGTTTTGATTTTGAAATGTTTGTATTTTAATCTCTATGAGCGTTTTTCATTGTAAAACTTTAGGTCGTAATATTGACACAAGTTAAAATTGTTCACGAGAATTTTTTTATAACCGTCAGGGCTTTATTATTCAACTCAACTCAATTGCATATCTCATCAACACTATGACTTCGCAATAGGGTCAATCCAAAACGGTCCAGAAAACATTAAATTGGTTGCTAGACCATTTTAAAAAAAATATATTTTTTTACTGTTGTTACCCCTATGCATGAGTACTTCAAAACAGGCGTTATTTTTTTTTTTATTTGACTTCGTTTAAATAGGCGTCCATTGTTGTGTTTTGGTTCCGGCATTTTTGGCCATTGCAGACAGTTGCGATAAATTTGATATCTCAGCTAAACAAAATGATAGAAAGCTGCGGTAAAAAACATTATTTTCAGCACATTTCACGCTACATTTTATGTCCTATACCTTTTTACCATATTTCTAATGCAAATGGCTGAAATTTAGAACCGAAACTGATATTCGCTTTTGAACAAAAATCAAAGTTACGGGGTTTTTTTCATCCCAAGGTTACATCCCAAGGTTTAGCAAAAAATATTTCAGCTCTGTTACTGAGTTCCTAATTTAGTTATAGCTCTTGAAAATGCTCGTTTTTGATTTTTTTCAAGGTTTGAGCCCCAATATCTCTGGTAGGAACCTAATAAAAATTTGATATTTACAGTATAAAGAGAACTTTATCAGAGCTAACTGTGAAAAAAATTTTGAGTTTGATATTTGATTTAGCTACCTGGGTTAGATACATAGATATCTAACTCAAATATCAAACTCATAATTTTTTTCACAGTTACCTCTCATAAAGTTCTCTTTATACTGTAAATATCAAATTTTTATTAAGTCCCCCACCAGAGATATTGGTACTGAAACTGTGAAAAAAATGAAAAAACGAGCATTTTCAAGAGCTATAACTAAATTAGGAAGCCAGTAACAGAAGTGAAATACTTTTTGCCAAACCTTTGGATATATATCTTTTCTCAAAAAAATGTATAGTTTTGCTATTTCATTCCTTCCTGCTAAAAAAAAACCCGTAGGCCTAACTTTGATTTTTGTTCAAAAGCGAATATCAGTTTCGGTTCTAAATTTCAGCCATTTCCATTAGAAATATAGAAAAAAGATAGAAGAAATAAAATGTGCTGAAAATAATATTTTTTACCGTAGCTTTCTATCATTTTCTTTAGCTGAGATATCAAATTTACCGCAACTGTCTGCAAAGGCCAAAAATGCCGGAAACCGTCCATTTAACAAAAATGGACGCCATTTTTAAATGAAGTCAAATAAAAAAAAAATAAAAAAAAAAAATGCCTGTTTTGAACTACTTATGCAGAGGGGTAGCGACAGTTAAAAAATCATTTTTTTTTTAAAATGGTCGAGCAACCAGTGCTGGACCGCTTAGTATGGATTGACCCAATACAAAAATCTGGTTTGGAAGTAATTCTTATTTTACTCTGGTATATAGAAACTGGCTGAAACGAAAAGAAATATACAATAATCGTGTAATTTGATATCGAATGGAAGTTTGATGATATTTAGGTACAAAGGCTCATAAATAAATTAATTACTGCCAATTATCCTTTATATCTAACTAATCATGTTATCTAATTACAAAACTTAAATTTGGAAGATGAAAAATTGGTTAGAGCTAAAAACAATTGTTGTTGGATTGATATCTCTCCAAGCGATGTCCTAAGGGGTCTTCCGTTAATTACGTGAGGTGAAAAGGGGGAGGGGTCCGGTAAAATCTCACCAAATCTCACCAAGGGGGACGGGGGGGGGGGGTCCAAATTTTTTAAAAAACACCTCACGTAATTAATGGACGGATTTGATCACCTACTCTATAGAACTTCTCTTTTAAAGCAGTTTTTAGGAGACAATAAAATTTTGTTGCTTTTGCAGATGACTTATTTGCCAGGGTTCTTGTATTTATATTCTGCAAAGGAAGATTAAGTCTATCTTAAGGAAGTGTCACAATAAGAAAGGTAAACTTAAATTTAATTTCAATTTTGATTTGACAAACAGCACGTAATGATGCTTACGAAAAAATATGAACTTAAATACCCTGATATATTAATGACAGGAAACAGAATAGTTTCGACAGATTGAAAAATTATCATGCACTTTTATTGGATTCAAAGCCGGATTAAAATAAGCATTTAGAATTAAAGTAGGAAAAACAAAGCAACTTAGTACCTGCTCATTCTAACTATTTTAGTCTCCGTTTCACCCACACTTCAAACCCGACCCAGTAATCTCTATTGGAAATTTTGTTCAACATAGTTCTATAAAATTTGATACAATGTCTATCAAATTAAATTGCTCCAAATTAAAAATAATTCTTCCAATCAAGGATGAAAGATATCCATTTTACAGCAATAGATATATGGTCTCATTTATCACCAATGATGAGGTTAGATGTTAAACTTTGGTTACAAATATTTGGGTAACAAATTTTTGTGAAATAAATTAAAATTTAAAAAGCAAAATGTGAAAGTGGAATTACGATTCTAGCAAGGGAAGAACAACACCTATAATAATTAAATGAGAAAGATAATGTTACTGTATTATGGACACCTCCCAGCAACAAAATTGGAATGAACTGGCTAAAAATAATATTTAAAGTAATTTTCCAATAAAGTAATTTTCAATAAGTCATTTTACTAAAAACACTATAGAACGAATGTGTCAATCCAATAATGACTACATCCCGAAACTAAACGAAATTGGTGTGGTCTATCAATTAAGGTGCAGTTGCCAAAAAAATGATATTAATATTCTCCAAAAATTATTTAAAAAACTCATAATAGCAGAAAACAGCGTTTGAACATCACCACGGCATCAAATTAGGTTTGGCAGAGCATCTATTGGACAAACCATGCATCCATGTGACCGGAAGACTGTTAAACTCTTCCGGTCACATGGAGGAAAAAAAAAAACACTTTTGGAGAAAAAAGACGATAGATTAAATTACAAAGAATTGACGCTTTTTGGATCATTAAATTTGGTAATAGCTTATAAAATTTTAAAGATGAAATTGCAATCAATATTTGGAATGATTTAGTCAAAATCGAATTAGATTTTGAATTCAATGAATTTATTTATTGTGAAATAAAAATGTTGAAGGTCACATTTGGTTTGGCATGAAAACAGATATACTACCTACACAGATATCAAGCGAAATTCACATACTTCATATTCAAAAATAAAAATTTTTTAGTTGATATGATCAAACAAAAAAACAGAAACTGAAAATTACAATATAATCCAGTGATCGATAAGCATTTGATCCTGATTGTCAATGGAGCTGGAATTTCTTCACGGAAACGCAAACATTTCGTTTCCATCTGATATTTTTTTTTTAGTTTACATTAGATTAGATTCTAATAAACTTTATTTTTATCTTTGTTCTAGATTCTAAGTTCATTAATTCACTGAGGGAAGAAATACAGTAGAACCTCATTATAACGGTCGTCGCTTATAACGGACAGTTTTTTTAAAAAAATTATAATAATAATAAAGGATGCTAATGCCGTGCTGGCGTGGCCGTGCGGTTTAGCCGGCGGGCTGCCGTTGTGGCGGATGCGCCAGTACCCGGGTTCGAATCCCGGTGGTGGCATGGCTGTCTCTTTCTTCTTCTGTGTTTCGTCCGTTTCCCACCTGGGACTTACTATCTCAGGGTTATCCTGGACGGGATATAATTCTCGTCCCCCCTTTCTGAATTTCACTAGCCTCGCCCTGACGTTGTCAGGCTGAGCTAGTTACGTGGTCCCTAGTTGGCCAAATTCGATAAAAGGAAGGAAAGGATGCTAATTTTTATCTGACAAGTTTTATATTTCCAAGCAAGCGATTAAACATCGATCGAACAAACCCAGCAGAAAATAAATTATTTTTTCAAACCAATGAATGTAAACAATCAACATGAACCAGGACCTTCTTGTTCTAAAGATTAATGCAGTGTATACGTACACATCTTTTTCAATTCAACCTATTATGTTGAAGGCTGTTTTTTTATTTGATATATAATAAACACTTTTTATATCTAACTACTGTACTTTCATTGATGTACACCAGGGATGCTCAAACAGTCGATCGCGAGAGCTTTTGGAGTCGATCGCGGAAATAATTTGGGTATCAATACAAAATAATCTCATTTCTGCGGCGGTCACTCATACCCGACACTTTTAAATAATAATTACGCATTACGGATGCCGAAAATTCTAGTCTAGATTGTTTAATAAAAATTGTTTCAATTCAAGTTGAGACCTGTCATTCATTAGCTTGCGCACTACATCTCTAGACAAATTCGATTCCGTCACGCTGCGCTCTGATTGGTCCACAAGCATCGCAACCGCGTGACGTTCAGGGCACTGATTGGCTAAAATTTTACAGATTCTTCTAGAATTACTTTTTCATATATAAAATAAACACAGCATTATCTCATTCATTATTACTAAGTTATTTTAGAATATTTGTAAGTATAATTTGCAACATAAAATGATTGCGGCGAAAAAAAGTAAAACCTACGATTTTAATAGTGATTGGAAGGACGAATTCTTTTATCTTTGGCAAAGCACACTTATCTTTGATCATAACAAACGTGTGTTTGCCTTGTTTATCGAGCATTGCCTAAACTCGGGAACTCACAAAGGCATTATAAAACCGTGCATAAAAATTATGAAAATGATTTTCCGCAAAGCAGTGAGTTAAGAAGACGAAAACTTCAAGATTTGAGAAATAGTTTGAAAGCAGAGCAATCCATATTCACTAGACCAGCCAAACAATCAGTAGCTGCAACAATTGCGTCTTTAAAAATTTCCCACATTCTGGCAAAACACAAGAAACCTTTCGAAGATGGAACGGTAGTGAAAGAAGCATTTATTGAAGCGGCAGATGTATTGTTTAATGACTTAAAACATGTAACAGAGATTGTAGCTGCCATCAAGAAGGTCCAGTTATCTCGTCCACCTATTACTAGACGTGTCGAGATCATGAGCAGTGATTTGGAGACCAAACTGAAAAGTGATATCATGGAATATACATACTTTTCTTTGCACTTTGATGAGTCCACTGATGTGACTGATACTGCCCAGTTATGTATTTTTATTCGAATGGTATTTTCTGATATGTCGGCTAAAGAAGAATTGTTGACAATGCTACCATTGAAAGAAAAAACTCGCGAAGATATTTACAACGCTTTTCTGAATTTTGTAAAAAAGTATTTTTACAAACTCATGTGCATTAAAACAGATGGAGCACCATCCATGACTGGAAATAAAAAGGAGTTTGTTGCATTGCGTCGAGCTAATGATGACTTCCCATCGTTTTTCACATTCTATTGCATCATTCATCAGCAAGTTTTATGTTCAAAAATACTAAATATGAAAGATGCCATGGACACTGTCATGAAAATCGTGAATTCCATCCGTGCGCGAAGCTTGGAAAGACGCTCTTCAAAGTGCAATTGGAAGCTAGCGAGTCTGCTGAGCACACTGATTTACTTCTTTATACAGATGTGAGGTGGATGAGCCGCGGAAAATTTATAAAAAGGTTCCAGGAATTACTACCTGAAATTATTTCTTTTCTAGATGAACGAGGTGACGACACTGAGATACTTAAAAACGAAAAGCTCTTTGATTTAGCTTTCTTATCAGATGTGACAAATCATTTGAATATCATTAGCTTGGAACTACTGGGTAAAAATCAAACCGTTACCGACATGATTAGCGCAATAAACTCTTTTAACAAATTGAAATTATTGATTAATTAACTGAACAAAAAGGATCTCAAAATTTTCCAGCTTTGGAGGCAAGAGCAAGTTATCACTTAAATTACGATAATTACGAGACAGAGCTAAAAAACATTCTGAGCGAAGACGTTTCTCACATTTCGATAAAATGACGGAAATTGTAACTTTCATGACTTATTCATTGTCTTGTGAAGACGTTGAAAAATCTGCTACTGAAATATCAAACACTTCAATATGGAGATGTCTTCTGTCCAAAATGAGGTATTGCAGATAATGTCAGATATACATCTTATAGCCAGAGATACAGGTACCAAATTTTGGTCTTTGATACCCGAAGACAAATATCTATGTTTGAGACAAATAGCTCTTTAGTTAACAGGATCAACTTACTTGTGCGAATCTGCATTTTCAGAAATAAAAATAATTACATCAAAATATTGCAATTATGAATGCAATTACTGATGAACACCTGTTATCACGCTTGCGGTTGGCACTCAATAATTACGTGCCATCCTTTGAAAAGCACGTGGATGATATGCAGTGCCATGCTTCAACATACAGTCAAAATTAGCAATTTAAGGCTATGTTACAATTATGTAATTAGGTACATAGCCTATTATGTAGATTTTATATCTGTATGTGCAATAAAAGTATTTTTCTTTAACATGTACGTTTTTTCTTTAGTAGCTATGCCTTAGACTAGTCCTAATAGTCGGTCATCGCGTCGATCGCTTGTCGCCTAAATATTTTGTAGTCGATCGTAGACACTACAAGACTGAGCACCCCTGATGTACACCCTGCTGCATTACACCCCTATAAGAATTATTTGTTATAAACCGGACTTTCATTAAAACGGACAACCTTCAGCCCCTATTAGTCCGTTATAATGAGGTTCTACTGTATTCAAACGTAATATGCAAGTAATTACTAAAAATGATACTTGAAAAAAAACTCTTCGTAAAATATTGTTACCAGATCTTTATTATATTTTACGAAGAGTTTTTTCCATGTATATAAGAAGGCCTGATGAAGCAGTTAAAAGAAATAAAACTGCGAAATATATCGTTGATAAGAAGAGGATGTGTGTTGTATCATTTGTAGTATTTTTGTTTTCTTTTTGTAGATCCTATCTTCAAATAAAGAAATTCTGGCCATTAAAATGTAATAGAGTTCTTTCTCTAAATGCTAAGGCATCAGTTATTATTTATAACCCATCCAGGGGTAACGGTAGTTAATCAATCTTGTATTGGTTTTTCACTGGTCTAATGCGGTAGCTTGTATGGTGTGTGGCGAAACAGTCCATTAGGTTTGCCTTCCTTTTTCGTATGATGAAATGTAATCGCTAAAAAAGAAATGCTATATTTTTAGAACTAATGGTTAACCTGACTAATGTTTGACCCGTTCAAGACATTAAACAGGTCAGATACTGATCAATTTTTCCTTAATTCATTATTTGAATGAATTGAAGTGGATTCATTTAAGTGATGAATACAATAAATTAAAATTTGATGAAGAATTTGAAATAAAAACTTACAAAGTTGTTTCTACATTAGAACTGAATTACTAGTGAAAATCTTAATCTAATTGTAAATAAAAACTTAGTGTTCTTGCAGAAACTAAATGGGATCCTAATTGAACAATGCACTTGTAGGAGTAGGAGTATTTGTAGGAGTATTTTGTATTTCTTCCTTAAAGCTTCGACTTTGGTTTTAGATGGATGAAATTTAGTTGTTTTTGTAATGTTGTTCTAGAATGAATGTTAATTTGTAAAGTTGATACAATGCTTTTAAAATTAAATAAAAAAAAATCTGTTTATATTTTTATGAATTAAATCGAAATTATTCTGAAGCAAATTCAGAATCAAAGTGTGATACTTCAGTGTTAATTAGACTTACGTGAATAATTTTAATTACAGAGAAAAAAAAGAAAACTGATGCCTTACTTTTGGAAAAGAATAAAGTAGCCTTAGATTTTAAGTTGAATAGTTATTAAATTAGAGAGAGGTTCTTTTTTTTTATATATATATCAGCAGCAGACGAATGGAATTGTACAAGTACTAATGGACAGTACATGCCAGGGAATGTTAAGACTTCACAACGCTGGCTGTTTAATGATTGAAAAATACATGATGAAACACTAAAACTGATCTTGATGGAGATTGACGTAACAAGAAAGAAAACAAGCTCCTCTTCAACAATTCAGTTATCATGTGCTTCAGTTAATTTAAATTATTATTTCTGCTACTCTAATTTTATTTAGATCTAGTAACATATTGTATCAAAAATTGATTGTTTATAGCTTTTAATGTTTATAGCACTGACTGCAATGTTTTCCAGTTAGTAGTCTATGTTGAAAACGAAATTAAATTATAAAGCCACCGTAAGTGATGGTACAAGTAGAAATCCCATGACACAAACAAAAGATCATTTAAGCATATTGTTACATCACAGTTTGTTCACTTACCCAGAATTAATGTATAGGTCGAACTGATTTGATAAGTTTTAGCTTGAACAAACTACTTTGATGTATACAATTAAAATTACAAACGGAACTTCATTTTAAAATTTATTGTTTGGTGGATGCATAATTTATAATCTGAAAAAGTTTAATTCATTAAAATACGTTCATATTGACAGAGTATCTGCTCTTGTTTAAACTTCAAAAAATTGTAAGACATAATTGTTTTTTGTTTGTAATGCAGTTCAGCAATGGTAATGCTACTGTATTCTGGCATTTATTTACCAAAGCTCAACTATAGAGGTTTAGCAAATGTTCGATAAAAAAAAAAAATCAAAAAAAAATTTATAGCATGATGTAAGGCTTTGATAAATAAAGTCGTTGATAAAGCATCTCCTTGTTTTACGCCTTTATTAAGTTCAAAGGAATCACTGAGTTTTTCGTCTATTTTAACTTTTGCTTTTGTTTTTCCCATCGTCATCATTACCAATCTAATTAACTTTGCTGGTATTCTAAATCTTTCACCGTCTCTTGTAGGCTATTTAGGATATAAATGCTTGTTTGAAATCAATAAATAGCATATGTAAGTCTGTAACATGCTCATAGCCCTTTTCCATCATCTGTCTGATAATGAAGAGTTGATCAATGGTATTTCTATTTCTTCTAAACCATTATTGATATTCTTCTATTTTCTTTTCAGTGATTTCTTTAAGTTTATCATTTATTATGGATGCTATTGTATTCTGACATATATTTACCAAAACTGAACTATCGAGGTTTAGCAAATGTTGGATAATTTAATATTGATGTGTGGTTCGATTCGTCTAAACAGGGTGGTGGAGCATCTGGCAGATGCTGAGAAACTGCTTGCCACTGTCGTTAACAATGGACGCCGATGGGAACAGTAATGTAGAAACATAAACATTTGTCTTGCACGAAGAAACAGTGGTTGTTGCATTCGGCAGCACCTGGGTGATGACGAAATGGGAGAAGTAGTCGACCGCCAACACAATCCAACGATTGTTGTTGTTGGAAAGCGGGAGAGGGCCAAGGACATCTATGCGGATGAGAAGATGATGTGGAATGTTGAGAAGCCATTGATGGGATGCAGGGTCGAAGTTCTCTTTGAAGCGTAACCGTCTATGAGTGTCTATATCCTTTTTGTGTGGTTGTGCAGATGCTTGGACTTTGTCAATGATTTTGTGGAGGATTTGTTTTGCTCTTGTCTAGGTGTTCGGTTATGACATTGATTCCAGTGGCGTTCTGGGTGTTTGCGTTAAGATGTTTGTGGCCCGATGATGATGTTTTGTCTTCTTGTTGGCGGAGAGCCCATCATGCCAAACATTGCTGGGGTCCTTCAGGCTGGTAAGCCAGCAGAGGGCGTGGTGATCGGACACCAGGGTGAATGGTAGGCCATAGAGGTAGGTCAAAACTTGTTCATGGCCCAAACGACAGCGAGGCGTTCCCAATAAGTTGTGGCGAAGTTTCTCTCGACTTTTGAGATGGTACGGCTGGAGTAGGGGATCACTTTCTACTGGCTTCCTTGGTTCTGCACTAGGACTGCTCCAATGGCGTAACTCGCGTAAGTACTGGCATCGCTGTGAATTTCAGTGGTTGCATCTTCTTGAAAGTATCCTAGCACAGATATCAATGTTAATCAGGGTTTTGAGGGTGTCAAAGGCAACATGCTGTTCTTCTGTTCAGTGGAAGTCGGTGGCGTTGGTCATTATTTTGTTGATTGGACGAACGATGCGAGATAAGTTAAGGATGAAACGGCAATAATATGAACAGAGGCTATAGAAGGAGCAGACTTGTTTGCTTGTCTTTGGAGTGTGGAAGTTGTGAACGGTGGCTGTTTTATCGGGACAGGGTGAATGCCTTCCGGCGTTACGGTGTGACCTAAGATCTTGAGGATCTGGATGGCAAAGAAGCGTTTGGCTGGATTCAGGCGGAATCCCGACACTCGAGGACGGCAATGAGCGTTTTGATGTGGCGTCGTAAGCAGGCTCATCGAATATGTGGTGGTATCATTCAAGCAGCTGGAGTAAAGTACGGGCTTCTCTCATCGGAAGATTAGGGTTATCATTTTGGGCAGATGTTCGTCAGTTAAACCACAGGGCAGCGGTCCTAGCCCTCTGTAGAATGGTATCGCTTTAGTCCCATTGGTCAATAACTCCGGGCACCTTACATTAGCATCTATTGAAATACTTAGCATAATTAATTTACACAGCTGGAAGCTGGTTGTTTCCATTCCAATATTTGCTGGAAAGGATGGAAAATTGAACTGTTTCTTTGAGGATTAATCTGTTGCTGAATCGGTTGAGACACAACCATTTATGCAATATACTGTACATATCATAGCAGCAGTTTGATGAACTGAAATTAAGGAAAAAAGTAATGGAAATTGGTGATGGTACCATATTTATTTGAAATCCTTCCTTCGAACAATATTAAGAGTAAGGCATTCAACTTTCAAAATTAAAAATATTCTTCGAGGAGGAATATTTGATTATATTACCTTTTGTTTTCTCGTCATGCTGAAATTTCAATCAAGAATTACACCTTTGTTTTTTTTAAAAAAAATATTTTATTAAAATACATTCAAAATAGAGAAATCTACAAATTCTCAAGTAAAACTTTTTTTCATCAATTCTTTGGAACAACTTTGTTAATTATTTTGTAGACTGTACTATTACAGGTTTCAATGATTGAATTTTTAAAAATTCATTTATTGAGCCTGAGTCATGTGTTTTTTTTCCCTATATTTTTCAAAAACATAGCTAAGTATCATAACAATTTCCATTTCAAGTTAACTTTGTTTCGATACTCAATATATTAAATACCTTCAGACAAAAATAATTCTTATTTGAAAATACATATTAATTTATATAAACACTTTGGACACAAAAATAAAATCACTTTTAAATTTGAAATCAATATCGATATTGATTTACTCAATTTCCTTTCAAAACTCTGACAAATGAGATAATTTCAGTCTAAATGCTTTGGAAATGTCTTAGTAATGTCCTTTTTAAGATGCAGCTGAGAAAACGTCTATGAATGAACGTTTAAACGTATCAACCTCCTTGTTCTTTTCCCACTATGAAATCGATTTTCTCAATGAAATTGCCGTTTCCAGGTAACTGTACATGACATTGATAGGTTCCGTAGTGTTTTTCTGGTTCTAGATTTCGGATTGTCAATCTTGATCGGAATCCATCCGTGTGTACACTGTAGTGAGATGCATCAAAGACATGTGATCCATCAGCAACCAATAAGAAGTCCTGACTGTTCAAATGACGTTCCTTCAATCGAACCCAACGAATCGACTGTAAGAAAAGAAAGGAAAATAAACATCAGAATCTACTAATAAATAAATAAAAGGGCAGAAAACTTTCGCCAGTGATTTTGGAACATTTGTTTGCTTACCATCTTTATTTATTGCATCTCTTTAATTTTGCAACGCCATTTAGCTGTAACAATTTGAAATTGTTAGGAATTCATGGCGCTGTAGGATTTGAGAATGCAGAGCTAAGAGGGTGGAGGGATTTTGACAACGAGGAGGAGGAGGTGGAGCCCAAAATAATCATTCTCATATTTTAAGAGGTACGATAACAGGAATCCATCTAGAGTAAGGAATCCTTGCAGTCGTTTTGAAGTGATGCGTGGACAGACAAAAGGAAAAAAATATTCAAGTAAAATAATACGACTTTCAGTCAAAAATAAAAACTAAATTTAGGGGAGCTTTTTTGAATCCTTGTGGTCTACCTCCTCCTCCTCCTCATGTCTATCATGAATGGTCTGTCTGATTTTGTAATGTATATACAGTGGTACCTCGACATACGAATTTAATTCATTCCGTGACGATCGTCGTATATCAAAAAAATCGTATATCAAATCAATTTTTCCCATAGAAATTAATGGAAATAGAATTAATTTGTTCCAGTGATAGGAATTTACCCCCCAAAAAATAATTAACATGCTTTAAATACCAACCAAATATAGATTTAATATAAGATAAATACAATGTTTATTGTATGCATGATATAAATGTACTATTTTTTTTTCTAAATGTACTATATTTTTACTTACACTAAGACTAATCACTATCACTGCCACTCTCACGTCTGGCCCTTTTGGCCGCACTTGCAGTGGGTGTATCGCCACTAAGACGTGGTCTTTTCCAAAGGAAATGATCAAGAGAGATCTGTTTCTGTCTCTTTTTTAGAATGTTTCTAAAATGCGCAAGGCGCGTGTCATTGAACAATGCACTGGCTCTCCCTGTAGACAATTTCTCCGGGTGTCTCTTTTCAACAAAATCGGACACTTCTTGCCACTTAGCAAGGATATCACGAATTTCACGTGAAGATAGCACCTCCTCTTTCTCGGTCCCCTCCTCACTGCTGAGTTCCTTCATCACTGCTGAGTTCCTTCATCACCTCTGAGTGCGTCATCTCTTGCAACTTCTTCAGCTCCTCCGTCGTGAGTTCTTCTGCATGCTTCTGCACCAGATCCACAACATCTAGCTGTACTAGCTATTCGTATCTCAAAAATATCTTCGTATTTCGAGGAGTAAATTATATGAAAATTTTCGTCATATATCAAAAAAATCGTATGTTGGGGCATTCGTATCTCAAGGTATTACTGTGCATATATATCATACCAAAAGGATTCTTTATTTCAAAAAAGTTGTACCATAGCTGTAACAGGTTAGGATTTTGTAAAGTCACCTTTTGCTGTGATGCATTCGATTATAATGGTAGCATGAAGTCAAAGAAATTTGATTGTCATGTGGCAGATTTTGTCAAGCGTTCTGTAAGTATTGCAGGCAATGTTTGATATTCTGTGATGGCTATAACTAACATTCCAGCATGTTCAAGCTAAGTTCGATAAGTGATACATTTGAAAACCTGGCTGGCCAAGGAAGAGTTTCAACAAAGGGGGAGCATTCCTGGCACAGGCAAGCCATATGTTACAGGCATTGTTCTGCTGGAAAATAACTCCTTGCAGACATGACATTAAGGCAGCACAACGATCTCCTCACTATATTCTTGGACTGTAAACGTCCTGTTATCGTTACTAAAGGAAAGCATCTCCCGTAGACAGATCCCTACATCATAACACTGCTCCACAGTATTAGGTCCGGATATAGTCCTGCTAGTCCTCGTTTATATGCGAATGCTGGTTTATCCTTTCGATATTTAAATTAGTTTTGTAAATAAAACTAATCTGTAAATTAATAAAAAAGTTACAAATATTAATATTTGGATTGTGAATTACAATCAATTACTTCTTCATACCTAAAACAATCAACAGAACCATAAATATTAATGTAACTATTATAATTGTTGCAATACGCGAGCTACGTGTTTCCATAGCAACATGGAGCGTTATGATTTCAACTAAAATATTAGTTATTAATAAAATTATGAGAAAATATGTTTATTTTATTTCTGTTACAATAGTTCATCAACTTTCTTTTAATTAAAAAAGAAAATGATAATTTATCTAAGGAGATACCGTATTGGCCCGAATGTAAGACGGCTCGAATATAAGACGAATGGCGTTTTTTGAGCTCCGATTTGATAAAAAACTATTGGTCGCGAATATAAGACGTTATACCTATTAACGAGGCGTAATTCGACAAATATTTCTAGAAAATTATTTAAAAGAAAGTTTGTTGACAAATTATCTTCCCACATCCAGTTCATGATGAAATCGTTAATACTTTTGGTTGCAGTAATAGGCTTAATGTCAGTAATATTTAGTTAAATCTGTGACTTCTAAGCTAGGCGAAATGTCATTTATGAAATTAAATTAAACTATTTTTGCAAAAAAGTACAACACCACTAAGCGTAGTAGAATATATTTTTTTATTATTTTGGAGCATGTTGGTTAGGCCTACGAACGACTTTAGCCAACGCCAGATGGTGTTGCTTCAGCGCCAGAGCACGCTTGGTTTCGCTTTCGGTTGCGAATATAAGACGAAATAGTACTTTCGTGGATGGGATTTTGGAAAAAAATGCCGTCTTATATTCATGCCAATACGGTATCTAATATTATCAGTATAGTCTATGCAGAAATAAATAAACCAGAAGTGAACTGATGGGATGCCATCACAGAACGAAAAAAAATTCTAGGGGTATAAAAGGAATCTGTAGTATAATATGAATGAAGACTTGAAGAGATAGAGTTTTAACCTAAGATTCTGGACTCTATCTCTGAAGTCTTATTTTAACTTTGATGAGAAAAACTTATGTATTAGTAAATTAGAAATGTGCATATTAATGAGTAGAAGAAATCAATCTATTTGTAGGGTTGAGATCAAAATAATGATGGTCGTATTTTAAGTTAGACCATTAGTAAGCATTGTTATACATTTTAAAGAAATCTGTCTAGCCATTTAAGCTAGGGTTTTCGGGGTGAGTTTTCGGGGATTGTGGGAGGGGGGAAACCAAAACAAATGAACATTTAAGTTGGAAACCAATAATAAATAAACTACGAAACCAAATTTGATGAAAATCTGTCGAGCCGTTTCAACGCGATCTGCATATGACAACACAAATGGACATATAGATGACAACAATATTCAAGTGGAGTAGTGAGAATTCACATGCTTAGTAATAACCAGATTTACATGTTCATTGACTAACCGCCAACAAAAATAAATGAAAAGATGAAGAAGTGTCAAATAAAGATAAAGAATCTGAAAACAAAAACGTAATAATCAATGATATTAATTATTACTTTACCTCTAAATTCTCTTATACAAATCCTTTCAATGTTAAGAGTTTGTCTATTTCGATGACAAAATCAAGATATTAGAGAACGTTCACCAAAGCTTTAATGGAATTGCAAAGCCATTACAGTACTATGTCTTCTTGGCTTTCTGAATGAGAATAATGAGAAACTATAATATGTACAGAAGGCATGATTTAGCTGTCACTTGACCTAAGATTGGTAAGAGAGTGGCTGTGTCTAATGAGCCATCTTTATCGGTTAGCACCTATGGTAAATGTCTAGCAAAGAGCAAACTCACACTTACTGTAATCCTAGGAAACAAGACAGGCCCTCAAACAACGAGGATCTGAAATGTGACCTGACAGATTCTAAAGTAAGAGTTAATTAAAGGCGTGTCAATATTACCACGTTGGATCAGGGTATAATATGTTACTCATATTAGAGTAACTGTTATTTGACAGCAATTTAACTTACCAAATCATTTAATTGATATGAAAATATAAAATTTAATAATTATTTTAGAAAAGTGGGAAAGATTAACGGATATCATTGATACATCTGCCTGTGTCCTGCTTAACGGAATTAGCAGAGAATAATCTACATATAGTAAACCAACAATAAATACAAACAACAACAACAACAATAATAATAATAATAATAATAATAATAATAATAATAATAATAATAATAATAATAATAATAAACATAATAATAATAATAATAATAATGAATAATAAATAATTAATAATAATAATAAATAGAACATGTTCTTGGAGCATGTAACACTCTGGCTGGGACCGACTACACAGTAAGGCACAACAATGTGGCAAAGATACTGTATCTTGAGCTTGCCTATGGCAGAGGTCTCATTCAGGGTAGAACACCTTACTACAAGTACCAACCAGAGGCTATCCTTGATGGCATCCAACACAAGATCTACTGGGATATGGAAATTCGCACTGATAAGAAGATTGAAGCAAATCGACCTGATATCACCCTCGTAGATAAGGAGAGAAAAGAGGCCACACTGTTTGATATAGCTGTGCCACTGAACCACAACCTTCATAAAGTATATGCCAGCAAGATTAATAAATACACAGATTTGGCCATTGAAATAAAGCAGATGTGGAAACTCAGAGCAGTTCACATTAGACCAATAGTTATATCGGCGACTGGAATTTTCCCAGTAAACACAATCAGACAACTGGAATTTCTAGAAGCAAGACATGTAGCAAAGGAAATGCAGAAATCTGTAATCCTAGACTCGTGTCACATTGTCCGAAGATTCCTTAGTTTGGAATAACTTGGGTGTACTTGACAACTGTCCGTGCATTCATTGATATCCATTAGAATTAAATGAGAAAAGAGAAAAGAAGTTGTATAATAATAATAATAATAATAATAATAATAATAATAATAATAATAATAATAATAATAATAATAATAATAAACCATTCTCCCACACATTTTTCTTTTCCTTACACTTGGCAATATGTGCTTTGGTCCTTGACCCGCCATATTGTCTTTGCTGGGGAAACCCATGCTTTAAAACTTTTACATAATAATAATAATAATAATAACAAAAGGAGAAGGAAATTCTGATTCTACAGTTGACAAAACTGCACTATTTGTATTTCAAAAACAAGGAAATTAGAAAAATGGGTTTTAGGCTTCTGATACCCAGTATAAGACGCCTTATATCTCCGCTTTGTCTGTCCGTCTGTGGACAGCTATCAGCCCAGCAACAATCACAACAGTCACAATAATTGCAACAATTGCGCCTTTTGCATTCGCAACAATCACATGTATAATACAGCTCAACAACAATCACAACAGTCACAATAATCTCAACAATTGAGCCTTTTGCATTCGCAACAATCACATGTATAATAATAAGAAAATTAAAGCAATAATTCAACATAAATTAAACAAAATGAAATGAAATTTTGAAGTGTTATGATGGTTTAACTTTGAAACAGCATTATTATATTATCTTTTACGTACAAGAAGCCGATGCGAAGCATTGCGATTGGTTTACTAATCGCTATTGCTACCTTGTTTGCTTATAAGTTTTGAAATCTTTCATATGGTTCGAATGGGAACCAGCATAAGAAAGAATAAATTTTGGAGAAACAGGAACATAAATCCGAAAGTTTGATATAATATTTGATTTATCCCGATTGATGTAGTTATCAAGTAATCTATATTAATTTACTTAAAAAATTGAGATAGCTTAAGAATAATAAAAAAAAAGGGTTTTTGATAAAGTTCCATTTGCTATGAAAGAATAGTGTTGCAGTAAAGAATTGGATGAATAATTAAGTCTGTGTCTCAATGTTTGATGGTTCCCTTGTGTTTTCTTCAGTTGAAATGCGGGACATTATAAAAAAAAAAATAAGAAATTTTTTTTCATCTAAAATTTGGAATATCCTCAGAGAATCTTCCAAATTTATGAAAATTGAGAGGACATCATTTGAATTGAGATTTTAATTCATGTATGTTTAAGAAGTTCCAGTAGTAAATAATGAAGTATTTAAATTTTAATTTTGATTTATTTCTTTTTCTGCCTCCTTATAATTGCTGCAATAATTTTTTTTTCATGTGATTTCCTAGTAAACTTTGTAAGATGATTATTGATGCAAATACTTAATCTTATCTGGGTTGTACTGAAGCATTTTGTCGAAATCTTAACCGCAACGGGTTTATCTTAAGTCAATAAATCCCTACTAATCCTATTATCCGTTGCCCTATTTATTTCGCTTTGATAACTGGCCTTTTTTGGTTCAAGTTCAAGGTAATAATCATACACCGTGACCAAGTATGCATGAGAAGCCTCATGATAATCTTCCCAAGATTTCTGTCATTTTAATCTATTGGAAGCTACCGTAGTTTCATATTTATTCTGGAAAAAAAAAAAAATGATATCTACTGAATAAGCAGTACTTTTTATGGTACTTCAAACTTTTACGGCTATTAAAAAAAAAATAGCATCAATTTGTCATTGTAGAATTAACTAATAAGGAAAACATTTTGATTACATCAACAAGATACAAAACTGTACATAAATCGTAAAATTATCTTTTGTACAAAGTTATGTATTGTACAGCATGTAACTATATTGCACATCTTTACATGATGTAGAATAAAGTTACAGTTCGCATTTCATAAACATCAAATTAATTAAATTTCAATTCAGTTTAAATCTGCTTTCTGGTAGCACTTACCCCTTGGAATTCTCCATAAGCTGTACAGATGAGTTCTACATTAGAGGCAGCCATTGTTAGTCGGACTTTTCCAGGAGCCGTCAGTACTTCGTAGGTGCCCACAGGGGGTTGTCCAGGCAGTGTATGTGTATGTAGAGATGTTTGTCTAAGAGCAGTAACTCCAGGATATGAGTTAGGCTTATACGAAGAGAAAGTAGGAGGGGTTGCAGGCAACTGTGCTAGGTCAGGTGCTGTCGTCTCAGTTTGTAATTGGGATGGTAGAGCCAGAAGATCATGGTCCACTGGTCTACTCCGTCTAGATCAGCAGATACAGAATGTATAATTACTTAACGTTATATTAACATTTGAAGAACAGTATAAAGGAGAAAAAAGTTGATCTTTATAATATGCACAAACACTTAGTTCATCATTCTTCCAAAACTTTTATTTTCATCAATCTTCCCCGATAATACGATTGTGGTTCAATTTTCTTTTATTGACATTAAACTCAAACAAAACATTAAACCCAAAATTCCTATTAACTACACAATCTTAAAGCCCGTGTAATATCTGATATCAAAATCTTCGACTTTACAACCTAATAACTCACCCATTATCCTTAGATTATTAATTTATTTCAGATATCTTTGAAATAATATACATTACATATCTCATTCGATTAAAGAATTCTAAATATTTGAAATATAATCAAACAAACTACAGCAATAAAAATAAATATTAAAAGTATTACAAAAAAAAAGTGCAATAAAATCTAAGTTTTAAGAAAAAAAAAATCATATAATTTTGATTGAAAAAAATCAAATATTATGTTGTAGTACGTAAAGATTTAATAAAGTTGTCTTTAATTTTAAAGATACGATTTATTAGATAATTAACTATTTAGAAAAAAATTAATCAAATTAGAAATTTCATCTTTGATACATCTACGTAACAATTGACCAAGTCAATTTCATTTTTATTTTATTTTATTTTATTTTATTTTATTTTATTTTATTTTATTTTATTTTATTTATTTATTTATTTTTGCATCGTTCTTATACCCTGAGTCGTCATTCCAAACAATTATTGTTGCAATGTAGCATTGTTGTCTCTTTTAAAATAGAATAGGACTTTTTTTTTATATTTTATATTTATTCTCAAACTAAACTTTAAATGACTTACAACTTCTATTATTTATAAAGTCTATTACTTTCAAAACTACAAAAAAAAAAAAAAAAAAAAAATATGGCAGTTTGTTTTGATTTTTGATGAGAATAACATTTACAATGCAATAGGATTATCAGTAGCATATGCAAGAGGATTAGAAGGTCAGATCTCCCTTCTATTCCAAAGTATTTACTGCTTAACAGAATTATTGAAGAAATTTATTATTATTAATTTAATATTAATAGAATTATTGAAGAAATTATTGAAGAAATCGTATAATATGGAATCATTTACTGACTTCTTAAAACATATTTCGTTTCTTCCATATTTAACTCCCTTGAACAAAATTCTCCTGAACAGATCCTGACTATTCTTCTGATTGTTATAAGAAACTGGTGTTTTAAATTTTCAAAAACTTTCAATGTAGGTTCAATTTAAAGAAGTGCCTTCATTACTGTTTTTTTATCAATAGTTATCTTTTTTAAAGATTTGCCTCGTATTTCAAATCATATTTCTTTCATTTTAATTGCCTTTACTGCTGCCTATTACTGAAAAAGCTGATTCTGGACTGAACTACTGACACTAAATTATTGGAATCTATTATTATAGTCGAATATTTATTAATAAATGTTTTTGTTTATACATTTGTTAACATAATAATTATGTTAAGCTATTTATGCACACCTTTATCTATGTAAAATGAAAAAATAAAACTTCATATATTAAGAGATACCTGATAGCCTTACTTTTGTAAATCTTTACAAATTAAGAAATATAGCGATGGACTTGCAATAGAATGTAAAATTCATTTCATCACTAACCAGGAATAACATTTATGCTAATCTCTTAAACTATATTCTTTAACATAAAAACATAAAAATAAACAAATCTTTGTACCTTCTATATAAATCTATACTATATAAGGTTTACTCGAAACGAATAAAATGATAAACTTTTCGTTGTGTAAAATAATATATAAAAGGTTAGTAAGCCTTTCAAGAAAAGCTATATGCATACGAGAAATATCATAATATAAAACTGGATGTATATCCCATAGCTCAAGAATATATTAAATTACGAAATATATTATATTAAAAATATTCATATATTAAAAAATGACAACAATGCAAGAAATATACTTAAGAAAACCACTAGCCACAACGTATAATTAAACAGTAACTTTTTCATATTAATTTTGTTAGAATCTAAATAATATGTGGTTAGAGTTAAGGATGGAATTAACCTTATTTGAATTATTTGAAAGAAATCCATTTTGAAAATACAAACCATTCTTATTAGAAAATATTAATTAATTCTATCTACTATTTTTATATGTATGGTAGTTTTCATGATACAATAAAAAGACTTTTTTTTCCAAATTTTTAGGTTATTCACAAATAATGTAATCTTTGATTATGAATAAAAACTAATGCACTATAATTAAATGAAACGTATAAGGTTTATAAAAAAACTAATAAGAATTAACTTAATTTTTAAATTTCAGCAATATCAACCAATACTCTTACAAATAGACACACAAAAAATATTTTGTTATGTGCAACATTAATAAAGCTTATAGTAATGACCAAGCACATGAGAAATAAATAAAGAAAGAAAGAAATTGTTAACAAATAATAATGAATCTAATATAACTACCATTTTGAAAAACTAAAACATGCTAAAAAAATTAAACCTCACTGATAAGAAATTCTTATTCAAAGTTACATTTATAAAGGCTTTTCAAAATAAAGAAATAATACAAACAGATATGTGTGTTATTCAACATTAAATTGGAAACAATTTACCTACTGCAAATTATTATGCTCTTAAACTTAATCTGGAAAGATAACAGGTTTATTTTGTAGTTATTAAAATAAATCAGAAAACAATATAAAACCATAGATTCAATATAAGTGATCTTCAACATTATTGGTAATATTCTAAAATAATAATAAAGCTCAATTTTAATAGATTTTTACCTTATTTTTTTATATGTCATTGTTTTGTTTAAACTTACTGTCTAAAAAATATTAGGAATACTAAACCGAGTTTCAATCATTACACAGAATAGTTCAGTATCTAAATTAGACTTCTTTTTAAAGCGATTACTTGTTGATAGTAGCAAAATAAAGCAGTATTTCTTACCCAAGTTTGTTTCCCACGTATTGCCGTGAAGAAGCATTGAAGGTCTTGGCTTCGACGGCGACTGCCAGAGCGGCCACTGCTATCAAGTGTAACACTCGCATCCTGAGAAGAAATAAAACAAAAGGAAATTGAAGTTAGCTTTTATATGGCGAACAGCATGGCTGACCGACTGACCTAGACCTTCTGTCACGCACTATGGTGCGCCAAAGAAGGAATAACTATACAATATATTGGCAGGAGGCAGTTGCAAACTTGTCATGCATGAATTTATCTCGCAAAAGGAAAATAACAACGAAATGATTAATGTCTTATTTCCCGTGGTGTTTTTAGAAGATTTCAGAAATCTCTAGAATAGTATGTATATTAACCTTAAAGTTATAAAATATTGCCACCAATATAGCACACATTTATTAAAAATATTATTTACATTTAAAACCTAGAAGTACATATTCGATCCCCCGCCTTTATTTGGGGACCTTTTCAAGTCTCTGGGTAAAAAAGGGGAAAAATAAAAAATTTTATTTATTTTTTTTTTTTTTTTTTTGACGACTCCTGCAGGAGGTAAACGAATTTTTATTTTCCCTCTATTTGGGGACCTTTTTCAAGTCTCTGGGTAAACAAAAGGCGGGGGACCAAATACGTATGTCTAGGTTAAAATATAAATAATATTTTTAATAAATGTGTGCTATATTGGTGGCAATATTTTATTAGAATTTTTTAGCACGTAAAAATTTTTAACCAATATATAACCTTAAAGTTGTTGTTTTTTTTATCTATCGAGTTGATATATTAGTATTTTTTATGATTCTTTTTTTAATGTTCTGTTTATTGAAATGAGTATTCAAAGAGTAATAAATTTTAATAGTTTATATTCCATCATCGAATTATACTAAAAGAGCCTCATAGTTTATATAGTCCAACGAATAGAGGTGTTTTACCTTACAAAAGGTCCGGTAGTTCTAATTTTTTGATATGTTGTCTAGGATAGTTAGTTAGTGTTTAAAATGCAAAATGCACAATTCCTCCCCCGCCGCGCCCGCCGCCATCTTAAAAAAAACAAAAAAAATCGGCACTTTGTTTAGATTTTGGCTTATAACGTCTGTTTGATGCATTTTAGCTACAAAAAAGTTCTACGCAATGTTGTAGAGAATACAATTTCCTACAATTTAGTTTTTAAATTTTGTTTCTAGGACTGATAGTTACGGAGATATGCACTTTTTGAAAAACAAAAAAAACACGCACTTTTCGGAAATTTGTCAAACTTCGAACTTCAGGACGCTGTAATTCAGTTATGGCCTATTCTAGGGAAACAAGTATCAGAATAAAATTTGTAGGGAATTTAATTACCTACAAAACGCATGTATATTTTTATGAACCAACCTTACGAGTGTTGTGTAAAATCAAAAATCAAGAACAACGGAATATTGCTGGTTTTTGCTATTGTGACGCACTAGTCCATCAAATACAGACCAAAGAGGGGGGTACCTTACAAAAGGTCCGGTAGTTCTAATTTTTTGATATGTTGTCTAGGATGGTTAGTAAGTGTTTAAAATGCAAAATGCACAATTCCTCCCCCGCCGCGCCGCCGCGCCCGCCGCCATCTTAAAAAACCAAAAAAAAATTGGTACTTTCTTTAGATTTTGGCTTATAACTTCGTTTTGGTGCATTGTAGCTACAAAAGAGTTCTACGCAATGTTGTAGAGAATAAAATTTTCTACAATTTAGTTTTTAAATTTTGTTTCTAGGACTGATAGTTACGGAGATATATTTGTTTTGAAGAAATAAACAACAACGCACTTTCTGGAAACTTGTCAAACTTCTAACTTTAGGACGCTGTAATTCAGTTATGGCCTATTCTAGGGAAACAAGTATCAGAATAAAATGTGTAGGGAATTTAATTTCCTACAAAATGCATGTAAAGTTTTTGATCCTACGGAGAGTGGGGTAAAAAAAATCAAAAACAACGGAATATTGTGGTTTTTGTTATTGTGACGCACAATATTTAAAAAAAGAGTATTTAAAAAAATTCACCAATTACCTTCCAGTGTTGGCTTGAAATTGGAGTGTATACCAACCCTACTTGAGTATCTGACATGTTACAGCGCAATGTTCGTGAGGCAGGTACTGTTTCACTGGAATACCTACTGGTGAGAGCGGATGTTCAATTTACAATATCCCACCAACACAGCAGATACATTTTTTAAAGATGCATGTATGTAAATAAAGTAAGAACAAAAGGCATTAATAATCGTATCAAAATCGTACCAAAATTTAATTGAACTAAAACTGAAAAGAAAACAAATTTACATCCGCTTCTCTCGTTTTATAGGGGGTGAGTTAATGAAGTCGGGGTCTTCATTTTCGTCAAATGGCGAAATTACTCGATTGCCGTCGTCTTCGTCGTCGACGAGGACCTCATTCCTGTTGTCACATTCTTGGCCAGCACAGAATTTGCATAGGGCGGAACAATTGAGGCCACATGCCCCCATACAGCCAGTTGTGAATCTGCATGAGATGGTCTTAAGCAGGTTTGGAGGAACTACTCGTCGCTACTCGTTCTGATGGGTTCCAGTCCTCGAGCTTCTCTACACCAGCCCCACTCGATCGGGGTCTTTGACAATCCCTATCCACTCCATGACCGGCTGGTATGAACTCAGGAAGTGGAAATGTGCTGCGTCAGTGGTCGGAGGTAGTTTAGCCAGATTGGTGGTACTAGTCATGAATTTGCTGTGGCAAAGTGACTCAATGACTGTTCGTTGCTGCCACCATACAGGGATACCAAGATTTTCTCCCCTGCTGCTGAAATTTCGTGGGGAGTAGCAGCAAGGTCCCCGAACCTCTCCGCCTGCTACAGCAATGATGGGTCTTTCCTAAAAAGTTGGCAGAATTTATTCTTTCCAAACCCAAAAATGGTTGAAGTGGTGTTAAACTTGTAGGAGGAGGCGGAGTAGATTGCGTCTAGCTGTTTCTCTCTCGCTGGTTTTTTGAGGTAGACATTGCTGACCGCAGGTGTTGTGCCAGTCAGCAGACGAGTAGGCCAATGTCTTTACCGACAATGACGACGGCGTCGTACGTGGGGGAGAGGCATTTAGCTGTGGCAACTATCAACCTGTCAGCATCTTTAGTTTCATGTCAGAAACTCAAGTAGGGTTGGTATATCCTCCAATTTCAAGCCAACACTGGAAGGTAATTGGTGAATTTTATTTAGATACTCTGTGCGTCACAATAACAAAAACCACAATATTCCGTTGTTTTTGATTTTTTTTTACCCCACTCTCCATAGGATCAAAAAATTTACATGCATTTTGTAGGAAATTAAATTCCCTACACATTTTATTCTGATACTTGTTTCCCTAGAATAGGCCATAACTGAATTACAGCGTCTTAAAGTTAGAAGTTTGACAAGTTTCCAGAAAGTGCGTTGTTGTTTATTTCTTCAATACAAACATATCTCCGTAACTATCAGTCCTAGAAACAAAATTTAAAAACTAAATTGTAGGAAATTGTATTCTCTACAACATTGCGTAGAACTCTTTTATAGCTACAACGCACCAAAACGAAGTTATAAGCCAAAATCTAAAGAAAGTACCAATTTTTTTTGGTTTTTTAAGATGGCGGCGGGCGCGGCGGCGCGGCTGCGCGGCGGAGGAGGAATTGTGCATTTTGCATTTTAAACACTTACTAACTATCCTAGACAACATATCAAAAAATTAGAACTACCGGACCTTTTGTAA
>JAFIDM010009631.1:28501783-28515916 GCA_023159025.1 Thereuonema tuberculata
GACTTTTACGCAAACACAACGCTGACGCTATAGTGCGAACAAGCCTTATATGGTCAGGTCTTAAATACCGTAAGGCTAGCAACGCACTTACTTCAGTTTTGCAGCGATGTCATAAAATCTTCCCTTTTCTTCCTATTTTATTGCTGCCTCAAGCAATGTAATAATTGTTTCTTTTGTGATCACCCCCTAGTTGTCGTGGAAAAACATAGATTTCGCTCTGTGTGGAAGCGGTGATTTCAGACCTCGGGCGAAATGAGGGTTCTCTAATGAACCCTTCTCTGCGGAGGGGAGACTCTTGCGCTGCAAAAACTGCGAGTGCGTTTGTAGGCTAATCGCATATAAGGTCACTTTTTTGTCTGTGATTTCAGAAATTTTAACGTGTTTGTGTTAGATGAAATTTTTTATATTCATAAAAGTTGGAGCTTGGTGTCAAACACATGCATTTCAAATTGCTTTCGACATGCTGGTTTTCGATTTTCTACAAATAGTGTGGATGAAATAACAGATGAAGATGATGAAGACGATATTCCTTTAGCTCTGTTAATACAAGAGCTCAGAAATCGCGGCTGTGCCAAAGAAGGGGAAAGTGAATACGTGAGAATTGATGATGAAATTGCTACCACTTCTCAAGCTTCGATTTCCGAAATTATTTCCAAGTTTTAGATTCCAATGCAGTAGAAAGTGAGGATAACGACATTGATCCTGGAAGTGAAGCGGTGACACAAGCAGAAGTGCTCAAAGCATTAAATGTCGTAATTTTTTTATGCACCATGAGGGAGCTGAAGAACATTTTCAGAAACTACAAAACTTAGAAAACATTGTGCAAAAGTTGAAACCAAAATCGCGACAGTCCTGTAGTATGGATTATTTTAAGTAAGATCAGTTGTACATCAGTACTTTGCTTGAGCATACTAGTATTATTTATATACAACTTTATTCCAAATTAAAATTTTTAAAAAATAATTTTTCTGATTCCATTAATTTTAATTGGTTCAACTAAATCAAAAAATTATAACCTAATAAACTGATATTTTTGTACGTACTAAATTTTACAAAGAATTATACTGTATTTATATAATGCTTATTTATTGACAAATGCGTTCGAATCGGTTATAAGGTCATCCCGCTTATAAGGTCACTTTCGCGAGGTCCCAAGGGGTGGCCTTATATCAAGGTCTGACTGTATTTCCAGTGATGCAATTTTATATGATGGATGGACATTGTCACACCGGAAACACCCATCGTCATTGAACATCATGAATTATATCCCAATTAAGTATTGATTATATCTTCAATAATGAGGTTCTTCTATCCTATCCAATGTCCCCCATTCTGTTTTGTCAGGTGTTACGGATGTTTGCCTGTCAATAAGGCATATGATCAAAAAGGACCCTTTCTCCAAATCTTCTCTTTTCACGGATACGTCTATCACTGTGACGTAATCGTTAGCGAGGCTAATATGAGCCATAAGACAAAGCTATGCTATTTTAATGCAGTCGTTCTTTACACCATGTAAGTCTTTGTTGATGGCATTAGAGAAAAAAGGGTCGCGTGGTACCATGGAACGCAAGTTGGTAAATATTCTTCCAATTATTCGCTAATAACCATGAGACATTTATGCCCTTTCCGTCTCCTTCACCTGGGTATACTGCCACACGCTGTACTGTTGCACAACTTCGTCCAAATCGTTACCCTAATTGATGATAAAAACCTCAATTCCAAATATTTTCCAAATACATTTTATATATTTTATATATAATATCAGATTGATTACTCTATACCATACCATAGTAGGTCAATCCGTAGACTGTTTGGCATGTTTTACTTAATGTTGTTTATATCATTGTTGTTGTTAGCTCCAGGGCCGGAACTAGCCCTCCTTTCACCCGGGGCAAGGGTAAATTTCGGCGCCCCCTCCAAGCCGGCGCCCGGGGACACATGTCCCGTCTGCTCCCCCCTAGTTCCGACCCTGGTTAACTCTACACATAATGATCATGTGAAATCATTAAGTGTTATGTCACGCCAATTTGCCTGTCATTGTTTACTGAAGTTCTTTTCAAGGTCAAAATGATACGTTTACTTTTGCTGCAAGGCTGCATCGAAGTTAGGGGCCGTCACTTTGAGCATCGCTTGTAAGCATGATGCAACAAAACACAACAATAACCTCCTGTTAAGCTTACTGGTTTCATGTGATCATTATGTGTTGTGTTAACGAAATGTTTAACGACAACAATGGTTTACGCAACAATATACTCTGCCACATTAAGTAAAACATGCCAAACCGTTCAAAATATTGAAGTTCATAAAACAGGGGATATAAAAAAAGAGAAATCGGTGCATTTCCGGACCCATGTTTCTTATCAAAAAGTGTTGCATTTTCACACCCCTATTCGCCATAGACTTGTTGCATGTATTCATTTACACTCTGAATTGTAAACATTCATCATTACACTGACATTTACTATGTTCAATCACAGAATAAGAGTATTACATCTAATAGCAATATGAAGCCACAACATACTCAATATAAATAAATGTAATAAAACATATATATATACATTTATTAAAACGAAATTTTCAAAGAGAAATCGCCTCTTCTTCTTCAGCTTACAATCAAAATGCAACGAAATTTAAATAACAATTAAGGAAGACTACGGGAAACACAGTATTACATGGATTGTTAAAACCAATTAATATTACAACAATTATAATAATTGGAAAGTAATACGACGAATCAACCATTAAATACATTGAATTTTACTTTGTTTTTACAACGTTCACAATTTAAATAGAAATGATGGAGTCCAGGTGAATGAAAGGATAGTAAGAATTACAAATAAATAAATAAAGGGAAATAAAACGGATTTCAGAAAAAAATATTAATCATTTACTACAAAGTAACCTAATTACATTCCTTACAATATAAGTTAACATAAAACTATAATATCTAACAATACATA
The DNA here is from genome assembly GCA_023159025.1 of Thereuonema tuberculata. Lineage (NCBI taxonomy): Eukaryota > Metazoa > Arthropoda > Chilopoda > Scutigeromorpha > Scutigeridae > Thereuonema > Thereuonema tuberculata. The sequence goes on from JAFIDM010009631.1 coordinate 28,504,744, forward strand.
TATAACAATGAACAAACAATAGATTTATATACAACTATATACACAACAATAAACAAACAAATATATTTAATAAATGTATAAACAAATATATTTAAAAGAATTTTTGGAGGATTATTATCTTGAAGTTATATTTAATATTAAATAAGTATAAATAAGTATAAATAAATACTTATTAAGTATATTACTTAGAACAGATAAGTACATTTTTAATTTAAACAATAGATTTATATACAACTAAAAATTTACTTATCTGTTATAATAAAAATTATAAAAATAATTATAAAAATCTGTTATAATAAATAATGATAATAAGCAAAAGAAAGCCTTTATTTATTTCCACCATTTCCCCTTTTAAAATTCAACAATATCAAAGAGATATTTACTTTATTTTAATGTGTTTATATAACAAATAACTGTTAATAACTGATAGTATTTTGTACTGGTGTCAATAAAAGAAATATGAATGACACATCAAAAAAAAAAAAAAGATGCTTTGCGCACAAAATATAAGGCTCGTTTTATTTTTTTCTTAAATTGATTTTTATTTTATGTCTCATTTTTTTTATTTAATTTTTGAAAAAAAAAGGATTAAAATATATTTTATATATTTTCAGATATTTTTTAGTAAATGATTAAATTTTTTTCTGAAATCCGTTTTTTAGGATTTTAAATCCCTTTATTTATTTCAACCATTTCCCCTATTAAAATTCAACAATATGAAAGAGAAACTTTATTTTAATGTCTTTATATAATAAATAAATGATAATAACTGATAGGATTTTGTACTGGTGTCAATAAGAGAAATGTAAACAAAAACAAAAAAAAATTAAAAGATATGTTGTTTTGGACTGGTAACAACTTAAATTCTTGTTTTTACGAAAAATATATATATATTAGTGTTTTTAGGGTGCAAAATGGAAAAAAATTGTTTTTGTGTTTCTGTAATTCACATTAAATAGAATCAAAGGCAGCAGAACAATTGTGAGTCAAAAAATTTTAGTTAAAATGTGAAAATTCCTTCTGTGGCTTATACAAACTTGTGCTCCAGTTGGCAAAAATATGGCGGACGCAATGTACTCTGTAGTCACTATAGCAAGAATGGCTAAGGAGATAGTCAATAAAAATTGTGAACGTTGTAAAAACAAAGTAAAATTCGATGTATTTAATGGTTGATTCGTCGTATTACTTTCCAATTATTATAATTGTTGTAATATTAATTGTTTTTAACAATCCATGTAATACTGTGTTTCACGTAGTCTTCCTTAATTGTTATTTAAATTTCATTGCATTTTCATTGTAAGCTGAAGAAGAAGAGACGATTTCTCTTTGAAAATTTCGTTTTAATAAATGTATATATATGTTTTATTACATTTATTTATATTGAGTATGTTGTGGCTTAATATTAAGAATATCAGAAGAGAAGAAATTAGAAAGAAGTATGGTGTAAATATCTAATAGCAATGTCCGGAAACGGGAATCACGCGTTCCTGGACAGAAAATATGGTAAACATGCAACTAGTTAATTCTGAAAAAGTTTACTTACCTCCCTAACAGTGGCGGCTATTCAGGGGAAGTAGGTGAAGTGGCACTTCACCAATTATTTATAATACAATATTATTTATTTATAATATAACAATTATTATAAGGAAAAATTTATTTTCCTTCTAACGTATGTTGGTTTTAATAGAAACGTATTTTTGTATTTTGTAAGTCCCGCGCCGTTGCGTTGGTGCGGGACTTTGTTCTGGCACCGAGCCAAGTGAAGTAGACTTTTATATGAAGTTTCTCAACCTCAGGGTTGGAGCTTAGCTGTATAACCGAAGCGATGGTTGCTATGACAACCATGACGTCACCCGCTGTATAGCATCGTATAGGTGAAGTTACAACTGAGAAATACGTTCCCTTCTTCCAATGTGAAGTTCTTTCGGATCGCGCCTGTTTCGCAGTGCTGTGCTGTTTTAAATATGAATCCTGTTTAAGATATAGTGTGTGTTTTATTAGAAACATCATTATCACATTGGAAAGACGAAGATAAGAAGAAAGTTATTATGATATTTTATATTATATATTATAATATATATAATTTATAATATATATATTATCATATAATATAATTAGATAAGAAGGAAGTTATCATAATAATTAATATTATATATTATAATATATATTATATATAATATATATATAATTTATAATATATATATTATGATATATTATAATATAATTATTTTCCTACTAGCTCTTCACCTAACTTCACAGCCACGAGCCGCCACTGCTCCCTAACACAGAAACTGGGGATCATAAAAATTTTTGTCAAGGTAATCGATCAGAATAGTGCAATGGATTTATGTACTTGAAGCATAAATTTCCCAAAGTTAACGAATATCAAGGAGGGAATATTTGTGGGGTTCTTCAAACAAACAAAAAAGTAAATGAAGTAGACAAAGCAGCATTCATAAGCATTTCTTGAAAATCGAAAGGCAGAAAACTATCGTGACGTAGAGTGTGAAGTTTTGAAATGATATAAGGCCATGGGATGTAATATGTCATTAAAAATCCATTCCCATGGACTCGTATATAGATTTCTTCTGGAAAATTTTGGGGCTGTCAGTAACGAACATGGAGAGCGCTTTCACTAGAAGATTTCAATGATAGAAAAGAGGTACCAAGGCAGATAGGGTCCCATATGTTGACTGAATATTGTTAGCAATTAAGAGAGACGTTCCACAGGCGAATTGTGGCAGAAAATCGCCTACTGTACTTATTATTTACAGCAGAATACATTTTGTAATACACTCCCTTCCAAAAGTTAAGCACGGAGAGGAAAAATGTTAATTTCCGTAAGATATCTGAATTAAAGAAGCTGCAGAGGTAGAAGGAAGTATGCAAATTATATAGGTAACAGCCAATCACGGTTTAGCGTCGAGAAATATGCAAAATAGGCATTCGTATAAGAAGCCTGCATTGTGAAGGGTTACAGAAGTTGCAAGTAAGTGCTGATGAAAGGTGTTTAGAACATTCGCACGATTTGTTTTCAAGCTAGACGTGTTTCTATGGCTTCCAGAAGACGAATGGAAGATTCTGAGCGCTGGCGGGCTGTCGGACGATTGAAGCAGGACAGTCTATAACAGATGTTGCTCGTTTCTTCGGCGTTCATCATTCCGTCATTTCCCGATTATGGAAACAATTCCAAACCAGCCAAACAGTTGTCTGAAGACCTGTAGCCGCGTAACAAGCATGATCACATGCTGTAAAGTTTGTATGGAGGTGAGGGGTGCTCACATGCCCTATTAATATCGGTTTTTATTGTTTGTTTGAATTTGAACATCATTTTGTTAATGATGCAAATAGGACGTCATCTTATAATTTATGAAAATTCAATATTTTGTTTATCTCTGTAGGTAATTCTTTGTTTTGTTTCATGAATAAACATAGAGCTACTTACAGTCCGTTTCTGAATGGCAGAGTTACCACTTCGGGACGATTTTACTCCGCAGAGGGGTGATACGCTGAGATGGATACTTTCCTAAGAAATTCTTTTGGACATTTTTGCTCTTAAGAAAAAAATAACGAGGAGCATTTTTGCAATCGTATTTATTCTTTCCATAATTCTTTCCCGAAAAGCGCAAATAGAACGCAGCTACTAGTAAACTAACACTATAAAAAGTAAACATCCCATCTTCCTCGCCCCTATTGGAAGAAATCGAAGGAGACCTGACGCATGCGCAAAAGCACTGAAGACTCTCCTAAACGAAAACGGACTGTACTTGCAGCATTTCTTGTCAATCAAAGCAGAACTTGTCCATTTTTTTCGTATTTTACCGCTCCGTGCTTAACTTTTGGGAGTTTTTTTTTTTTTCACTCAAATGAAGTCAGACATATCACGATGATAATTTCTAAATAATTTTAAATATACAAAATGTAGCATTAAATAATTTTGGCGCATTATAAAAGTGATTGAGTATTTTGTCTTCTTTTTTTTTTTTCAAAAGCATTTATTTGAGAGTTTTCAAAATGTCGAATAACTTCAAAGGGTATCTATCCAATAATTTTTGACCACTCTTAATCTTTAAGTGTGTCCTTCCAAATGGGCTTTCCCAAAGGTCTTTCGACTTTCCCTACTTTAACTCAGAAAAATTTCCCAGGGAAATGATAATCTTAAAAATTTTAAATGTTCATTTCTGTTGTGAAGAGCAACCAATTCGTTTGCTCTTTGTTTTTCAGTGTCTTCTCAAGAGAAGTTTAAATTTAGTGAAAAACAAATTGAAAAAGAAAAATACATTTTGAAAAGGTAAGTGTATGTGTGTATAACATTATTTTACTCCCTCCCCTGTGATGTGAGTTTTCGAAATGCATGAGAATTTGATTTTGCCGTGAGGTTTTGAAATACCAAAAAATTCGTAAGTTACAAAAAAAAAAAAAAATGTTTAAAAGTATTCAAATTAAACGTTATACCTAAATAATTTTTAATAAATTTTTAAAATCATTTAGAAAATGTTTGTAATCTTTTACTTTCTAGCATTTACTTTTGCTATTCCATTTCCAACCATACAATGAATAGAACATATGTAAGCGGATACCAGAAAAGAAAAGCAGCTGCTTGAAGACGCATTTAAAAAAGCAACAAAACTTGATATATATTTTACCGCAGCAACGAAAGATGATCCACAAACACAAGGAGAGCAGCCAATTTCAAAGCAACAGTCTATTGTCTCTGAGATCATAGAGTCCTGGAATCTCAGCTGATGGAAATATTGAACTGATCCCAGTGTGAGCATTGCTGCTGTTGGAGAACCGACATCTACAGTTGAAACAACAAAATTCACGAAACTCAGTGATCAGTGGGGTGTCCTCACACAGGATGAACTCTCATACTGGATCTTAAAAGGTCCATCACAGTGTCAGCACTGGAACGGTCCATTTGAAAACTCTAAGCCTTATTTCAAAAATCAGGTTAGATATTTTTCAAAAGGTCTTTTTCAGAATAGTTAATAGTTCAGAAATATGCGATAGGGAATGGTTTGTGTACTCACCAACAACAGGTTGTATTTATTGCTTTGTCTGCAAACTGTTTTCAACACCAACTGCAGAAAATCCTTCTGATGGATTTTCTGTCTAGCGAAATCCCACTCTGAACACTCAGAAGATCATAGAAGAGCTTTTCTTACATAGTCTTCTTAATTAGAAAGCGTGATCAAACCTTAGACTCAGGACTAGCAAAATAAATAAAAGAAGAACAGGTTTATTGGAAGAATGTGCTTGAGTTGTTGCTGTAATAAGCACATTAGCAGAACGTGGTCTGGTTTTTAGGGGAGACAATAAAACTTTTGAATCGCGAAATAATGGCAACTATCTTGGTTTGTTAGAATTGATTGCTAAGTTTGATCCATTTCTTTCCAATGACATAAAACAACTTGGAAACAACTCTCGGTCTCCTTCATATTTGTCAAAGACAGTATGTGATGAATCATCCAGCTTTTGGCTAATAAGATAAGAAAATCAATTTTGGATGATCTGAGAAAGACAGATTACTTCAGTTTGTATGTAGACTCTATGCCAAATCTTTCCCATATTACAGTAAGGTATGTATCACCTGGTGATGGTTTGCCTGTTGAACGTTTTCTAACTTTCTTAGAGTTGGAAAATCGCAGTGGTGAAGGTATGGCGGGTATGGTGGTGGATTATCTAAGTAAAGATTGTAATTTTATTTGTGCGTAGGCTTTGATTTTATTTGTTATAACTTAGAGCCTTGTAGAGTATTAAATTATTTCTATTAAATATTGTTGTATTACAACAATTGAGTCGGTCACTGCAAGAACGAATATGAAAATTTCAGGTCAAAGCGTTTTAGATGTCCTGAAGCATCAGTGCTGCGGTATACGGAGCAACAACAGCGCCCTCAGTCTATTGCAACTGCCTTGATGAGGCTGGTATTAGGCAGCAGTGACAGCAATAACATCCCAAGTCCAGGACTTGGGACGCTATTGCATTGACCAGACTGATATCGCCCCCTGGTAACAGAGTTTGGAAAAAACATGGACACCAACCAAAAAGGAATCTCTGTAGAAGAGAGTGAAAATGACTTTGCCCATGGTAAAAAAAGGAAAATAAAGGAAGCAGAATGGAAAAGGAATATATGTAAACAACAGAGAGTTGAAGAGAAGGTTTACAAAAATGCTAGTGGTATAAACAGACCTGCACGAAAGACTGGCACCGCATGCATTAGTGTGAGGTAGGCATTATTTTGAGGGTTCGTACCGTACTGTTAATCGCTGCATAATATTGAATAGGATAAGTAATACTAATATTGTCGATTTTATTGTAGGTGTCGTCGTGGATGTTTAAATAGATTCTCGGATGATGCAAAAGGTCGTATTCTACAGTTTTTTAATGACATGAAGTGCCAAACTAATCAAGACTCGTACCTCCAATCTCTGATCACGGTAACACAAGTGAAACGCCACAGGCCACATGTTGAAAATTCAATTAAAGAAAGGGCGAATCAGTATCATTACAAGGTATGCTTTGAAACCTGAATCTTTACGGTAATATTTACAGGATCGTTTTGCAAATATTATATTTTTTATGGAATATTCAGACACTCATGTTATGCAAAGCAAGTGCATGCCACTAACTGCTATGTTTTTTTAATTTAGGTAAAGATTATGTTGTTTGCCAAGAGGGATTCGCCAGTTTGCATGGTATTGGTATTGGTAGAGTAAAGCGTCTAGCAAAGCTGGGAATTGAAGGTAAAGTGCCAAAAGATGGCCGCGGAAAGCATAACAGTCGTCCAAATGCTATAAAAGAAGAGGTAAAATGTAAAGTAGACGAACACATGCATTCCTTTCCACGACGTGTATGCCACTATGGGAAGACTGGCAAGAAAAAATACTATCTTTCGAGTGCACTGAATGTTCGTCGGATGTACACTTTATTTTTAGAAAAATACTACCCTCAGTTGCCGAACAAATGTAAAAAAAAAGTCTTTAACGCTCCAATAACTTACGAATACTATAGAGAGTATTTCGTTGAAAACTTCAACCTTAGATTTGGTAGGCCTGCATCTGACACACGTGGAAAATGTGCTGAATATGAAGTTAAAATTGCAAATGAAAAAATCTCACCATTACGACAACAAATGATTACAGAAAAAAAACCTACAGAAACAAGAAGCGAAAGTTGTTTACTCAAAAACTGATGAAGCTCAGAAGTTAGCAGAGAATGATGATACTGAAGCTTTATTTTTTGACTTTAAGCAAAACGTGCCCTTTCCCCAACTCAGTGTTGCGGAGATTTTCTATTCGAGGCAAATGTGATGCAAAAACAGTACAGCCACAAGTGGAAAAACAAAAAAAAAAATCAACAATGTATATGTGGCCAGAAAATGAAGGTGCGTGAGGTGTTGACTTGCTTAAATCATTATCGGCAGAGCCGTCGCGTGAGCGGAGCGACCGCCCTAAGCGCCGCGGCAACGGCAAAAAATTTTGAAATTCCGTTTTTTTTTGGTTGTTGAATTGGAGATTCCGTTTTTTTTTTTTTTTTTTTGGTTATAGATTTTTGGGATGATGGGGGGGGCGCAAATATCAAGTGTTTGATTCCTTACAGATAGGTGTAATGTCGGGTGGGTGCACATGGGATTGAGTTTGATGGGGGGGGGGGGCGCCTGACGAAATCTTGCCCCGGGCGCCAACAAATCACGCGACGGCCCTGTATGTAGTAATATAGATTCTATTTCGATTATTTTTATAATATTTCTAACTTTGTAGCATTTTAAATTAGAATTTTGGTTTAATCCCATATCTATAAATGCCTTTATATTATCGATTTCGTTCGAATTTATGTCTCGATATATCCTCTCATGAAATCTTTACATACGAACTACGAAACGACGCCATGTAGGCCTATCCTGTCACTGATTAGTTGATAGAGATTAATAATAGTTAGTTAATCTGTGAGTTTGCTGATTTGTAACTAAAATTGTAAGATTTTGTGCCACTTTTGAGATTTAAATTTTTTCTTAATGTTTTTTAGAGATCTCATTTTCCATTTCCACATTACAATACTTATAAATTATCTCGAACTAACAAGGGAACCACTCGAACTGGATAAACGAAGTTTGTAATGAAACTTTGCAGAATGAATCATTAGATTGTGTTAAGTAAATAACATGAATCTTAGGTGCCCAATCAATCGCTAAGGGGGCTAATTTTTGTCGAAAAGTTGGGTCGTTTTACCGTCTCTCGCCAGAGGGCGACAGTGGTCTTAAAGTCACTCATATTCAGTCGAGTAGCCAGATGTACATGACGCCATCTGGTATCAAGTTCTGATATAACCTTATTCTTTGATGAAATTTGAATGTTTATTCGGAAAGATTATTCAACTTATTCTAACTGGAATAGAAGCAGGTTAAAGGGAAACCTTCTACATGAGTTCTACATTTTATATATAATATAAAGACACCAATGATATTTATTTATTTATCGATTAGGCGTCGTAAAATCATAAAAAAAAACCCACACTGCTTGTGAATTTTAATGCATTTTTATTGTTTTAAAAGTACGGATGGATTACTTAATAAAATATTTTATATTAAAATTTTATATTTTATATTAAAAATTCTCGTTGATGTTGGCTCTATGGGCGAAGGCATATTTATTGTCCGGTTGGCGAGTTCTCTCCATTTATGAATGATTACGGACGTTAAACTCGCTTTCTATTCTTTCTATTATTTCTAAAGTTTCTAATACTGGCACATTTGTAAACATTTGTATACATTGAGACTACATCCATAGAAAATAATTTTATCTTAGAACCCTTTTTAATCTTTCCTCTTTATATTTATTTAAACAATCCGATAAATTTGTAGTGTTTTTTTAATATTACTTCTGGGACATCTAATGGAATCTTTTGAATAATTTTATTCATGAATTTTCCTAAATTTTGGAGCGGGGAACCAAATGAATTGATAACCGGTCTTAATGGGAAGTTTTCCTTATGGGTTTTTACCCTAGATTCAAAGGTAGGTGTTCTTAACATATCCTTAATTATTTCTTTGTATTGAAAATAATTTAATACTTTCAACTTTTTCAAATCTTGGATTATTAATTTGGACTTCTTGTAAAGCTTGTATGTTGGATCTTCTTTGATTTCCTCAAATTCATCAGTATTTAACATTTCAATTGCTTTGGATTTGTAATCTTCAACATCCATCAATACAACCTTTTGACCAAATTCTTGTCTCATCCTTTAAGATATTCTTAATATTGTTTAATTCCCTTTCTGACATATTTCTAAATTTATATTCTTCCATTTTATACATGTTTCTATAAATCTGAAACAGAACTTCCTTATTATATTGGATAATTCCTGATTTCTTTTCTAATTCCGAAATTACTTTTGTTTCATTAAAACCTACATTCAAATTAAACTCTAAACCTTTATTAAGTGAAATGCTCTCACTTCTACTTAAAGGTTTCTTACTCAAATTAACAATATAATTCGAATTCTTACAAAAATTTTCAAAATTTAATTTATCTTTTTCCTTTACGACCTTGTTAACTTTTCTGATTTTTTCAATGTATTTTGCGCGTCATTGATAAAGGATATGTTCAGGGATAGTGTTTTAACCCCCCTCCCCACCTTTTTTTAGAGGGCAAATAAAAAAATGGTAGTCCTTGAAAACTGGTTTGTCTTTTTTTTTTTTTAATTCTGGCTGAATTCTTATTTTGATATAGCTTACTTCTTAGAATAATGGTTACAAAACAATAAAAACAAAATATAATTTTATTATTAAAAAATCAAACCTATACTATTGCTAATATATACTAATATACTGTATTTTTATAACTTTAACTTCGTACTTTTTCTTCCTTACCGTTTATTTTTAGAAATTGCAAAAAACTACCAATGCATATATAAAAAATTGTTACTGGTATTTGGAATTTTTTTTTTTTTTTTTTCTGAAATCACTTTAGCTGATGCAAAGTTATCAATAATGTCATACGTCAGTCTCTCAAGTTCAGACTGAAGCACAAATCTCTCTTGTCCTGTTGAAGCTCTCCAATATATTAAGATCAATTTGAACTTCTGAAAGATCGCTCAGAATTGGAAATTGAAACTGCAACCATATTCAACTACAAAATATCTTTGTCGCGCATCCACCGCGGTAAGTGTATTTCCCAAAAGTGAACCACCTTGAGATTTGTGAATAGTGATTGATAATACCATCCCAGTCCTTAAGGGTATCTAGTAGCCAAAAAAGTTCTAGTTCAAAAGCTCAAATTTTACGGCAGTTATCCACGTCACAACTTTGAGTCCCACCCCATTTCTAAGGCCCGCCCCCTAAAAAGCTGTGAACAGATTTCGACTTTTTTGTTACGTATTTGTAGTTAAACCAATGCCCTAAAAGCTCTAAAAAGTTCGTGGCAAAAGCTCTAAAAACAACGTGAGGACAAAGCTTTGAAGATAGGAAAAACGTCAAAAAGTGAAAATGTCTATCGGTCGCCATTTTGAAGCTGGTTTTCCGATTTGGTTGAAATACAATACCAGTCGAATTCTTTAGGATATCTAGCACCTACAAAAGTTGTAGCTCAAAAGCTCAAAATTTACGAAAGTTATCACGTCACAACTTTGAGTCCTGCCCCATTTCTAAGGCCCGTCCCCTAAAAACCCGTGAACAGATTTCGACTTTTTTGTTACTTATTTGTAGTTAAACCAATGCCCTAAAAGCTCTAAAAACAACGTGAGTATAAGGTTTTGAAGATAGAAAAAAAATCATAAATTGAAAAAATTTGTATAACATATCTTTACATATCCTTATACCTTCTATGGATATGGATTATATTTTTAAAAAAAATTGAATAAAAAAATAATAATAATAACAGTACTATAACATTACACAGTACTGTTACAAGGAATAAAAAAGATATCGAATATCTTGTTCTCTTCTACTTTGCAAAAATGTAGAAAATAGTTACGATGCTTTACAATAGAGGTCGCTGAGCATACATGGAATTAGGAATCCATAACCCACGATTATCTTCTTTTTGTGTGTGTCTTTCAGTTAAAATATTTAAAGAGAATAAATTTAATGTAGAATTTAAGAATACGTAAAAGTAAACTTTAAAATATTTATGTTTAATTCGTATTTATAATATTGTTCTCTATTTCCTTT